>CM054807.1:9762359-9927920 GCA_028984105.1 Lavandula angustifolia
GAAGGTACCGAGAGGAGTGAGGACAGTGGCAGGAGCAACTCGAAGTCAGTAAACTACTCCCATTGGTCCCTCAACTCAGTCTGGCGAGGCCCAGGGTGTCTCAGCAGCAGGCGATGTAGTGTCTGCTGAGATCGGCCCAAGCGGCTCAGGACCCAAGGACTCTGCTACTCAGGCGACCCAAACTCCATCTGACATTATCAAAGAAATCGTTGAGTACACAGAAGAGGAGTCAGAAGAGGAAGAGGTTCCTCTGCCTCCTCCAGTTGCAGGAAAAGGTCCGAAGATTCTGAAGCTTCCAAAAGGTATGTTACTCCGGAGGAAGAAGCTCAGATTGCTGCTGACGAAAAATTAGCCAGAGAAATTGCTGAGGCTGAGGCTGCAAACTAGCCAAAGAAAAAGCCAGCCAAAGGGAAAACTAAGGCTCCAGCAGGTGGAAGAAAGACTGGACCCAGAGTGCCTCCCAGAACTCTGAAACTGAAGGATGAGGCAGATAAGGAAAAAGAAAAGGAACAGCAGAAGACAGCTGGTCAGCAGGGCACTTCAAAAGAAAAATCAACAACTCCTGCTGATTCAGAAGAACAACCTCATGTACCCACCTGTGTCCCTTCGAAGGAACAAGATCTTGAAATGCAAGAGATTTGGGCTCAGATGGAGAGGTATTTATACAGAGGAGAAGAGGCAAGACAGATAAAAGCAGCTAGAGAAAGGCTCAGGCTAGCAGACTTAGAAGCTCTCAGGCTGAAACCTGAAAAAGAAGCAAGCCAGAGGATTCCTGAAAAGGCAGAGATTCCTTACAGATAAAGAAGATCCAGGAACCCTACTGACCTCAAACTCCACAGGTGGCCAAAATTTGATGAATGGATGCCATGGGAAAGAACTCAAAGGTGGGAGTCACTGAAGGCTGATTATGTAAAGAGATATTACTTCTAGAGATATTGGCCTGAAAAGCAGAAATCTATCGCGTTTGCTGAATGGCTTCTAAGGACCGACCCAGAGATATTTGCCAGAGTTCAGAAGGCTATAGCAGATAAGATCGATGTTAGAGTCCCAGCTCCAAGAATCATACCGCCCCCACTGAAAATAGATGGCTGTGTTCACTATGGAGTTATTGAGAAAGAGATCAAAGATGCTGCTGAAGCCAAATGCTTAGAAGAAGATGATCCTACTGACTTTTCAGATATACTGAAGCTGAGGAAGATCACATACAGAATGTATGGACTGCCCCTTCCTGAATCTAAAACAAAGGACTTCAAAGACAGGATTAAGCAGTTCAGATGATAGTTAGCTTATGTATTTCTTGTATTTTTCTGTTCTGATTTTCCTTAGTATAGCAGTTGATGTAACTGTACTGATCATTCGTCATATATAAAACATCATTGTTGTTGGCCCTGATAATTCCTTATTGTCTATATGGCCTTGTTTGTTTTTATGCTTAACACACAGAATCACTCAAGTGATTACTGACTCACACACTCACTAACTTATATTCCGTTAGTTTTACTTTGTTAGATTCTGATCTGTTAGATTGCTTAGATGGGGGAAAATGTTGTTAGAAAGGGGGAAATTCCTGATTAGTTTTCTGTATAGGTTCTGATATTTCTTTCCTGATTCCCCCACTAGTCTAGGACTTGAAGAACAACTCCACTGATTCTACTTGTAATACTTGTAAGGAGCTCTGTTTCTGATAAGTCATAGTGTTAGGTTTTGGCATCATCAAATAGGGGGAAAATGTTGGGAGGTGATTCAGTCTGCTCACAATCAGTTGAGACATAACTCAGTAGCCCTATGCTCTGAATATTTACTGAAGAGTTGAAGACCCCAAAACCTTATCTTGGGTGATGAACCATTCAGTTGTAACCTGTTTTGTTTTGTCTCCCGAGGTTTCGCACTCGCAGACACTCTTCATCCGGTTCAGCGCTCGTAGATTACCCGCCTCGCACCGTAAGTAGAAGACTCAGTGATACTGGACTCAGCAGGAGAAGTATACTGAAAGGAGTCAGTGGAACTGAACTCAGCAGGAATAGTTCACTGAACTCAGAGTTGATCTTCGCAGAGCTCGTTATCGAATAGAGATCGGACTCAAGAACGGCCGGGATGCCTCTCCCGACCGTCAGGATTCTCTAAAGTCAAATCAGCAGAGTCAATACGAGGAAGAGAGAAGTCAGCTACAGATCTCCTTGAAGTCTATTCTGTCTCACCTACTTTCCTAAACCTCGACCAATGACAAGCAGCCAGCTGTTCATATTCTGATTAACGCTGCAAGTCAACAACTTTCCAGAAATGGAGGGAAAGGACACTACAACCATACTTTGAAAGAGCCATTAACTACCCAAAAGAGAAAGACACAAGGATCGTCGTCTCCAACGGATCTATCCTTGCCTCTACTCTATAAATAGAGGGATACAATTCAAATTGAAGCTCACGAGTGAATCAACGATACACAAGCGAACTGCAAACACAGAGCATTCAAAGAGCAACTCACAAACGTCTTAAGTCTTCCGCAAGTAGTTCGAAGAAGTAATCTCCGGCGAAAGACGACATACCAGCTCATAGGGAACCAAGCTGAACCAGAATTACATAGCCTCTAGTATCCAAGCAACTGAACACGAACCCAAGTCTATACTTAGCCGTTCGTCGCTCTAGAAGCCACTTTCTCATTCTCTATCCCTCTAACCTAAGCTCAGCTGATCATATCTATAGCTTAGACGAAGGAGTTCATATCTAAATTGATCCTTATTGTAAAGGACTCCTTCATAGTTGGAGAGTTTTTTAAACACTTAGTTTGATACCTTGTAAACTGAGACTTGCTCAGTATAAATCTCAAGACCAGTGTTTGTCCAGTGTACAAACCAATTGAGACTATCTCTGTATAATACATAGCCTCCTGATCTTTCGGGACAGTGGACGTAGGATTGTTGGATCCGAACCACTTTAAAAATTATCTGTGTTCTTTGTGTTCATTATTTACTGTTGCATTGATTACTGTGCATACTGAAAATATCTTTAAAATCATTCAACTGAGTTTCAGCAAGCTTAATTGACTGCACTAACATACTGAAACTGTTTTATTAAAAACATTTTCTTACCTCAACTGAACTTGGCCTACACATTTTCGCACTACTGAACTTTATCTGAACGGTACTGAATTCTGACTCTAGCCGCCCAGCGCACCCCGCAAAGTCGGGCCACTCGCCACGCGATTCAGAAACAACTTATTTGGTCTGCTGAATTTGTTCAGTACGTCACTCTCCTAAAAAGGACTGTTGGCATTTTAAGTTGAGAAATCGGTTTTTAGGTGTATTCACCCCCCCCCCTCTACACCAGAACGTTTATTCTCGGGACCAGCACTTCTCCAACTTCTCCTTAGCTCCAATGTATTTCTCTATCATCAAGGTTCTCCACACCTCATCACTCTTTCTTAGTGCTTCATACTCTGTTTTTGGCATGTGTGAGAGTTTCCTTGAGATTAGCAATTTCAGTCTCTTTCTCAGTGATGTCTTTGGACAGTGCTGAAATATGTGCTTCTTGGTCTTGAGATTTTCTCATCAGAGAGATAATCTCTTCCATCAATCTCAGAACAATTCCTTCAGACTCAGTAGAGTCCTGACTTCTCTTTGAAATTCTCTGATTCTCTGCTTTCAGGATATTCATCTCCTGAATTGTGTTGCTGAACTGCTGGCTCATTCGGATTTGCTCTTCAAGCAGATCTTCATACGCAAGAACCGCATCCAGCGGTTCCCCTGCAATTGAGCTTTTGTCGTGTTTCCAAGGTGAAGAGGGACATATTAAGGATTCAGAATTTACCTCAGCCTTTTCTCCGGCCATTAGACATGATTCAGCATCTTCTGTCTCGATTGCCATGAATGCGGCATCGTCATTGAACGATTCCATAAACAATTCCTCATCGCTTGAGCAATCGGGCAACTCTCCAGCTATGTAGGCTTGCCTTTTCTTCACGAACTTGTTGCGTCGGGCTTGCCTTTCAGCTCTTTCAACTACTGAGAGTTCAGGACATTCGTACTGGAAGTGTCCTGCCTTTTTGCAGTTATAGCATGCTGAGGTTATTCCATCCCTTCTAGGTGTTTCTTTTTGTGCTACGGGGGCAGCTTCAGTGCTCCTGCAATCATGTAGAGATTTAGTTTCACTTTTCGTGCGATGATGATCTCTCTTACCTTGATACTTTTGGGAAGCATTTTTCATCTTCCTTCTGGACATTTCCTTCTCCTTCTGGTATTTCACAGTGAGGAGAGCATACTTCTCAGCTAAGTTGTCAGTAGTAGGTATGGTTACTGAGCTTCTTGCTGACTGGCTTGTTGCTGAGGGACTTGCTCCAGGAGTGCTAGTTGATACCTTATATGCATGATCAATTGGCACTTCAGCTTCAGCACTGGGGGTGTGTGGGAGGTTGAATTCGAACTCCTCTGTTTTAAGCTCTGAAAATACATAATCAGGAGTAAAAGAATTCAAGTCAGATCTCCTCATAAACGTAGCAAAAGAATACCACTTGGGCCTGCTGAAAGCCCTTAGAATCTTGGTGTTGGTCTCCTTGTTGCTGAACGTTTTCCCCAGTTCATTTATGATGTTGATCTGATTTTTTAATCGAGCGCTGAAATCATTTATAGATTCCCCAGGATGCATAGCGAATGCTTCGAGTTTTTGCAGCTCTAACTCCAGTTTGTTTTCTTTGATCTGTGGAGTTCCTTGGCTCAGCACCGCGAGAGCATCCCATCTCCTTTGCATTCTTGCAGTCATGTTCTCTTCCGAGATATGAGTCACTGAGTATCATCAGCATTGCGTTATGAGCAACTCGGTCGAGGTTGTGCAGTTTCATTTCTTCAGGAGTGAAGAGGCTTTTGTCCTTCATGACTTTCGGGCCAGTTCTGGCACCTGTTGTTCCATACAATGCAAGTTCGACTGAGTCGATCATCGGAACAATAGGTCCTTTTTCTAGGACGTCGGTCATGCTGTCATGCAGCGAGGTCAAATGTGCCTCCACCTACGCGCCATACCGCATAATTCTCTATTGAGAACATGGGTACCGACCTAATCCCTGAAATATCAGCCATTGAAAGATATGATATAGGATGTAATGAAGAGATGCAAGATGCAGTGAAAACGGGTTTTCTAGGATCTTTGTTCGAGATAGACCATTTTCAGAGAACAATGATCAGGTAAGAACACTGCGCTCTGAAACCAATTGTTGGTCCTAAGAGGTAGTTCAGGTGTAGAGGGGGGGGGGGTTGAATACACCTGAATAAAAATTCGTTCTCAAACGCGAAGTCAGCTCTAGCTGAGTTTGCTACTAAACTGAGTCAGACAGCCAAATATACTTCAGATCTCGTGGGCAATGGATTCTTCTACTGAGTTCAGCTCCAATGACTTGAGTCAGTCGAACAGTCGTTCAGTATTAGAGTGTGTGTGGAAGTGTAGGATCTATTAAACGTCTCGGTTAGAAAACCGGTTTTATGCTGAGTTTGATGAAGTTCAATTTTAATGCAATATGAGCAGTTAGAGAAAAATAGTAAATCAACATAGCAGATTTTTAAAGTGGTTCGGACACACTGGGTCCTACGTCCACTATCCTGACCAAAGCAGGATACTTGTTATATTTATATTGAGCAAGTCTCAATGATCTGTTCTCAAGACAGATACAACTTGAAGCTTATACTGAGCAAGTTCTCAGTGATCTATGCGCTGGACAGATTCTCTAGTTATAGTCGTAGTGACTTTTACAAGGGTTTCAAACTTAAAGAGTTTGAGTCTTCTCCAGCTAAGAGGAAGTTCTTACAATAAAAACTGTTTCAAAAGGATGTGAACTTCCTCGAGGTTTCTAAACTATGGATATTACAATGAGGCTTGCCTAGTTAAGATAAAGGGAACAAATATAACTCTAAGTGATGAACTCAAGGGTTCTTCTATGAATGCTAGTTCTTCACTGGATTCTTTGTTTAAGAGTGTTAAGAGTTTGTGCATAGATAGCTTGGGTTCCCAGTAGTATCTCTGCATGAAGACTTCTCTTATATAGTCTTCGATGGTGAATAGATCCTTTGGAGGGGGGGTCTAGCCACGTGTCGAAACGACAAGGAAAACGGCTCCTTAATTTTGAACGTTGGTGAGTAGGTGCACTGTAGAGATTCTCCTCTTTTTTAGTCTGGGAGCAACTTTTGTCAGAAAAGATAAGTCGTTGTCGGCTCCTTATTGGTCGAGGTAGATTGGTAGGTGAGACTTGTCAAACATCAAGGTTGACTTCCTCTAAATCCTCGAACCTTCAACTGAAGTGACTTCCTAGTGACGTTCTCCTGAGCATTCAGTGTATGGGCACAAATTCCTCTGCATATTCAGTTGGTGGTCGGCTAACCAACTGACTTCTTCGATCCTGTGTCCACCAGCTGAGTGAAAGATCTTCTACTGAACTCTAGCTTACTAAGTTCCTAACAACTGAACTCGAAACTAAGCTATTAAAGATACGAAGGTACAATATTCAGCTAGGAGTTTTGGGATCTTCGAATCTATCAATTTATCTACTGAATCCTTATCCGAACAAGAGTTCTTGGTAACTCTCTTCAGTTTTCTGAGCTTGTCTTTTTCCTTCTGATACTTCAGAGCTAGGAGATCATATTGTTCAGCCAGGTTATCAACAATTGGAATTTGCATGGTGCTTGATGCTGAATTACTTGTTGTTGATGGACTAGCTCCTGGTGTGCTGGTTGTTTCTTTATAAGCATGATCATTGACATGTCAGCAGGAGCGCTGAAGCTGGGTTGTGGGAGACTGTACATGAATTCCTCAGCTTTGACTTCTGAGAATAAAAAATCAGGAGTGACAGTATTAAGATTAGATCGTCGCAAATAAGTAGCAAATGAGCTTGTTCACTGCTTTAGTTAAGTCGTCGATTTTCTGATTTTGGTCCTGAGTGTGAGTTTTCCAGTCCGCATGGATATTGCATGCAAGTTTTCTGTTCTTGCGTCCTTGCTATTCAATTACTGTATCCACGGACATGGGAATCGACTTGATTCTATGAGTGGATTTTAAGGACTTGCTTGTTCGAGGAGTTGTAGCCGCTAAAGTAGATGGAATCATGTGCCTAGACGGCGGTGGCTGATCATCATCATCATCACCTTCGGCTCCCAACTTTCCTGACTTGTCTCCCCAAGTAGGTTATTCACTTCCTAAATCCTTGTGTGTGACCTTATCTTCCAGGTCGTCATCTTGCTGGGTTTGAACTGGAGACCTGGACCCCACTTTGACACTTAGCAGATAAAGCATCGTTGCTTTTAAGTTGTCCATGGAGCTATGTCAGATGTGTATTGATACCCAATCTCTGACCTAAGCTTCTGCTCCTCAGCTACCAATGTTGGCACTGTCCTGAGTTTCAATGTTTGATCGAGCACAGCCCAATCCAGAAATCTAAGGAGCATATGCAGACACGCCATTCTTGTTATGTCCACTAGATCAGTATGGTCAAGAATTTCTGGAATGTGATCTTAGACCTCCTGATCAGCTATGTTTTGCACTTCCTGTAATGCAAACAAAATTGGCTCGGTGGTTCTGATGGGCCTTACTTCTTCAGTAGCTGCTTCTAGTAGATCACCAGTTATAATCTCAATAGAAGGAGGGAGGTCAGATTGAGTCTCTTCGGAGCTCACTTGATTCATCTTATCTTTGATCGTGACCTCCTCCCATCCTGAATCTGAGTCCAACGCATGTATTGGTATGTCTGGAGTAGGAGGTTTTGCAGGTGGCTTGGTTAATTTCTTTTTCTTTGGGGGTAAGCTTCGATCTGTTGAGATACGACTTGGCCTTACGCTTCGGCCGGTGGCTCCCCTTCTAATAGATTTTTTAGATGAAGATCTAATGTGGAATTTTACAAGCCTTTTGTCGAAGTTGGCTTGGTCAGCAAATGCCGCAGGACCAGATCATACGCTAAGTATGATGATCGATACTTTTCTCCCATATAGTAGCTTTCCTATTGGGCTCAAGTTTGTTTCCCCGTGTTCTTCTGTAGACTTCAGGGATTGATTATTTAGTTCATTGGTAAAGTAGGGTAACAGGTGATTTTTTCTTTATAAAAAATTGTCATCATCAATTGTAGTATGGGTTTTGATAACTGGTCACATGAACCCGATTGGCTGGTCAAGATTTGAGTTACAATGTGGACCAGGCCTCTAAACTCAGAAATCAACTGACTCTTGGGAAAAGATGCTTTGAATGTTGTATCTTTTCCGTATAATTCAGTTAGATACTGGTTCATTTTTTACTCTTTATATCTAATGGGGGCTTCATCGCCTCATTTGGTAGAAAGAAGCTCTCTTTCAATAGTTTTCTGACATCAATCTTAGTAGCAACATGCATTTATACATTGGGCCTCACCTAAGTGTGGTATGCGATTTTGGTTACTTGTGTACCTTCATCTTCATCAATGTGCATATAGTAGAAGAATTCTACAACTTTTGTAGATAACCGGTAATTAGGGCGCTTGGTGAGGAAGATTTCCAGGCCATAGGAATTAAGGTGTCTGTATATCGGTTCCAAATACTTGAGGTCTGAATTGTAGAAGTCCATGACCCGCTCAAACCAAACTTTCACTTTGACGGTCTTATCAAGATTGGAGGTGTGAAAACTTCATAATCTGAGTGACTCAAAATTTCTATGTGAGCTATCTACATAAAGGAGCGTTAGCACTTGAGAATAGAGTAAGTTAGTTCAGAAAATAACAACATTTCCCGTAAACTAAGTGTTGAATGATGATAGAAGTCGGTATGCAATTTTGATATGCAGAGCTCTTAGTATACGAGAATGGTGAAAAATAAGTATGATATGATCAAGAACCTCTTTTATCCAACATAAAAGAAGGGGAATATGAATCCTTCTCAAGAGGCATATATGACATCGAAGCAAGCTTCGATACTGTAAAGCATCAGATTCGATGACCTCACAAAGAAAATCACAACTGTTATCTCCCTCTCGCGGCTAATTGATGATGCCAAAAAGGGGGAAAGTGACAGTGAAGTCAAAGAAGAGGATGATGTATTGATTGTTGATGCATATGCTAAGGCAAAGAAAGGAAAATGAAATTCAATAGAGGAGAGGATCGAAGAAGAAACTCAGGAGAAGCTGCTGGATACAAGGTAGGATCCTCAGCGGTAGTCGCCATCAAAAAAATCGCCCAATTCGTAGATGAAGAAGAGATGGAGCCTACTAAGCCACAGCCCGATAAGAAAGGAAAGAAGAAAATGGCTGCCAGTAGTTCTCTCGATGTCCCTCTTCTATCTCCCAAGAAGACTTTTGCTAGTGATGAAGACTAAGTGGAGTGTGACAGACAAATAGCTGAATCACTTCAAGCTCAGTTGGATCCAGTGAACAAGAAAAAGGTTGATGTAAAGAAGAAAGTTGCCGTAAAAAAGGTGAGAAGGCAAGGACTCCAGTTGCTAGACAAAAATCTCTGGCAACAAAAGCTCAAATTGCAAAATCTACTGAAACCTTTAAGAAGACATCTGAATCGACTGTTCAGAGCCCGTAAGATCAAACAGATGTGAGATGCATACGAGAGAGGCCTTGATATTACAACGAAAGCTAGATAGGACGCAGAAGCTTGAGACAGACTGCAAAAGGCTAAGATTGACGCTCACATTGTTAAAACTCAGAAGGAAGTCATAGAGAGAGTGGTTGAGAAGAGCAGAGAGATTCCTACCACTTCCAAGTTCTACAGATGAAGAGTTCAAAATAATAACTTGAAGAAACCCATATACTCTCGTTTTGACAAGTGGATTCCAAGCTAAACCACAAATGGGAATCCACTAATGATGAATATATCAAGAGATTATATGAAGCTATGGGAAGGAATATAAGCATATCAATTCTTTGAAGTGATGTTGACCAATTATGATTTAGATCTTCTTGCTGATATTCAGGAATTGCTTATGAAGTACGGTCTACAACTGAAAGCGCCTAAAGACAGATCTCTTCCACCTCCGATGACGATTGAAGGAAATATTTGTACTCAAGAGATTGAGGAAGAAGTCAAGGATGCTATTGTAAAGAAAAGTCTGATACTGACTAAGAAGGAAGATCAAGTGGACATCAATAGCTCAGAGCAGACATTTACAAGCTATATGGACTTAAAACCCCCGAGGCAAAATTAGATCACTTCAAGGCTAGGTTGCAGAAATTCAGAGTGAAGAAAGAGTAGCTGATTAGTCTAGACTGTTACATCTTTGTAGTTGATAGTGCTAATTTTTGTGTATGTAATTTCTCTCATTATAATGCAATTAGTACTACCTTTTGGTCTGACAACTACTCATTGTCACATTGGCCTTACTATTTTAAATTCAACACAACTGATCACTTCAGTGATCACTGACACACACTCACACTTATACATAATTATCATATTTTATTGTGACTGTCTTCAATACATCTATTTGACTTATAAATAGTTTTGGCATCATCAAACAAGGGGAAATTATTGGGTGATGATTTGTAATATAAGATTTGAAGACCCCAAAACCCCTAGCTGAGTGATGAACCGATTTATTGTAATAGATGTATAATCTAGTTGAGCTCGGCATAATAGGAGCTCAGTAGACTAGATAGCTTTTTCAGTAGCTACTGATAGACTCAATAGAATATTATGTTCAGCAATCTCTAGGAACTAAGCTATCTTGAGACATAGTAGGATTCGAACCGAATCTACTGAATGAGTGTCGTGTCGTCAGAAGAATGTAGCGGTCAACATACTGAATGTTGGAATTTTATATACTCAAAGCAACTTTTATGCTTCTATACAATGTTAATTCAATCTACTGTTTGTTTTCCTATCTGATTATTTATATTTGCACATGTTAAGTTTTATTATCTTGTATAATAGTTAGATTGAGTAGTGTGTTGATCACATAAGACTTCCAATTGGTTGAAGTAAAAAGATGTTGGTCCGGATACGAGCCTTCAGGTGTAGAGGAGGGGGGGTGTGAATATACCTGAGTGCAAATTTCAACTCAAACGCAAGAGTCAGTATCTACTGAATTGTGCTACTGAACAAATCAGTTGGCCAAATAGGATTTCTAGATCGCGTGGGCAGAGGGTATCTGTTTACTGAGTCTTAACAGTGTACAATAATTCAGTATAGGATAAAGTACGGTAGTGTAGGCCCACAGAATTTTCATCTCGATTTGAAAATGCATTTTATGCTAAGTATGATTTTTAAGAATCAGTTCTACGCAGTATGAACATTAAATCAACACAGTCAGTTTTTAAAGTGGTTTACATACGCTGGATCCGACGTCCACTGTCCTGAACAAAGCAAGAGTTCTTGATTACTTATACTGAGCAAGTCTCAGTCGATCTGTACGCTAGACAGATACCATAGTTCTAGTCTTAGTGACTTTACACTTTCAAACACGAGGTTTGATTTTCTCCAACTATGAAGGAATTCTTATAATAAGAACAGTTCAATAAGCTGAACTCCTTCGAATCTTCTAATCTTGAGATATTACATGAATTGCTTAGAATAGAGAATGGGAACAATAGATCTCTAGAGTGAAGAACTAAGTATATCTCTTTGTGTACGAGTTCTTCGATGTGTAAGCTTTTTGGTCGCTAGAGCGTTTGAATGCTTGAATGCTTTTGGTTCCCGGTGTTGTCTTTTCTGCATGAAAACTCTTCTCTATTTATAATCTCGACTCATGAATAAATATGTTGGAAGAGGTCTAGACACGTGTCGAATACGACAAGGGAAATGGTCATCCCCAATTTTGAATGTCACTGTGGGGATTTCCTCTTTTTCAATCTAGGGATTAGCTTTGTGTCAGAGCAAGTATAGTGTTGAAAGCTCCTCATTGGTCGAGGTTAGAGAGGATCTGGACCTGAGACTGCAGTAATTGTTGAAATTACAAATTAAGATATGTCCTCTGTGTGAGTCAGTAATCACTTCACTGATTCTGAGTGTTAAGCATAAAACAGAACACGACTTATATAGACAATAAGATATTGTCGAAGCCAAAAGAAGAGATATATATATAATGTGAGAAGGTTTAGTACAATACATCTCTTTCTAAGCTAGGAAAGTTAAAGAAGAATCTAAGAGCTATGAACGCTTGTACTGCTTGATCCTATCCTTGAAATCTTGCAATTGAGTCTGGGAAGGGGCAGTCCATACATCCTGTAAGTAAACTTCCTCAGCTTCAGAAATTCAGCAAAGTCTGCTGGCTCGTCTTCTTCAAGAGACCTGGCTCTGGCAGCATCCTTTACTTCTTTTTCAATCACACCATAATGAATAGAATCATCAAGTCTTCTTGGTGGTGGCAGAATTCTGGGTTCAGGGACTCGGACTTCAATATTCTCTTTCACAGCTTTTTGCTTGTAAGCATACAAGTCAGGTTCAGTCCTCATCATCCATTCAACATAGGCATCAGCCTTTGCCTTGTCTGACCAGAATCTCAAGAAATAATTCCTCTTGATGAACTCTATCTTCAGTGACTCCCATCTCTGAGTGTACTGAGCTGGCATCCACTCATCAGTCCTTGGCCATCTATGTATCT
Organism: Lavandula angustifolia; assembly: GCA_028984105.1. Classification (NCBI taxonomy): domain Eukaryota; kingdom Viridiplantae; phylum Streptophyta; class Magnoliopsida; order Lamiales; family Lamiaceae; genus Lavandula; species Lavandula angustifolia. The sequence goes on from CM054807.1 coordinate 9,774,896, forward strand.
TCAGATCTGTTGGTTTCCTGAACTTCCTATATCTGTATGGAATGTCAGCTTTGGAAGGAACCCTCAGTCTGGCTTCTTGTTCAGTTCGGACTCTGAGTGCTTCTAAGTCTGTCATATGGATTCTCTCTCTGACAGCTTCAATCTGTCTCGCCTCTTCTCCTCTGTACAGGTATCGATCCATCTGAGCAAAGATGGCTTCTATCTCAGCATCCTGTTCTTTAGTATTTGTGTAGGAGGGCTTGTGAGGCGACTGATCTTCTGAGTTAGCAGGAGTACTTGATTTTTCTTTGGATGTGGCCTGGTTCTCAGTATCCTTCTGCTGTTGTTGCTTCTCCCTATCATCATCATCTTGAAGTATCAGCTTTCTGGGAGGCAACCTAGTCGTTGTTGACTTCTTTCCGCCGCGAGCTGGAGCCTTTGTCTTTCCTTTACAGTTTTCGCTTTAGGCTTGTTGGCTGCTTCAGCTTCGGCTATCTCCCTAGCTAACCTTCATCGGCTGCTATCTGAGCCTCCTCCTCCTTACTGATATACCTCTTAGTTTTCTTGGAGGGAGGGGTCGGGAGCTTTAAGATCTTCTTGCCTTTGCCTTCTACTGGAGGTGGGAGAGGTGCCTCTTCCTCTTCTGAATCCTCCTCCTCAGCATACTCAGCAACCTCTTTGATTATGTCCAGAGGGGTTTGGGTTGCCTGAGTTGCTTGTTCCCTGGTTCCTGAGCCGCCTTGTTCCGATGTCTTCTTCTTCTTCTGAACATTGAGACTACTGAGCTCATAGTAGCATGATCCATACTGAGCTGGATGAGTCCACTAAGGATGGCCATACTGTTCGGCCCATCTGACCTTCTTGGTTCCCCCTAAGTTAGATCTAGGTGTTCTGGGGCTTGAACTTCTAATCAATTTATGGTAGCTAGGCTGAGGTGCTTTCATTTTTTGTTTATTCTTTGTCTGAGGGGTTATAGGTTCGACATACTGAGTTCCTCCTTGGACAATCTGTCAGCTAGCTTTTCTGTGCTTTTATGTCCTGAAGTTGATGCTTCAAATGTATATCCAAGTCCTTCCTGGACATTCAACTGGTAATGTCCGGTCTTTTTGCATTTGTAACACGTTGAGCTTTTTGCCATCTTTTCTAGGTGTGTCATTGTTTCCAGTGGCGACAATCTTAGTGTTCCTCCATTCAGGTAGAGAATTAGATTCACCTTTCGCGTTGTTGTTTTCTCTCTTACCTGGGTAGTTCTTTGATACACTTTTCATTTTCCTGAGCTTGTCCTTCTCCTTTTGATACTTTTCGGCAAGGAGGCCATATTTCTCACGTATATTATCAGCAGTTGGCTCCAGCTCCAGCTCCAGCTTGTTCTCCTTAATTTGTGGAGTTCCTTGACTCAGTACGGCGAGAGCATCCCAGAGCTCCTTTGTATTTTTGCAGTCATTCACTCTTCCGAGGTATGAGTCACTAAGTGTATTCAGTATTGCATTGCATGCGACTCGGTCAAGGTTGTGCAACTTTCTCTCTTGTTTGTCGATCATAGAAACAATATGTCCTTTCTCCAGTACATTCGTCATGCTATCATGCAACGACGTCAAGTGTGCCTCCATTCTTACACACCATACCTCGTTGTTTTAAACTGAAAACATGGGTATTATCCTTATACCTGACATGTATGTCATAGTGAAGATATGGTATATGATGTTATATAAGATATGCAAGTGTAGAGAAAATGGTTATCAAGATCTGTTCCAGTAAACCACTGTATTATAAAAATGATGATCAGAAGAAACCGCTCTAATATCAATTGTTGGTCCAGAGATGAACCTTCAGGTGTAGGGGGAGGGGGGTAAATACACCTGAGTGCAAATTTTCAACTAAAACATGAATGTCAGTATCTACTGAATTATGCTACTAAACAAGTCAATTGGCGAAATAGGCTTTCTAGATCGCGTGAGCAGAAGGTATCTGTCTACTGAGTCTTATCTACTGACTTTAGTCAGTGAACAATAATTCAATATAGGATAAAGTATGGAAGTGTAGGCACAAATAATTTTTGTCTCGATTTGAAAATACGTCTTATGTTGAGTGTGATTTTTAAGAATCAGTTGTATGCAATATGAACAGTAAATCAACACAATCAGTTTTTAAAGTGTTTCGGATAGACTGGATCATACTTCCACTATCCTGAACAAAGCATGAGTTGTTGATTACATATACTGCGCAAATCTCAGTTGATCTGTATGTTGGACAGATACTCTAGTTATAGTCTAAGTGACTTACAGTTTCAAACACGAGGTTTGGTTTTCTCCAACTAAGAAGGTGTTCGTACAATAAGATCAGTTCAATAAGCTTAACTCCTTTGAGTTTTCTAAGCTTTAGATATTACACGAATTGCTTAGAATAGAGAATGGGAACAATAGATATCTAGCGTGAAGAACTAAGTATATCTTTGTGTACGAGTTCTTTGCAGTGTAAGCTTTTTGGTCGCTAGAGTGTTTGAATGATTGAATGCTTTTTGTTCCTGGTGTTGTCTTTTCTGCATGAAGACTCATCTCTACTTATAGTGTCGACTCATGAATAGATCCGTTGGAAGAGGTCTAAAGACGTGTCGAATACGACAAGAAAAAGGGTCATCTCCAATATTGAATATCACTGTGGGGATTTCCTCCTTTTCAGTCTAGGGAGGAGCTTTGTGTCAGAGCAAGTACAATGTTGTTATCCCCTCATTGGTCGAGGTTAGAGAGTTTGTGAGGTTTGTTCAAACTCCAACGCGGATACTGAGTTGACTTCCTCATATTCCTCAGATGCTTTAACTTAGTTGTCTTCTACTAATAATCTTCTGAGATATTCAGCACTTGGCTCGATTTTCATTATTGATTCAGTATGTTCTGAAACACCCAGGCGAATTCCTCAGTGCTGAGTCCTTCTGGCTGACATAAGATGTTTACTGAACCTATCAGCTACTGAACACTAGCTAGATTACTGAGTTCCTAACATGCTCAACTCTACTAAGCTATTACATTATTAAGTTCATCATTCAGTTAGGGGTTTTGGGATCTTCAAATCTTATCATACTGAATCTCATACCCAACACAAGATATAAGTATATATCACAGCTAAGACAACTTTAGGACCAGTTGTCAATTTAAGTTTCAGTTTAGATAAGAAGTAGGTTATCTTGCTACTTGTCTATTCTGGTACACTTAAGGTATTGTATTGGCAAAACACAGTTAGATGTTTTCTCCTAACTGACCTTATTGGAGAACCTAAGATCTCGGTGACTTAGTTGGTCTTCCGCTTGATAAGATTTCAACTAAGTACATGTGGCTATCTATCACTTTGAAGTACTATGGTGAACGTCATCGCGACTAGATATACGTATTTTGGGTGATAGTAGTTACTTGTAGCTTAGGCTGGTAATCTGTATATTGCATTTTTATCCCTGATAATTGGGTTGTAATATCCCTTAAGGAGCTCGAAAGGGTTATCTCACTAAACCCTGCAGGTTGATTAAGTTCAGGTGTGTTAATAAGGTCCAGTGGTATTGTTCATGGATAAGAGGGTAACTAAGTTGAGCTATCAGTGAGCTTAATTAATTAATGGATATTTCTATCTTAAATACGGGGATAAATTAAGTCTAAAATACAAGCCAATGCTCAAATTGGAGTAAGGGGGTAAGTGTGTATGAATTCTCTAGTATAATGAATTGGTGTTTATTAATTAATTTTGCTTTGGGCTGAGCATAGAGAATTAATTAATTTGAGGCCCTGCTTTATTTCTTGTATTAGATCCTTGGTCAGGCCCACATAAATGCCAAGTATTTATTTCAAGCTCTTTCGGTATTATTAAGGGATTAATTAATTTTATGTATTATTTAATAATGTGGGTATTATTTATCAGGAATTATTTGGCTGACCTAATTAATTGATAAATAATAAGTAGCACGTTTATTAATTAATTAAGTAATTAATTAATTATTAGGCTTGGTGTTTGAAGTCCATTAGGAATTAATTAATTAATTATTAGGCTTAGTATTGATTCCTAGCTCCTTCAATTGATATCAGAGCCAGGTTTCTGGCTTTGATTTGCATATTAGGAGCATGATTAGGTTCTGATTATGCATTTTTTCGTCGCCATCGGGCTATTTTTCATGGTTGGAGTGGCCTGTGAGTTATTGTTTTTTGACAATGTCAATATAACTTTTCTGTAAAGTGTCTGAGGTATCAAAGGAAGTCAACTCAACATCAGTCTTGGAGTTTGAATAAGCTTCACCTACCAACTAACCTTGACCAATGAGGAGCCACAAACACTGTACTTGTCCATACAAAAAGATGCAGTCAACCTCTGAACGCCTAAAAAGAGAGAATCTCAACAGTGCAGTTCAAATTGCAAGAAGATCGTCATGCTTGTCGTCTTGTGACACGTGTCTAGGTTCCCTCTAACGGATCTATTCACAAGTCACGACTATAAATACAGATTGTTGGTTCAGAGACGAGCCTTTAGGTGGGGGAAGGGGGGGAGGGGTGAATACACCTGAATGCACATTTCAAAACTCAAAATGCTAAAGTCAGCCTAGGTGAATGTTGCTACTAAACTAGTCAGTTGGCCAAATAAACTCTCTGGATCGCGTGGGCAGAGATAATCTTCTACTGAGTTTATCTACTAACTTTAGTCAGTGAACAGAAGTCCAGTATTGGATTTTGTGTGCAGAAGTGTAGACCCAAAAAAATATGTTCGTCTCAGTTTGAAAAACCCTTTTTATGCTGATTGTTTAAAACTCTGTTTTATGTAATATGAATAGTAAACAATGCAACGGTTAAAAACGACACAAAATTTGTATAGTGGTTCGGATAGACAGGATCCTACGTCCACTGTCCTGAACTAAGCAGGACGTCTTGTATTAATTATACAGAGCAAGTCTCTGTTGATCTTTTCACTGGACAGATACAATCTTGTTTGCTTATATTAAGCAAGTCTCAGTTAATCTGTATGATGGATAGATATGTACTTATAGTCGTAGTGACTTTACAATTTCAATCGTGAAGGTTGTGTTTTCTCCAACTATAAAGGAGTTCATACAATAAGAACGGTTCAGACAGCTGAACTCCTTCGAGTTTTCCAAGCTAAAGATTTTACAATAAGCTTGCTTAGAATAGAGAAAGGGAACGGATTACACTCTAGACTAAAGAACTAGAAGGATTTTCTTTGGATGAAAGTTCTTCGCTGGAATAGATTATAAGTATGCTAGAGTGTTTGATCGCTTGAATGCTTGTGTTCTCGATTGGCGTTCATGCGATCCTGCATGAAGACTCTTCTTTATTTATAGCCTCGACGTATGAATAGATCTGTTGGAGGAATTCTAGACACCTGTCGAAAACGACAAGCGTTGGTCCTGAGACGTGGTTCAGGTGGGGGGGGGGTTTAAATGCACCTGAATACAAATTCTTCTCAAACGTGAAAGTCAGCTCTAGCTGAGTTTGCTACTGAACTGAGTCAGGTAGCCAGATATGCTTTCAAGATTGCGTGGGCAAAGATTTCTTCGACTGAGTTCAGCTCTACTGACTTGAGTCAGTCGAACAGTCGTTCAGTATCAGAGTTGTGTGCGGAAGTGTAGGCCCTATTAAACGTCTCTGTTGGAAAATCGGTTTTATGTTGAGTTTGATGATATACAGTTTTAATGCAGTATGATCAGTTAAAGAAAATAGTAAATCAACAAAACATATTTTTAAAGTGGTTCGGACACGCTGGGTCCTACGTCCACTGTCATGACCAAAGCAGGATACTTGTTATATTTATATTGAGCAAGTCTAAGTGGTATGTTCTCAAGACAGTTACAAACTTGATGCTTATACTAAGAAACTTCTCAGTGATCTATTCGCAGGATAGATTCTCTACTTATAATCGTAGTGACTTTTACAAGGGTTTCAAAGTTAAAGACTTTGAGGCTTCTCCAACTATGAAGAAGTACTTACAATAAGAATGATTTCACAAGAATGTGAACTTCCTCGGGGTTTCTAAGCTGTGAATATTACAATAAGGCTCGCTTAGATAAGAGAAGGGGAACAAGAATAACTCTAAGTGACGAACTAAAGGGTTCTTCTGTGAATGCTAGTTCTTCACTTGATTCTTCGATGAGAGTGTTAAGAGTTTTTGTGCGTAGATAGCTTGGGTTCCCGGTGTTGTCTCTGCATGAAGACTCTCCTCTTATATAGTCGTCGATTGTGAATAGATCCGTTGGAGAGGGGTCTAGCCACGTGTTAAAACGGTAAGTAAAAGAGGAGGCCCTTATGAAATAAAATAGGTCAAGGTCAAGAGGAGGCCTGTGACCGGGGTCAAGAGGAGGCCCTTATGAAATTTTACGGTCAAGAGGAGACCGTGTGAAATGAAATGGATCCTTAGGGTCAAGAGGAGGCCCTATGATCAAAGTTATTTATTATGCATGTTTCATATCCGTGTTTATTGACATTTTATATAGTTTGGATATATGTGTACATCTCCCACTGAGTAGTCGTACTCATCCCTATCATTTTAACATATTTCAGGAAATGGCTCGGCCGATGCGTAGAGGTGGTGGATGGTGATGGTCACATGAGGAAGGATTTACGAAAGTCATTATTATATTAAACTCTGTGCATTTATTAGCCATAATTATTTTTATTTAAGACTTCCGCTGAGCATGAAAATTAATTGAGTTTTTCGATGATTCATTTAAATGAAAATGTTTAGAAAGAGTTGAAATATGCATGTTGAGTATGAAGTAGCGTCCCTAGTTAAGTTTTGAAAATTGGGGCGTTACAGAGTGGTATCAGAGCAGGTCTACTTTCTTGTAGACTTGTTTCATGTTATGGAGGAAATTGACCATCATCACTGCCACAGCATCGTGCCGGCGAGGTAAGAAAGATTTTTCTAAGTTAATTGTGAAGCATAATATTGAAAGCATGTTTTTCTTGCATGACACGAGCATGATTATTATACAAGTATATTATGTAAAATATTTAAAGTCCTCGAAAATGTTGCCTTAAGAATGAGAACTTAGATGCCTTACATAGTTGAATTTTATATGAACTATAGGAAGATGCCTCCGAGAAGACAACCCGGTAACAATGCTAGTGGAGGGACAGGAAATAACCCTCCAGAGAACCTTAGCAATGCACAACTATTGGAGGCTATGAGGGGAATGTTTCCGCAACGTCAAGGAGGAGACCCACTGGTGAATGATTTTAGGTCGATGTCACCCCCTATTCTTAAGGGGAATGAAGGACCCGTTTTTGTGGAGGAGTGGATTGGTGATCTAGAGCGGATCTTCGAGCATCTAGGATGCATTGATGCTCAAAAAGTGACATGCGTGAAGTATCAACTGGCCCAGGACGCACGACAATGGTGGAATTCTCGGCTTCGGACTATGGCGCCAGAGCAGCAGCAGAACATGACTTGGGATTTCTTCAAGACACAGCTCTTGAACAAGTTTTTCCCGGAATCTGTCCGGAGGGAAAAGAAGGTGGAGTTGATGACCATAAAGCAAGGGAATAGATCAATCGTGGACTATGAGCGCCATTTCACTCAGCTCTCACAGTTTGCGCCTGACTTGGTAGATACCGAACAGAAGAAGATGGAGATTTTTGAGAGCGGACTGCATGATGAAATAGGTGGCATACTAGCTGGTCATGAGATTACATCTTTTGATGTGTTGGTGCAGAAAGCCCAAGCAATCGCCAAACGCAAGAAGCTTGATGGACCGGCATCTAGACCGCCTATCACTACTGGAAAGAGAAGATGGGAGGATAACAAGAATCAAGGTTTTGAAAAGAAGCAGAAGCAAGTCATTCCTAGCAATACCGCAGCCACGACCGGAAAACCAAAGTGCCCTACTTGTGATAGGAATCACTATGGGGAATGCTTGCGAGGAAAGTTTATTGCTACCGTTGCCGTCAGGAGGGACATGTGGCACCGAACTGCCCTTTCAACAACACTACAGCCTCAAACAACAATGGGAAGCGAGGGAAAGCAAGAGTTTACACAATGGTTGAAGTGGACGAGGATGACGAGCCACAGACGGTGTCAGGTACCATTCAGTTTTAAACTATGTTTTAGTTTTATTATATGAATCAACTGTATCCAACTATAGTTAGCAAACTTTATTACCTCAGGAACTATTTTAGTACTTAATCAATTAGCCGTAGTTCTTTTTGATTCCGGAGCGTCGGATTCCTTCATATCGAAAAGATTTTACGATAAAGTAGCCGAAAAGTGCGAAGAGGAGAGTGCAGTATGCAAGGTTGGGTTTCCTGTTGGCAAGGCAAAGGAAATAAATTGTCGAGTAAAAGGAGCAACACTGAAGATCGATGGCGAGATCTTGAAAGCAGATTTGTACATCCTGGAGATGAAGGGCTTCGACGTCATATTGGGATTGGATTGGCTCAGTAAGCACGATGCAGTTATCAGATGCAAGGATCGTGAAGTCGTTTTCCCAACACTAGACGGAAATCAATTTTCTTTTTACGGAAGTAGAAGAAAGAGAGGACCACATATCATAACTGCAATGAAGGCCACCAAGATGATGAGGAAGAAGGATTGTCAAGCATATTTGGTGAATATTACAAGCACAAAGACAGAGGAAATAACCATAAATGATATCCCGGTGGTGAGGGAATTTCCTGATGTGTTCCCTGAGGAACTAAGTGGTCTTCCCCCAGATAGGCAAGTGGAATTCAACATCGACGTAATGCCTGGAGCGACCCCTATCTCGAGAGCGCCATACGTAAATGGCACCGATGGAGTTACAGGAACTTAAGATACAACTACAAGAGTTGTTAGACAAGGGACATATTCGTCCAAGTGTATCACCGTGGGGAGCCCCTGTACTTTTCGTCAAGAAGAAAGATGGAACTATGCGTATGTGCATAGATTACCGTGAGCTCAACAAGTTGACAATCAAGAACAAATACCCATTGCCAAGAATTGAAGACCTCTTTGATCAACTAAAAGGCGCGGGAATCTTCTCAAAGATTGACTTAAGGTCCGGATATCATCAGCTGAAGATTAAGGAGAGTGATGTGCCGAAGACAGCTTTTCGAACAAGATACGGTCACTATGAGTTTACTGTGATGCCTTTTGGACTGTCTAATGCACCTGCAGTTTTCATGGATTTGATGAACAGAGTATTTCATCAATATTTGGATCAATTCGTAATTATCTTCATCGACGATATCTTGGTGTACTCAAAAGATCGGAGCCAACATGAAGAGCATCTCAAGATAGTGTTGGAGACTTTAAGAAATGAGAAGCTATACGCCAAGTTCAAGAAATGTGAGTTTTGGCTTAGTCAAGTAGTATTCCTTGGTCACGTAGTGACCGCACAAGGGATAGAAGTGGATCCAGCAAAAATCAAAGCGGTTAGTAACTGGAAGGCACCGAAGAATGCAAGCGAAATTCGAAGTTTCTTAGGATTAGCGGGATATTACCGACGGTTTATTGAAGGATTCTCAAAGATAGCAAGGCCACTCACTCAATTAACCAGAAAAGGGATCAAGTTTGAGTGGAATGAAGAGTGTGAGAGGAGTTTCCAAGAATTGAAAGGGAAGTTAACTACAGCACCCGTACTCACTATTCCTGACGGAACTGAAGGGTATGTAATCTATTGCGATGCCTCAAAACAAGGACTTGGATGTGTTTTGATGCAGCATGGGAAAGTCATAGCTTATGCTTCAAGACAACTGAAGACTCATGAACTAAATTACCCTACTCACGATCTGGAATTGACAGTTGTGGTTCATGCCTTGAAGATTTGGAGACACTACCTATATGGAGGCAAGTGCGAGATATATTCTGATCACAAAAGTCTCAAGTATCTGTTCACACAGAAGGAATTGAACATGAGACAAAGAAGGTGGCTTGAACTAGTGAAAGATTACGACTGCACAATTCATTATCATCCAGGAAAAGCAAACGTTGTAGCTGATGCTTTGAGCAGGAAAGAGAGTTTGACCGCCCTATATACTTCCCGAATGATTGAAGAGTTTGCAAAAATGAAAATTGAAGTTGTACCGTCGACAGAAGACACTACTACTAAGTTAGCAGCTATGAAGATCCAACCTATGCTAAGGGAGCAAATTCGGGAAGCACAAAAGAGAGATAGATTTTTGTGCAAGATAAGAGATCAAGTTCTTGAAGGGCAGAATAAGGCATTTGAGATTGCAGCAGACGGAACGCTGATGTTCGAGAGAAGGATCTGTGTACCAAAGGGAAGTTAAATAATGAGGGAGATTTTAGAGGAGGCACATAACACGCCATGCACTGTCCATCCTGGAGGGACAAAGATGTATCATGATTTGAAGGGACACTTTTGGTGGAGGAATATGAAGAGAACTATTGCAGAATTCATACAAAGTTGTATGACTTGCCAACAAGTGAAGGCTGAACACCAACGACCATCCGGCTTATTAAAGCCGCTTGATATACCTCAATGGAAGTGGGAGGAGATATCCATGGACTTCGTGGTAGCATTACCCAAAACTCAAAAAGGAAATCATTCAATTTGGGTAATTGTGGATAGACTCACGAAATCGGCTCATTTTCTGCCGATGAAGATGACTGATAATATGGATCGATTAGCACAAATCTATATAGATGAGATTGTTAGGCTACATGGAGTTCCTACCAGTATTGTATGTGACCGCGATCCGAGGTTCACATCAAAATTTTAGGAATAGTTTGCAAGCTGCTATGGGTACTAAGTTGAAGTTTAGTACCGCCTACCATCCACAGACTGATGGACAGTCTGAAAGAACTATTCAGACTTTGGAAGACATGTTGCGAGCATGTGTCATGGATTTTGGAATCAATTGGGAGAAACATTTGCCTTTAGTGGAATTTGCATATAATAATAGCTATCAAGCAAGCATAGGGATGGCACCTTTTGAAGCATTATATGGAAGGAAGTGTAGATCTCCTCCCGCATTGGGATGAAATTGGTGAGAAAAGAATACTGGGACCCGAGATCGTAGAAAGGACCGTAGGAGTCATTGCAAAGATTCGAGAGAGAATCAAGATTGCTCAAGACAGACAAAAGTCCTATGCTGATTTGAAGAGGAAGGACATAGAATTTGAGAAGGGTGACAAAGTGTTCCTCAAATTGTCACCAATGAAAGGAGTTGTGCGAATTGGAAAGAGAGGGAAGCTTAGGCCTCGATACATTGGACCGTTTGAGATACTTAAAAGAATTGGAGAAGTGTCATACGAGTTGGCATTACCGCCCAGTTTGACGTCCATTTATAATGTTTTCCATGTGGCGAACTTGAGGAAGTATGTGCATGACCCAAGCAATATAGTCAAATGTGAAGAATTGGAGTTGAACAAAGATTTGTCATATGAAGAGACGCCATATGCCATCTTAGACCGAAAGGTTATCCGACTTAGGAACAAAGAAGTGCCATTAATTAAAGTTCTTTGGAGTAGACATGATGCAAGTGAGGCGACATGGGAAATAGAAAAGGACATGGAACTAAGATATCCGAACTTTATAGGCAAAGGTAATTAATTTTCGAGGACGAAAATTTTATAAGTAGGGGAGATTGTAACACCCCGAAATTTTCAATATAAAATGCATTTCATATTTATTCATGCATGTTATCAAGTGTTTTAGTTCTGTAAGTCGCGCCTTAGAAATTAAAATGAAATTAATGCATTTATGTTATTTTTAGTTAAATCATTTTTATTATGTAAATTTATTTTGAACTTTGAATGTGTTTATTTATATTATATTATGTTTATATTGTTTATTGATGAGATAAAAATAATGTTAGAATTATGAGGCAAGAATAATATTTATATGGGTTGGATTTCCTAAGCCAACTAGGATTCATAAAAGGATATAATATTTATTATTATATTAATTTATTAGGAGATAATTTCAAATTATATTAGATATTATATTTGAGATATACATGTTTTAGGAAAGAAATCTAGTTGTATTTATCCTTATCCTAATTTATCTAGGATTGAATGTCTTATATGGTAAGTGAATAGAATAAATCCTATATAAAATTGATATGAACGAAAATAAATATGGATAAAATATATTTGATACCTTATAGGATTAGGAATATTTAGATAATGATTTCTAGGCCTATTAATACCCCTTAGTCGCTCATAATATAGCATCCCATAAATTTTCAAAAATTCTGTCAGCACACGTGCGAATGGTTTCAAGAATTATTTACACATCTTCCCGTCATCATATAGGCGTGCAAATTTAGGTTCATCTTCCTAGGTATGTCTAGTATAGTCATTTATTTTTGTATAATTTTTCAAGTATGATAAATATTTGTTTAAAATTGTTCATCGTAACCTGCCAGTTTCTGTCAGCATGTTCATGATCTTGAAAGGAAAATTATTTTTCATGTTTTCTTTGAGTTATTTTCGACCATGATGAACATTAATAGAATATAATACATGTTAGGTCATTAATTTTAAGACTATAGAATTTTTAGGATAGGTTTACTATTTATTTTTTTAAAAATGTTTAAGTTTCATGAGAGTATAATCTGTCCTGCCATTTACCTTTTCTGCCGAGACTTTCCAGAGCCAATTAATCGATCTTTTGTTACTTTAAAATTTCTATAAAAATTATAGAGATATATTTTAGTATGCTTTTAAGGTCTCTGTAAAGTTTCATGATTTTTTGACAAGTCCTTATATTTTACAGAATTACTACTTTTATACTGCCGAAAAATAATGCTTTCTGGATAGGTCTTAGCAAAATATTTATATCTCGCTCTACAAATATGTTTTTGACTTGATTCTTTTTCCTAAATACTAATCACACGTAGGAGTTTTTCAAGATATTTATTTTGTATTTTTATCGTATCTTTACAAAAGCAGTTTATTTCAAACATTCCATGGTTCAGGAAAGATTTATATTCTGTCGAGCAGTTTTGAGTGAAAACTGATATGTATATTCTGAATACATCAGTTATCCATATGATTTGAAATTATTATATGATACGTCTACGTATGTCTCATAGATGTGTGTTAAATCTTAGAATTTTTAAAGTATGTTTAGACTCTGAAACGTATAGATGAAGCACAGTAGGTCAGAAACCGTTTTAGTTGATGCAGTAGATATTGTTTTGGTTATAACTTTTAGATGACTTATGATGTTGATATGAAACCAAATCCCGTGTGTTTTAGATTCATTAAGGAACCTGTATTTCGAAAAATAGAATTTTTGGAATGATTTCATGTTCTGTGGAATATTTTCAAAATGGGTCTTCTGCACGAGTCTAGCGGATTTTTAAAGCTACAACATTGTTTGTATCCTTTGTGCAAATGTTTTAATTGTTTCATGCATATCACGACATTAAGATAAAATTTCCATGTATAGGATCGGCGCGCAGGACTTAAACATTGATATCCATTATTTTCTTCAAAGTCAAGGTCTAGGTGGGGAAGTTACCGTTATCCTTTTATATATTTTGTATAGTATTCATGTGTTTATGACAGGCATGAGAATGAAAGAGGTCAAGGTCAAGAGGAGGCCTTTGACCGGGGTCAAGAGGAGGCCCTTATGAAATAAAATAGGTCAAGGTCAAGAGGAGGCCTGTGACCGGGGTCAAGAGGAGGCCCTTATGAAATTTTACGGTCAAGAGGAGACCGTGTGAAATGAAATGGATCCTTAGGGTCAAGAGGAGGCCCTAGGATCAAAGTTATTTATTATGCATGTTTCATATCCGTGTTTATTGACATTTTATATAGTTTGGATATATGTGTACATCTCCCACTGAGTAGTCGTACTCATCCCTATCATTTTAACATATTTCAGGAAATGGCTCGGCCGATGCGTAGAGGTGGTGGATGGTGATGGTCACATGAGGAAGGATTTACGAAAGTCATTATTATATTAAACTATGTGCATTTATTAGCCATAATTATTTTTATTTAAGACTTCCGCTGAGCATGAAAATTAATTGAGTTTTTCGATGATTCATTTAAATGAAAATGTTTAGAAAGAGTTTAATTATTCATGTTGAGTATGAAGTAGCGTCCCTAGTTAAATTTTGAAAATTGGGGCGTTACACTTGTAGTCTGTCACTGAGCATCATGAGCATCACAGACTTGAGATCCTCCAGAGAAGCTATATCAGCTGGCTCTTCGTAGCCAATCTCCTCTTTCAATCTTTGTTCTTCCTCAGTAAATGTGGACAGGGTTTTCAGGCCGATGGCCTCTTCCAACAGATCCAACTCCAGGAATCGAAGCCGCATCTGAACCCTTGCTCACTCCAGGAATCGAAGGCGCATCTGAACCCTTGCTCTGACAGCAATGTCCACGAGATCAACATGAGTACTGATCTCATGTATCTCAGTCGCGACTTCTTCAGCTGATTTGATCTGAGCATTGAGAATTGAAGTCGGAAGGGAGGAAATCTCAACAGGTTGAGTTTCAGCAGGGGTCTCCAGCTGAATTTCCTCAGAGAGAACTCTCTTCACCTTTTCTTTCAGGGTCACATCTTTCTTACCCGAAATGAGTCCTCGACTAATATGGGTGAAGGAGGAATCACGACTGAAGGTACTGACTTCTTCAGTGTTTTCTGCTTCTTTGGCTGATGCTGCTCAGTAGGGCGGGGATCCTGCTTGATCTCCAGAGGACGCTTGAGAGCCTGTCCTCGCCCTATCGATTTTTCGGTGCTGCTGCATTGAGGAATTTCAATAGCTTCTGATCAAAATAATAAGCATCTACGAAGGATACTCTGGTAGGAAGGTCGTCCCCGATCAGTATGGACACCTTGGTCCCATATAAAAGCTTTCCTTTCGGAATCAGCTTCATGCCATCTTCATAATTGATAAACTTCTTAGATTAAGCTTTGAATTCAGCTCTGAAGAAGGCGTTCCAGTTGATGGGGGCCTCATCTATGATCGCCATCATAATCTGGATGCGAATGCGAGATAGCTGATCGTATGATCCTGTAGATATGGTCAATATATGGTTGACTATGTAGGCTAACCCTCATGCAGTGGGAGTAGGCGACTTTTCGGGAAGGCGGCTTTGAAGACAATATCGTCTCTCAAATGAAACGGCGGAGGTACTCATCTACTGAGGAATCCTTATACCCGCTATAGGAATCCCCTCGTCTGCAAGGTCGAAGCAGACCCTAAGACTATTGGCCACATCGATCTTGGTGGCCTTGTCTCCCCACTGATTAGGACTGACTTCATGCCTCGAGATAATGGTGGAGATATCATTAGAATCTTCATCCACTCGATAGTTCGGAAAAGAACTTCGACAACTCGGCGCCGAAGATGATGATGTGGGGACCTAGAGAGAATCGGCAAGAGGCCCGATCTCTCAAGTGCATCAAAGACTAGAGTCATGCACTCGACACCACATGTCCTGAAGGAAAGGACAGGCTCAAACAGAATCCTCTTTCCTGATATGAACTCCTCGATATCCTCTAGGATCAAAACGTCACTGGTGGGAACGATCAACGCTATCGTATGAACTAAAATCTGCAAAAAATAAGTTAGCACTCGAAAATAGAGTAAGTTAGTAAGCAGATTTAAGTTATAGAAATCTTACCAAAGAATAAGTGCTTAAAGTGCTGTAGAAGTCTAATGCAAGTATTGAACAGTTGCAGAAAGTACAAATCTTTGAGAATGGCGGAAATATGATTTAGGTTATAAATAACATGCGTATATATATTCACATTTGAATATGAGACAGTTTTTAAAGCATGCGGTTGAGATTAATTAATTTTTAAAATGTGGACGACCCAGATAGGATGTTATAATAGGTTATGATTATTGTGCCGCTTATAATCTCACCTACTCATCTCTATCGCCTAAATGGTAAGGTGAAATGACATGCATTTAATGCGCCGCAGTCAGTTTTATGGAATGTCGTGAGTTTAATGAAAATGACATACTCAATGCAAGATCGATGAACATTAAAGGTGGGAAATAAATGTTATGACATATTGAATCACCAAATGCTGAATTTAATACTCATAACCTGTCAGCTGAACATCCTAGTCAGCTGATACCACGTTTGACGAGACTAAGTATTTTAGCTGTATTGAGAGTGAGTTCCCCCTTACTCAGTACTTCCTGGACAATTTACTGAATTGTATCAGTAGGATCCAAAAGACCTAGTTCTATTGAGAGATCATTGAAATTGGTCTCAGCTAGAGGTTTGGTCAGGATATCAGTTCTTTGCTTATCAGTGTGGATCTTCTCCATTTTGATATCCTTTTTCTCGACATGATCTCTGATGAAGTGATGACGGATGTCCACATTCTTGCACCTTATATGTAGAACTGGGTTCTAAGTGATTGCAATAGCACTGGTACTGTCACAGTAGATCGGCACCTCATCTTGATGAATGTCGTAGTCTCTCATCTTGATGATCGGCACCTGTGGCGGCAGTCGCGCCGCACGCAGGCGCAGATCTGCGCCACTGCACGCGGCGGCGCGCCGGCACGGACGACGGTTCTGGTTCGTCGTCGTCCGGTGCGTCCCTGGGAGCCGGTAGCCGGCACAGAACCGGCCTGTAGCGGCGGCGGCAGCGGCAGAACATTGAAGAAGATGCTGACGTGGCGTGCCACATCAGCCCTAGCTGCCACGTGTCTGCCACGTGGCAGACGACCCTGATGACGTGGCGATGCAGTTTTCAACGCAGTTACCAGATTCAAAGATTTTGAAGATTTCGAAGATCTGTATTTTGATCGGGCAACGTAATTGTTAGGAATTACGTGTTTTAAAGTCCGATAACGACATTTTAAATTTTCTATTTGCGTATTTATTTTTTATTATGCTTTAGCATGCGATTATGTGATTAATTACGCTTAGAAAAAATCCTGTAAATAGGATTTATGTCGTTATTAAGCATGTTTTAATTTTCGCGAGCACGTTTTATTATGTGCACTTAGAAATTGCATGTTATGTGATGATGCATGATTCGTAACAAACCTTTTGAATAAAAAGACTAAGCAAAATTAAATTAAATGTTTAATTAGATTCTATTAATTTGGATATTAAACACTTAATTGGACCTCCATTAATTGGACTCTACACAAAAGTAGTAAGATTATGTGAGTAAACGTCCACCTGTGTGGCTTGCTTGCATCTTTGAGCTACAAGTTTTGTGAGATGAGTTTTCCAAAAATAATATTTGATTATTATTGAGTAGTGGGAGCGAAGCCATAAACGTCCACCTGTGTGGCTTGCGTGCTTAGTAAACACGAGTACTCTAGAAGATAATAATTAAATAGGATGGCTAACTAGATCAAATTGAATGCGGCATGGTTCGAGTAAGTATGTCAATTTTGAGAATTTGATTCTATTTTGGTCAAATTAATGGTCAATGCTTAGATGTCACCGCAGGTACAATTCACTTCCCTCGAAGTCCCTTCCCGCGTTTTAATAGTGACATGGTCCAGAATATCGAACTATTAATTTCATTCGTCTTAAGAACCTAGGCGTGGATTGGAATTAAAGAGCTGGGTAAATAGCTTGGTTTAGGGTTACGCTAGTAAACGTCCACCTGCGTGGCTTGCTAGTGGAATTCCTAGAGCCGTTCGAGGTTTTTAACATCATTGTTTTTCAAAAGGTTACAATGATCGTTAATTACGAATTATGTGCAATTTATTTTTTCCTTACATGCTTTTATTTTAATTATTTTTCAGATATGTATGTTCAAGCTGTTGTTAGTGGTCTTATGAGCCAACCCTTAAAGGGTATTGACAACTATAAAGAGTGGAGGAGAAACCTTACACTAATGTTCCAAAATGAGAAGATCTTGTATGTTCTCGGTACCCTGAACCCGAACTCCCCGAAGAGGAGGCGGCGGAGGAGCGAATAAGGGAATCTAAAAAGTGGATAGAGGATAATGACAAGACTCGTTTTGTCATTCTATCCACTATGGTTGATTCTCTTGCTTCACGATATGAAAACACGCCTCATGCGGGAGTGATATGGGATTCCATGGCTGAAAAGTTCGGTGAGACCGACGGATCTCGGAGATTTCATCTTCCGAGGCGGGTTACTACACGCAAAATGAGCGAAGGTGCATCCGTGCGGGATCATGTTTTATATATGATTGAGCTGCTAGATCGACTTGCAAAGGTTGGTGGTGTCTTGGATCTTGGCATCAAGATAGACATCATTCTACATTCACTACCTAAGTCATATGAGAATTTCCGCCTAAATGTAGTGATGTCAAGGAAAGGCTACACTCTGAATGAACTTTTGAGTGAGTTAATTACTGCAAAAGGAATCATGGGTCAAACTAAAGGTAAGGGAACCCAAATCTTGAACACTACTAGCAGCTCAAGGAACCATCCGAAAGGTAGATTCCAGAAAAAGGGCAGGAAGGCTACGAATGTCAAGAAGAAAAGTGGGAGCACGAAATTAGCACCCACCGTAGGGGTTCAAAAACCTAAGGGGAAGTGTTTCAAGTGTGGTAAGGTTGGACATTGGAAGACTGAATGTCCCGACTTCAAGGCAAAATAGAAAGGTACACGCATCGCCTTAGTAACTGAAACTGTGCTTGTTTCCGCATCTACCCATGAATGGGTAGTAGATTCCGGAGCAACTGATCATGTTTGTTACACCTTGCAGAGGTTTATGCAGAAAAGGTTTCTGGCTGATGGCGAGGTGGTGGTTTCCATGGGCAATGGATCGCGAGTTCCAGATATTGCCATAGGAGATTTACATTTATCTGCTTTGGACTCTAGTTTAGTATTAAGAGATGTTTTATTGGTGCCTGAGTTTAGGCAAAACATTATTTCCGTTTCAAATCTTTTTATTGTAGATGGTTATAGATCTGTTTTTGATGATCAAATTTTGATTTCAAAAGGGAAAGATCTAATCCATGTACATCTGTTAATGTTGCTTCCTCATCATTAAATCCTAAGAAGAGGAAAGAATCTTCTAAGGTAAACCAAACTTATCTATGGCACTTAAGGCTAGGTCACATCAATCTAAATAGGATCCAAAGGTCGGTGAAATATGGATCATTGGAGTCTCTCCAAGTTGAACCATTTCCAACTTGCGAATCCTGCTTGGAAGGTAAGATGGTGACTAGGTCTTTTAAGGCAAAGGGTTATAGAGCCATAGAAGCATTAAGTTTGATACATTCTGACTTGTGTGGACCTATGTCTACACAAGCTCGAGGTGGGTATGAGTACTTCGTCACATTTACTGACGATTACTCGAGGAATGGATATATTTACCTTCTTCGCCACAAGTCGGATTGCTTTGAAACATTTAAGGAATTTAAAGCAGAAGTGGAGAAGAAGTTAGGTAAAGAAATCAAAACATTGCGATCTGATCGTGGTGGGGAATACCTATCCAATGAGTTCAAGGACTACTTGACAGAATGTGGGATTACATCCCAACTAACAGCACCGGGCACGCCTCAGTAGAATGGTGTGTCAGAGAGAAGGAACCGAACTCTCCTAGAGATGGTTCGGTCCATGATGAGTTATGCAACTTTGCCAGTTTTCTTTTGGGGATATGCCCTAGAGACTGCAGCATACTTGTTGAACCGTGTGCCATCCAAGTCGGTTAACACGACTCCAGTCAAGTTGTAGAGCGGGCACAAGCCCAGTATGCACCACATAAAGATTTGGGGGTGTCCTGCTTTTGTGTTGAATAAATAGGCCGACAAGTTGGATCCACGTTTAGAGGTTATGTTGTTTATAGGATATCTGAAGGAAACGAAGGTGGTTATTTTTATGATCCTAAAGAACAGAAGATCGTGGTTAGCACCAACGCTCGGTTCTTAGAGGAGGATTATATTAGTAATCATAAGTCTCAAGTCGAGATCATCCTTGAGGAATTACAAGGTGATCGAGATCCACTCACAGAGCCAATTGTGCAAGATAGAGCTCCACGAGCAACTGCACAATCTATTAACATAACTCCTGACACTCTTAGACGTAGTGGGAGGGTGATATTTATACCTGGTCGGTATATGTTCACTGTGGAGACTTCTGACCATCTCCCGGCAGATGAACAAGATACTGTGGATCCCTGGACTTACAACGAAGCAGTGGGAGATGTAGATGCAGATTCATGGAGAATCGTCATGGACTCAGAATTTAAGTCCATAGCTGATATGGATGTATACGAGATCAGTGAACTACCTGAGGGTTGCAAGGCCATTAGTAGTAAGTGGGTATACAAAAGAAAGAGAGGATCGAATGGAGAGATCATGGCATTTAAGGCCAGGCTAGTGGCAAAGGGTTTTACCCAGAAAGAAGGTATCGATTATGAAGAGACCTTCTCGCCTGTAGCAATGATCAAGTCGATTAGGATTCTCCCTGCCATAGCAGCTCACATGAACCTAGAGATCTGGCAAATAGATGTCAAGACCGCATTCTTAAATGGGCACCTTGAAAAATGTAGAGACATCTATATGAAACAACCAGATGGTTATATGAAGGAGGGCGAAGAGCATCTAGTTTGGAAGCTTAGGAAGTTTATTTATGGACTTAAGCAAGCTTCCCGGTTATGGCACCAGCGTTTTGACGAGGTAGTCAAATCTTATGGTTTTGTATCTTGTCCTAACGAGGTGTGCGTGTACCATATCTGTGTTAATGGAACAGTGGTGTTTCTTGCACTTTGCGTAGATGACATCCTTCTCATTGGCAACAATGTTGAAGTGTTATCAGACGTAAAGACATGGTTATCCGAGCAGTTTCAAATGAAGGACTTAGGTGAAGCTGCTTACATCCTTGGGATCAAGGTTATCTGAGATGGCCAGAAAAGGATGTTAAGCTAGTCACAAGCGTCCTACATTGATACAGTTATTGCTCGTTTCAGCATGCAAAATGCCAAGAGAGGTTCGGTACCTTTCAGACATGGCATTTTTCTATCTAAGAATCAATGCTCTAAAATGCCTGAAGAGATAGATAGTATGAGGCTAGTACCATATGCTTCCGCTGTCGGTAGTCTCATGTATGCAATGCTTTGTACGAAACCAGATATCTCATATGTTGTATGCATGGTCTCAAGATATCAGTCTAATCCTGGACAAGCGTATTGGACTGCGGTCAAAAATATTCTCAAGTACCTTAAACGGACTAGAGATTATAAAATTATTTACCAGTCAGACAGTCTAGTGCCTTTAGGTTATATGGACTCGGATTTCCAGGCTGACAGAGACGAGAAGAAGTCAACCTCGGGTATGTGTTTACCTTGGGAGGTGGAGCCATTTCATGGAGGAGTGCAAAGCAGAAATGCATTGCGGACTCAACCATGGAAGCAGAGTATGTGGCACGCTTCGAAGCCCCGAAAGAGGCGATCAGCTCAAGAATTTTCTCCAAGATCTTGATCTTGTTCAGAATTTGCCTAAGGCAATCACGATTTATTGTGATAATGCGGGTGCAGTGGCAAATTCTAAGGAACCTAGATCTCACAAGGCGTCTAAACACATAGACAGGAAGTACCACATTCTACGAGAATTCGTAAATCGAGGCGACGTACTCATAGAAAAGATCGGAACTGAAGACAACCTAGTTGATCCATTTACAAAGAGCTTACCAATTCCGGCTTACGAGAAGCATGTTCGTGGCTTAGGACTGGTAGAGATGCCCCCCACTTAGGACTGCAGAAACTTTTGTATAAGTGAGAGAAGAGGAGTGATAGATAGGATACGCAGCTAAATACTAGTTTGTATCTAGAACTGACACATTGTATACTAAAAGTTTGCTTTAGTATAAGTGGGAGAATTGTTGGGATTTTGTATACTGGAAGCACTTTTTATGCTTGTATACAATGTGTTTTTGTCCTTACCACTATTTTATTCTCCTATCTGATAAATTTATATATTTGCACTTGTAATCCTTTATCTTGTACAAAAGTTAGATTTGTGTAGTGTGTCGGGTATCACAGAAGACAACACATATTGGTTGAACTGACAAGATATAAACAGTTATCACAGCTGAGACAATTTCAGGATAAGTTGTCGGTTTAAGCTGCAGTTTAGATAAGAAGTGGCTTGAGGAACATTTGAGCCCATTTGGTTGAAACATTTATTTCTTGTATTGGATCCCTGAGGAACTCGAAAGGATTAGCACACTAAACCTGGCCGGTTGATTAAGTTCAGGTGTGTTAATAAGGTCGAGTGGTACAACTCAGGAATATAAGATGTTAATTAATTTAAGCTGTTAGTGAGCTTAATTAATTAAATGACAAGATAACGAATGCTGAATAAAGTGCAATTCACGGTGCCCTTCTGAAAACCTTTCTGAAGAAGAAACTCAGACAGGGTATCGTACCAATCCTTGGGTGCTTGTTTTAACCCATACAGAGCTTTTTCTGAGTCTGTAGACCTGATGTCCCTACTGATAGCCGGGAGGTTATTACACATAGACTTCCTCTTTCAGAATGCCATTCAGGAACGCTGACTTTACATCCATTTGATAAACTCTGAATCGTTGATGTGTTGCTTAAGCAAGGAATAATCTTATGGCCTCCAGTCTTCCAACTAGAGCGAATGTTTCATCGAAATCTATCCCTTCGGCTTGATAGTAGCCCTTCGCAACGAGTCGAGGTTTGCTCCTTACTATTACGTTGTTCTCATCGCGCTTGTTTTTGAAGACCCATTTGGTTCCGATCACGTGTTGATGTCGATGTCTATCAACAAGCTACCATACTTCATTTCTGACGAACTGGTTGAGCTCTTCTTGCATAGCTATAATCCAGCCAACATCGGCCAGTGCTTCTTCGATGGATTGAGGCTCTTCCGATATAAATATGAGTACAGAGCGCATTCTCCTAAGCATAGTTTTGACCTTGTTTTGAGGCTTGCTGAAGGATCACCTATAGTAAGATCAGTAGTGTGAGCATCTAACCAATACCTTTTTTGTCTAGATTCATCTTCTGAAATGACATCTACAGTAACAGTAGGAGTCTTAGGCATTTCAGTAGTACTGTTCTGAGATTGTAGTAATTCAGTAACGGAGTTAGGGTCAACTGAGTTTCTAGGTTCAGGGGCATTAAGCTTGTGAACATATTTTGTTCTCCCTGAATTATTATACTCAGTGGAGGTCTCAGTTACCACTAGGGTTTCTTCATCGACCTGAGTTACCTCTGATTGATTATGTTTAGTAGAATACTTCTTATCAGCTACGTTCGTTGCTGGCTGTGACTCGGTAGTGGTGCCTTCATTTTCTTCTTCTGAATCATCATCCCAACAATGTTGGATCTTTTCAATATTTTCTTTTAAGCTCAGATCCCGTAGCTCTTTGTTGATGCCCTCAGATTCTGAATGTGAGTTTCTGCTCCTCTTCTTAGTAGCAAACTTATTAAAAACAACATGAAGGCTTTCCTCCACGCAAAGGGTCCGGTAGTTAAAAACTCTTAAGGCTTTGCTGATTCGGGAGTATCCTAAGAAGATTCACTGGTCTGACTTGCTATCAAAAGTCTTTAACTGGTCCTTTCCGTTATTGTGGATAAAGCATGAACACCCAAAAATATTGAAATGAGATATGAGAGGCTTCCTGCCGTTCTATAGTTCATATGGCGTCTTCTGATGTTGCTTTGTCAGTAGATATCAGTTATGAGTATGACATGCAGTGTCAGTAGCTTCTGCCCAGAATTTTGATGGGAGTCCTGAATCTGCGAGCAGGGTTCTTGCTGCTTCTTTGAGTGTTCTGTTTTTCCTTTCAACAATCCCATTTTGTTGAGGCGTACGTGCAGGAGACGTCTCATGCTCTATTCCTTCAGTTTCACATAACTCTTTGATCATCGCATTCAGGAACTCAGTTCCTCTGTCTGAACGGATTTTTCTAATCTTGATGTCCTTCTTGACACTGAGCTTTTTCAGAAGCATAGGTAACTTTTTTTTTTACGTCAGATTTGTTGCAACAAATATGACCCATATGTACCGCGAGTAGTCATCAATGACCACAAGTGCATACTTCTTGCCTCTGATCGTCACTGGTGAGACTGGTCCAAACAAATCCATGTGAAGGAGCTGAAGGATTCCATCAGTGGAAGGTGATGGAACTGGTAGGTTTTCTTTCTTTGTTTCCTTTCCCTTCAGACAAGCTTCACACTGGGTGTTTTTTCTGAACACCTCATTCGACAGTCCTCTGATTAGAGCGTTTCTAGCGAGCTTGTTTAGCATCTTGAAGTTTAGATGACTAAGTCTTTCGTGCCAGAGCCATCCTGTTTTGTTGTCATTCTTTGCTAGCAAGCAAGCTTCGAGTTCTGCTGAGTTCCAATCAGCAATGTATATATTCTTTTTTGCGCGAACTTGATAACACCGTTTTTCCTGTTGATTTGTCAAGAACATCACAGAAACCAGCATCAAAAATCACTCTATTGGAGTTGTCACAAAATTGACTAACAGAGAGAAGATTATGCTGAAGCCCTTCAACATAAGATACTCTTGGAACTATGGCAGTTCCAAGGCTGAGTGTTCCATAGCCTCTGGTGTAGCCTTTTGCGTTGTCTCCAAACTCTGTTCGGGGTCCTTCTTCCTTGATACAATTCTTCAGGAGACTCTTCTGGTACGTCATATGTCTTGAGCATCCGCTGTCCACGTACCATGGGTCCATGTGCACCTGTAAAAAAGAAATTATATTTAGGTACCCCTTATTTTTGTTTTGGGTCCTTAAGTGTTAGTTTTGGTAACCCAAATTTGTCTGACAACCCTGGTGGTTTCAGATAACTTCTTTCCACTTTTGTCAACGTATTTCACCGGTGAGCTAGGTGAAGTTGACTTCTGCGGCTTCTTAGGTTCATGAGTCCTGATCTTCTGAGTTGGTGGAGTGCTAACCTTAGCCTTCTGAACGACTTTTTTTTTCTTCTGACCTTTAGGACCCCTTCTGACATTATGACCATAGTAATATAACCCATACTGAGCTGAATGCGTCGGCTATGGCGGTCCATCTTGATCGGCCCATCTTACTTTGCTTTGGTTCCCCCTTGCTTGAGCTGGGGTGATTTTGAGCTGAGCTTATGGTCAGATCTCTGATAGGTGGGATGAGGTGCAATCATCTTTTGTTTGTTCTCTGCTGCGGGGTTGTATATTAATGAAACCAATTTCAGCTAAGCCCGACAATAACTTATTGTGTTATTGGCTACTGTTGTGTATTATTTACACCACGAATCGCCTAAGTGAATCATGACTCACACACTCACACTGATGCATTTAACCTTATTTTCTTTTAATCTTCAATATGTCTTTTTGAACTGTAATGGTTTTGGCATCATTAAATATGGGGAAATTGTTGGGTGATGATTTATAATATAAGATTTGAAGATCCTAAAACCTCTAATTGAGTGATCAACCGATAATATTAAATAGATGTACAGCTTAGTTGAGGTCAACATGGTAGGAGCTTGGTAGGCTAGATAGGTTTTCAGCTTCTACATTGTACTCAGTAGTAGTTGTTTTTCTCGTTTGAAGATTCAGTAGTGTTGGGTTATGAGTCAGTGGTTGATCTTTATCAACACTTAGAGGGTACTTAGTATTATTTTATCAGTAGTTCTTGTATTAGGACTTATCTGTTTTTCGGTAATGGGGGAAATCATAGTAATTTAATGCTACGAAATTGAAGATCCCAAAACCCGTCTTGTATCCTTAGAGTAGTGTCGTTAGGACTAGATGATGTAATAGGCTAGACTGATTGTATTTTCATTATCTGTTTTTATCTAAGTCCTGTAAGGGGTATTTGTTGGTCTGAACTTCAGTAGGAAGTTACTTTCCAGAGCCCCGCGTCATCTGTTGTAAGAGCTCGTGTTCTCAGGTCATCAGCCGTCTCCGCATCAGTAGAAGATTTCTCATCAGCTGACCCACATTAGTAGAAGAACACAGAACCAAGCTCAGTGCCTTCAGAGTCATCAGCTGACTTTGCTCAGTAGAAGATCCTTTATCAACAGACTCAGACGAAGAAGACAGAGATCGTATCAGATCTACTGTATCCGATAGGAAACGACCCGAGTTTTAACATCATTCGAAAGTCAGCAGAAGATCATACGAGGATGAGTGAGAGTCAACTCAGATGAAGACTGATGTCTGATAAGTCTCACCTACCACAAACCTCGACCAATGAGAAGCGGTCTAAGCTCTACCTGCTCTGACCAACAAAAGCTGCTCTCATGCACAGTGACCAACTACTCTCATCAATATTTCGAACATATGGCCGTTTTCCTTCGACGTTTGTGACACGTGGCATCATCCCCTCCAACGGACAAATGCCTGGGTCACAACTATAAATAGAGAAGCCTTTCCGAGCTCCACGAACGGGATATGAAAGGGATTACACGCTCAAGCTTTTGAAACACTCTAGCGCTTTCAAGAAGATCCAGCGAAGAACTTGCTTATTAGAATATTTCTAGTTCTTCTCTCTAGAGTTTCTTTCTTTAGATCCCTCTTCTCTATCTAAGCTCCATTGTTATATCCATAGCTTAGAACCATCGAAGGAGTTCACATTTCGTGACTGTTCTTACTGTAAGAACTCCTTCATAGTTGGAGAACATCCCCTCCCCTTCAAACTTCGGTTTGGATTGTAAAGTCGCTAAGGACTATAACTTAGAAGGTTTTGTCCAGTGCACAGATACCTTGTTGAGGCTTGCTCAGATTAATCAACAAGACCTCCTGTTCAACAGGACCGTGGACGTAGGATCTTGCGTATCCGAACCACGTTAAAAATCGCTTGTGTCATTTACTATTTTATTGTATTGCATTCAAACTATCTTATAAACTCATACTTTGCATAAAACGTATTTGAAATTGCACTAGCAAAAATTATTTGGTTTGCGAAAAACATATTTTCAAATCGAGACGAAGTCTATCGGGCCCTACACACTTATCCGCACTAACTCTCCGACTGAGAATCTAATAGTGACAGAATTCAATAGGAGAAACTCAATAGTTGAGTCACTCTGACCCGCGATCAGAAGGTTACTATTTAGCACAGTTCATTAGTTGCAACCTACAGCTCAAGTGTCCTTCGCGTTTGAGAAAAAGAACTTGTACTTAGGTGTATTCACCCCCCCCCCACACACACACACCTGACACTCGTCTCCGGACCAACAATTGGTATCAGAGCGATGGTGTTCTCCTGATCATCGGTTCTGAAACTACTGGTCTACTCGAATAGATCCTGAATACGTTTTTCACTGCACAAGAATCTCTTCATACATCCTTATACTCTCACCTATAATGTCTGAAATGTCAGGTATACGGATGGTGCCGATGTTCTCTGTGGAGAACTACACGGTATGGCGCGTGAGAATGGAGGCGCACCTTACATCGCTGCACGACAGCATGACTGATGTCCTAGAGACAGGACCTATCATTCCCATGATCGAGAGCGTTCAATATACCGCTGTGGGAGGTGTAGGAGCACAGACTGGTGCTAAAGTTGTGAAAGACAAATCAGCCTTCACGCTTGAAGATAAAAGTTGCACAACCTCGATCGAGTTGCGCGGAATGCAATCCTAACTACGCTCAGCAATTCACACCTCGGGAGGGTGCAAGATTATAAGACAGCAAAGGAACTTTGGAATGCACTGGCTATACTGAGCCAAGGAACCCCGCAGATTAAAGAAAACAAGCTCGAGCTAGAGCTTCAAAAGTTCGACACATTTGCCATGGAGCCCAACGAGACCATTGATGAGCTTAGCGTCAGATTTAAAAACCAGATCAATGTGATCAACGGGCTGGGGAGGACATTCACCAACAAAGAGATGAACACCAAGATCTTGAGAGCGTTGCCCCGACTGAAGTGGCTTCCTTTTGCTACTTATTTACGTTGCTCAGATCTTAATGCTTTAACTCCTGATGTTATCTTTTCAGAATTAAAGACGGAGGAGTTTGAGCACAGCCTACGCCAAAGATGTTCCAGTGCTCCAGCTGACACTCAGATAGATCATGCTTACAAGGCAACAGTCAGCAAAACTGGAGCCAACCCCATTTCTTCCAGCAAGATAGTAGCTGCCTCAGATGCTAAGTCTTCCGAGACTCCAGCTACTGATCAACTTGCGCTTATGGGGGAAATCACAGTGATTTAATGCTATGGAATTGAAGATCCCAAAACCCGTCTTGTATCCTTAGTGTAGTGTTGTTAGGACTAGATGATGTAATAGGCTAGACTAATTGTATTTTCATTATCTGTTTTTGTCTAAGTCTTGTAAGGGGTATTTGTTGGTCTGAACTTCAGTAGGAAGTTACTTTCCAGAGCCCCACGTCATCTATTGTAAGAGCTCGTGTTCTAAGGTCATCAGCCATCTCCGCATCAGTAGAAGATTTCTCATCAGCTGACCCACATCAGTAGAAGAACACAGAACCAAGCTCAGTGCCTTCAGAGTCATCAGCTGACTTCCCTCAGTAGAAGATCCTTTATCAGCAGACTCAGACGAAGAAGACAGAGATCGTATCAGATCTACTGTATCCGACAAGAAGCGACCCGAGTTTTAACATCATTCGAAAGTCAGTGAAGATCATACGAGGATGAGTGGGAGTTAACTCAGATGAAGACTGATGTCTGACAAGTCATCAGCTCTCATGCACAGTGACCAACTACTCTGTGATAATATTTCGAACATATGGTCGTTTTCCTTGGACGTTTGTGACACCTAGCATCATCCCCTCCAACGGACAAATGCCTGGGTCACAACTATAAATAGAGAAGCCTTTCCGAGCTCTACGAACGGGATATCAAAGGGATTACACGCTCAAGCTTTCGAAACACTCTAGCGCTTTCAAGAAGATCCAGCGAAGAACTTGCTTATTAGAATATTTCTAGTTCTTCTCTCTAAAGTTTCTTTCTTTAGATCCATCTTCTCTATCTAAGCTCCATTGTTATATCCATAGCTTAGAACCTTCGAAGGAGTTCACATTTCGTGACTATTCTTATTGTAAGAACTCCTTTATAGTTGGAGAACATCCCCTCCCCTTCAAACTTCGGTTTGGATTGTAAAGTCACTAAGGACTATAACTTAGAAGGGTGCATCCGGTGCACGAGATACCTTGTTGAGGCTTGCTCAGATTAATCAACAAGACCTCCTGTTCAGTAGGACCGTGGACGTAGGATCTTGCGTATCCGAACCATCTTAAAAATCGCTTGTGTCATTTACTATTTTATTGCATTGTATTCAAACTATCTTACAAAGTCATACTTTGCATAAAACGTATTTGAAAGTGCACTAGCCAAAATTATTTGGTTTGCGAAAAACACGTTTTCAAATCGAGACGAAGTCTAACGGGCCCTACACACTTATCCCCACTGACTCTCCGACTGAGAATCTAATACTGACAGAAGTCAATAGGAGAAACTCAGTAGTTGAGTCACTTTGACCCGCGATCAAAAGGTTACTATTTGGCACAGTTCATCAGTTGCAACCTACAGCTCAACTGTCCTTCGCGTTTGAGAAAAAGAACTTGTACTCAGGTGTATTCACCCCCCCCCCCCTGAAACTACTGGTCTAGTTGGAGAACATCCCCTCCCCTTCAAACTTCGGTTTGGATTGTAAAGTCGCTAAGGACTATAACTTAGAAGGGTATGTCCAGTGCACAGATACCTTGCTGAGGCTTGCTCAGATTAATCAACAAGACCTCCTGTTCAGCAGGACCGTGGAAGTAGGATCTTGCGTATCCGAAGCACGTTAAAAATTGCTTGTCATTTACTATTTTATTGCATTGCATTTAAACTATCTTACAAACTCATACTTTGCATAAAAAGTATTTGAAAGTGCACTAGCCAAAATTATTTGGTTTGCGAAAAACACGTTTTCAAATCGAGACGAAGTCTATCGGGCCCTACACACTTATCCGCACTAACTCTCCGACTGAGAATCTAATACTAACAGAAGTCAGTAGGAGAAACTCAGTAGTTGAGTCACTCTGACCCGCGATCAGAAGGTTACTATTTGGCACTGTTCATCAGTTACAACCTACAGCTCAGTTGTCCTTCGCGTTTGAGAAAAAGAACTTGTACTCAGGTGTATTCACCCCCCCCCCCCCCCAACACCTGACACTAATCTCTGGACTAACAAGTAGAGCTCTTACAAAGCATACAGTTTGGTGTGAAGAAGTCAGAAGAAGCAACGACAACTATTGAAGATATTGGAGAATGTCGGCAGAGAACTTTTCAGTTAAACGTCCGAGGTATCAAAACAAGTCAACTTAGCATCAAAGTTGAAGCTTGAACAAGACTCAAATTACCAACTGACCTCGACACATAAGTTGCAGTCAGCCTACCTACTCTGAAAAAGAGAGAATCTCTACAATAACATTAGAAATGAAGATGGTCGTTTGTTTGTCGCTCTTGCCACGTGTCTATGTCCTCTCCAATGGATCTATTCATGGTTCAAGACTATAAATAGAGATCAATCTTCATGCGTTGAAGACACCGGGAACACAAAGCATTCAAGCATACAAGCTCTA
Source organism: Lavandula angustifolia (assembly GCA_028984105.1). NCBI lineage: Eukaryota > Viridiplantae > Streptophyta > Magnoliopsida > Lamiales > Lamiaceae > Lavandula > Lavandula angustifolia. The sequence goes on from CM054807.1 coordinate 9,805,274, forward strand.
GCATACTCAAAGCAAACAAAGCGAAGAACTCTTGAATCGATAGCATTTGATATAGTTCTTCCTTCTAGAGTAACCAAGTGTTGGGATACGATTCAGTTAAAGATAAGACTTGAAGATCCCAAAACCCCTAGATGAATGATGAACCACTTAATATAATAGCTTAGTTGAGTTCAGCTTGTTAGGAAATTAGTAGGCTAGCTAGAGTTCAGTAGCTAATAGACTCAGTAGTATAGATCTTTGTCAGCCGGAAGAACTCAATAGTGGAGACTCAGTACAGTTGCTCACAACCTATTGAATGATTGTTGAACATCAGTTCAAAAGGAATCGACATACAACTGAATATTTCTAGTAGAGGACATCTCAGTTAAAGTGTCCGATGAATCAGAGGAAGTCAACTCAGTATCTGCTTTGGAGTTTGAACAAGCCTCAACCACCATTCAACCTCGACCAATTAAGAGCTTCCAGCACTATACTTGCACTGACATAAAGCTGCCCTCAAGACTGAAAAAGAGAGAATCTCTACAGTAACGTTCAAATTCAAGATGCCCGTTTTTCTTGTCGTTTTTGATGTGTCTAGATCCCCTCCAACGTATCTTTTCATGAGTCAAAACTATAAATAGAGATCGAACTTCAAACGTTGAAGACACCGGGAACACAAAGCACTCAAGTACTCAACCTCTAGCGAACTCAAAGTAAACCCAGCAAAGGACTTACTGATAGATAGAAAAATCTATTTAGCTCTTCTCTCTAAAGATACCTTGTTCTCAAATCTCTATTCCAAGCTACCCTAGTTAGATCATACGCTTACAAACTGAAGGAGTTCATATTCATTGAACTATTCTTGTTGTAAGAAATTCTTCTTAGTTGGAGAAACCTAAACCTTGTGTTTGCAACTTTGTAAAGTCACCAAGACTATAACTAGAGATCTATCCGGTGAACGGATCGGCTGAGACTTGCTCAGTATAATCAATACAATACCTCCTGCTTTGTTCACGACAGCGGGCGTAGGATCCTGTGCATCCAAACTACTTTAAAAAATGCATGTGCATTTATTGTTTCATTGTTTTACTGTTCACTCTGCATAAAACTGATTTGTAAAATTCACTAAGTCAGATTTTCAGTAAAGCTGAATACACGCACAAATATAACTTGAATCGTTTTAAGTAATAACGTTTTTCAACAAGAGACGATAAAATCGAGCCCAAACATTCGGCACCACATTCTGATATTGAGTCTACTGTAGACTGACTAAAGTCAGTAGACTGCGCTCGATATTCTGAATCAATCTGGCCACGCGATCTGAAGTTAACTTGGCAAGCTGAATCTGTCGGCGAGCAAACTCAATAGTATATAAACTTTTGTGTTGGAGTTGAAACATGGACTCAAGTATATTACCCCCCCCCCACACACACACACACACACGCTTACACTTGAAGACTCGTCTCTGGATTAACACCCAGTTCCTTTCTTTACACTTTAAGCCTACATCAACGATCATAAGCTAAGAAACCGAAAGAGTTCATTTATGAATTGTTCTTATTGTAAGAATTCCTTTACTGATTAGAGAAAACCCTAAAATCTTCATGTTTGAAACCCTTGTAAAAGTCATTATGACTATAACTAGTAGTGATATGTCCTGTGAACGGATCCACTGAGACTTGCTTAATATAATATAATCAAAACCTCTTAGAAACATGAAAGTGGACGTAGGATTTTGCGTTCCGAACCACTCTAACATCCATGTGTCAATTACTATTTTATTGCTTATTGTTCATCCTACATTCAAATTGTTTTGAAAAATCATACAAGTCTGGATTCAATAAAACCCTCTTAAGATATGCACAAGCATAATCGAAATCATATTTCAGTAACAAACTTTTTCAGAATACACTATTAAAATCGGGCCTACCTATTCCGCACAATTTCTTGTACTTGAATCGACCGTCTCATCGACTTCGGTCGGTGAGCGCATGTCGTATCCTCGAATCACTCTGCCCATAGAAAGCCTACTTGCAAGTTGAATCTATTCAGCGAGCAAATTCATTACTAGACCGACTTTCGCATTTGAGTTAAAACTTAGACTCAGGTATTCCACCCCCCCCGCCCCCCCACACACACACACACACAACACCAACCCCCCACACCACACACACACACCTGAAGACTCGTCTTTGTACCAACACAATTTTATAATAATCCAATAGAGTAACCTTTGTTGGTGGTTTCTGTGACGTCTTAGACAAATCCATAGGGAAAACAATATTATTAGGGAAGAAGAATATTTATGTTGCAGAATGACACACCACTGAACCTGAAGCCAACTTTCCCCCATCTGATTTGAATCTCCACGTTTCCCCCCATTTCAACCAAACGCATTACGCAAATTTACTTTATTAACCATAATCAGAAATATGAATAGAGTGTATGTCACTCAATCTGGATCCTAAATTGCATATATTCGTTTGATGGACCAAATACAGTCAATCTAATGGTTCAAAATATTCTTATTTAGCAGTGTAGTGTTATGTTCTCCCTAGATCAAATAATCATGTTGGCATATTGTGTTTGACCAAATCATTATTGGATCAAATACATAGTATTATGATTATTATTATTCAATCGATCTTAACATGGATTAAACACTATATCAAATACTTACGCAGAAGTGATAATACTAACTAAGTTACATGACAGTCATAAAGGACTATTGCTTCTAGATCACTGATCAATTGCATAGGGACATCTGAAGGTGAATAAGAATGAATTTCTTACCTAATATTTTTATCAATTTTATTTGTATATTTATTATTTAGGGAAAAGTTGCAGTCTATTTCATAAAAAAACGCCAACATACAAATTTAGGAAAAACCCAAATATGACTTTTTCCCAACAATACAAATAAACCAAAATCAGAACTAATGAAGGCTTAAATAAATGACCTAAAGTAACAATAAATCCCACTGAAAAAATCATCCTATCAATCAATCTAGAAATCAACTCAAACCCATAAAAGCCTATGAATATGTCAATCAGTTTTATTTGTTTATTTTATTCATTTAGGGAGCCTAACTGAATAAGGGAGAAATTATTTAGTGAGTAACGCCAAAAGTACAGTGGAAGTTGCCCAATTGTAGAATTAAGCAAACTCCTTCAATAATGCATTAGATAATAGAGGATTCTAGAAAGTACATAGCAAACATTTAAAAAAAATATTAAAAAAAAAAGGAGAGAGAATTGCATTTTATCCGACTTCATCATGTTAAATTCATTTATGAGAGCATGTTTTAGAAACGATCTGTTGGTGTGGTAATTCATTCATGTCGTATCCCTTTCTTAAAGAAAAATCGACGTTGTCAATCTGATACATGAATCAGAAATCAAAATAAGATACTGCAAAAGCTGACATATTTATTTTGAGAAAGAATCAAGTCACGAGGTAGGAGATTCGAAGAATAAGGCAAGATTTGACGTGTGATAGCCATTTTCTCTCTTTCATCACCAAAATAAGCAACATATACTAGTAGAGTATGGTCTCAAGGCACAGTAAGACCTTCAAATCATATCCTCAGTCTCTTTCTTTATCTACAATCCCGTTTCTTGTCTTACAAATCTACCGGTCATATGGAAATTCCGAGTCCTTCTCGGCAACTTTGAAGTGCTGCGGATGCTGGCCCAAGCAGTGCAGATTCCACATCCGGAAGTAGGCTCGTTCCAAATTCCGTACCTGAAAAACAAACTCATGTTTAAAATTCGATTACTGTGACCAAATAGATATGTTAAAGCAGCATAAGCCAAACGTAAAAGGCCTGTGTTAGCAGTTTGTACGAAAAAAAAATACCAGCCAATGATATGATATACAACAGATTATTTAAGGACATCAGCGTTCACTAACCCAGCGTGCTGTGTCAAAAAGTGGACAGGTTAACCGTGCTGCCTTCAGCCTGTTCGTAAGATCTTGAAGCTTTGGATGATTAAGAGCCAAAGAAACCGCCTTCTCTTCATATTCTTTCATACTAATCAAGGTAAATGATAAGGCACATCAGACAAAAATAAAACAAACACATACTCAGAATGTGGAAGCGAATAATTATATGATGCAGGAAGGTACAAGTTAAAGAAAACATTAAGACCACTTTGCACAAGAGAAGTGCTCAATAAGAAACCCGGCTAGCAAGCAAGCAAGCAAGAGATACAAAGAGAGAGGCTGGGAGCGCATGCACAAAAGAGAATGACATTTAATTGATTAAAAAAACAAAAAAATAAATAAATGAAAATGCATGCAATAGTGCAACGCACATCACACCAAGTATTGAGCAAGAGCTAGTAGTAGCAAGGAAGTTCAAGAAATAATTGCATTATGCATCCAAGAGAACGAAAAGGTTTGATAATTGTCCGCTGGCCCACAACATAAAAGCAAAAGAAAATGGGACATGATATGATATGAAGCCAGAAAAAGTAATCTAGGAGGTAAGGAACTATAAAACTGAAATGTAATGTCAAAGAGTTTTCTGACCAACTTCACCTTGTCATAAATCTGTTATGAGTTAAGATACCTACCTATTCACTATCATCTCTTCCCCAACTCCGGTTGCCAAACAAAGTGAACCAGCAACTCTAGTAGCCATTTTCTCAAGAGGAAGAGTAATCATAGGTAGGCCGGCCCAAAGAACATCTGTCCCAGTAGTATGTGCATTGCAAAGTGGCCTAACCAACATCAATTAGAATAAATACAAAATCAGAACAAGTAGGAACTTTAAGCAGAGATAAATGAGACTTTAGTTGTCCATGTTAAAAACAAATAAGCTACAAAACCGTACGTATCAAGAAAGAGGTCTGCTAATGAACTGCGCTTTATATGCTCCTGCTTCATTGCAACTTCTGTGAATATTATTTGGTCTGGTTGTACCCCCTGTGCAGCAGCATCTGGATAAAAAAGTAAAATTTTGAGTTTTGTGTCATCAAACATGACGTCTGAGTTAATGAAGAGTTTTAACTTTAACATAATCTAGGTGCAGATTAGCATACAGGCACGCAGTCTCATCTCTCCTGCCGCTGGAAATCGGAGAAGCCAAAGTGCACTGTTTGGAACACGCTTAAGAATATTGCACCTAAACACATCCATGAGCATCCCTAAGCATCATTCATTTGCAAAGATGGCAATTTACAAGTATGATACATGCATACCAGGTTGTAAAAATCTCGGGGTCCATCTTGTAGAGTTGATTGAAACACGCAAATATAAATTTGTCCTCAGGCAACCCATAGTCTGACCTTTTAGGTTGGCATTTGGGATCCAGTACGTCAAGATTTTTCTAAAAGCCATAGCAACACGAAATACTCAGCTCAACGACATATTCAAGATCGATCAAACAAGCATTTTCCTTTAAAAAGAGAAATCATCACCTGTTTATAATCATTCACAAAATAGCAATGAGGTAGATGTACAATCTTCTCAGAATATATATGTGAGTAACACATAGGTGACACGAACTGCAACAAAAAAAAAACAGGATAGGGAGTTAGGAAGAACCGTGTAACTTCAAACCAAGGGACAGTAAAAGCACTAAGATGCTAGGTGAAGGCACAGATTCCAAAACAAAAGAACCAACCAAAGCAAATCACAGATTATAAGTTGATACCTCATCCGTAACCAAGTAATCTATGTAGTTTGCTCCTGTGGTCCCAGGAAATCCCATATATGAAACCTGAATGGGAGCAGGTTGCATGGCAAATATTTCATTTCTTGCCCCCTGTGGATATGCAGACAGAACAGTCACTATCATATTCAAGATTCGATTGAGGGAATGAAATATACGAACTAAGCAAAAAGTGGGGCAATGGAATCAACTTGATACCTTAGTGTAGCCATTGAGGTTGATAAGAATCTGTATCTGATTTTCATCAATCATCCTCGCAATAGTATCGGATGCCATAGACGACACGTCAATAAAATGCTCAGCTTCTGATTGGATTCTAGCCCTCCATTCAGAACCATCATTTGGACTTAATGCATAGCAGAAAACCTACAATCATAAAAATCTTAAGAGCACCGAAAAACAAAATAAGAGTTTAATCAATTGAAAGACACAATGCACTAACCTCAATATTATCTCTATTGTGCATGCCAAACACCGACCCCATGAGATGCGACAAAGGGTGGTTACCAAAGTCGCTGCTCACATATCTGTGAGAAGAACCCAGTGAGCAGGTTTACTTCAACTAGTTACAGTGAGGAAAAGTGGATTACTCTGGAGACAGTAGAACATCAATGAACCTACCCTACTCTTAAGCGACCACTCCTGCCTCCACCCCTTATTGGTAGGGGAGGAGGATGGTTAAAAGGAGGAAGTGAATAACGGGATGCGACAAAAGAACAGTGCGCAGCATATTTGCAACTGCATATATTAAAATATCCAAGTTAATTTTACAAATGAGTTTTTCAAAACCGCAACAGAAAGAGTTGTGAAGTCCCTTACCTAATCTCAAGTGCAAGCATGGGGTCGAGGGGATAAGCTATTGCATGAAAAGGCTGCACGCTTGGAATAACTGACATCTACAATGAAAAAGGTGGTGATAAATAAAATAACAGACGGAAGTCTATATTTTCAATTAGTTGGTCTTTAAATTGAGATGTGCTAGAGTCTGATAATTCAGATTTGGCAAAACCTTGATCTGTCTTCTAAGTATCCCTTCAATTTCAACAAACATCTTGTCCCGGTCTTCCCAATCGCACACGCACTGAGAAGAAGCCATTCAAGATAACCATATTAGAGAAAGATGTCATTACCTCGAATAACAATAAGGATGGACACCATACAATAACAAATATATTTCAAAAATCATGCCATAGTAAATATACATTATCCAGCTAGGAAGTAAAGATACAATAAAAATTAAGCAAGTACTAAATTGAACAAAACAAAATTATCTCATATCATGGTAGATAGCCCACTACTATTAGATTTCAACTGCATAGTATGGGACTGTCAAAAAATTATAGTGAGTACCCTGCTCAACATATCATAGCAAATTATCATGAGCAAGCTCTTGCATGGGTAAGGACAAACAGAAAATCATTTTACACTATAAACTTGTTAGTATTCAAAACTTCCTATCTTCTGCCACTCAGATTTCTTAAGTCCATAGAGTCTTAAGTTCCTGATAGACTGTTCTAGCTCTCTGACTACTGGGCAGAGGAGAGTCCACGATTTCCAAAACTCTGATTATTAAGTTAAACCAAGTCGGCAACAAGCAAATCACAAAATGGGAACATGTGAGAACTCATGATTATTGAGTACTATCAGAAAACAAACAGAAACAGATTGCCATCTAGAGGAGTGACCATATTGGAAGTTTACTTTTTTTATTAAACAAACTTCACCAAAGTACTTAGTGAAAAAGTTTTTATGTACCTGCAAAGTGTGAAGAAGGTTACAAGTTGCCTCTGGGAAATCTGGGCGTAATACCAATGCTTGCCTATAGCTCTTAATCGCAGCTTCCACACGACCACTGCATTGTAGCCCAAACAAAAGCATGCAAAGCATATGCCATACATTAACCAACCGCATAAAGGTCCAAATCTCTAGCGAAACAAATTTATAGGAACATATTAACCAAAATAGTTCTAGCTAATAGCTTCTGATGGCTGCTTCCAGAAAGGACTGCAGGTAGCGAAAGCAAGGGATACACATTATTTGCTAGAGCTGCAGATCTAGTTCATAAGCAGCAGAGGACACAAAACTGTACCTGTCCTTGTAAGCAGAAGCTAAATTAGCATGAGCCTCAGCCATGGTTGGTCGAATGGTAATGGCTCGCAAATAATCTTGAATTGCTTCATTAACTCTTCCAATTTCCTTGTAAGTATTACCTCGATTGACAAGCCCATCAATGGCTAATGGATCAATTCTGAGAACCTCGTTGTAGCAGGATATTGCATCTGGATAGTTACCCTGCAATTTAGCGAAACGAAGTTAGTTGCATCTCTCTCATCAATACCATGGTTGAGCATGATTTAACAGATTAATATCACTCACTATAATCCTGCAAGAATATCAAAAGAAGAAAAATTTGAGTTCTATAAACAATGTTGCGCATAATAAATCATGGGAAAGGAAAATGGCTTCATACCTGTTGCTTGTATATTATGGCTAAATTATTGAAAGGAGCAGAAAGCCCCGTGGTAACAGATAATGTCGCCTTGTAACATTGAGCAGCAGCACTCATCATGTTCCTTCAACATACAGAAAACAGATTTGATGACCAACACCACAGCGAAAGGACAAACTACAGTCTACACAACCAGCATAAGTTAGCATGGCTAAGGACATTGATATCAAACATACCACTCCATGTAAATATTTCCAAGATTAGTAAGTGCTTGAGGATGACTCGGTTGAACAGACAGGCATTGCTTCATAAGCAAATAGCAAAATTAGTGTCTATTGAATATCAGTTACAAAAAAGACATCTAAAACATAACGGAAAAGAAAACCAACTCTGTAACAGTGTATTGCTTCCTCTACTCTTCCAGCATCTTTCAATGCATTACCCTAGTAATAGAAGAAATCGAAATCAGAATAACCAGCTAAATGCAGGATAAATACACCTAAAGGAAACGACAAAATAAACTTTTAAATAGACTTCGAACCAGATTATTGTATGCCTCCAAAAATCTAGCATCACAGGCAATAGCTCGCTTGTAGTTGAGTATTGCCATATCAATGTTACTCTGCTCATAGTATACACTGGCAATGTTGCCTGCATTACAGGAATTTCATCATGACTAATAACTCCATAAGGTGTTCAGTCACTTCATATCATCTGAACCGAAAAGATAGCTTGAAGAAAATAAATGAAGGAGTTGCTTAATGAAGCGCATATAGAGGAGTTTAAAGCCGCAGGGAAGATGGAATCCATTTGTGAAAAAGCTACATCCATGTACTCATAGTTAAAAAATCCGCCCAGTTTCCCTCCTCAAAGTGAGGCTATGAAAAGTAGCATTTTTAGTCCTAGGCCTCAGCCTTGACAGGCTTATGCCTCGGTAACACTTGCATGAGGCTTGTGCCTCAGAGTTTGCATTTTTTTGCACTTTTTAGGATCGATGGAGTTTTTCTTGTTTAAATTCTTTTTTTTAATGAATGAACATATTACTGCAAACCCCTAAAAAAAAATCATACACTTTATTGTTATCCATTAAAAGACTATGCCCCCTTCCGCTCGCCAGTGGAGCATAAACGAAAGATTAAAAGCAGCTGACCAGTAATATTAAATGATTCTCATTTCTATGTTTAAACTTTTGGACGTGATTATAACATATAAACTTCATAATTTTATCAATGTTGCCTAACATATTTGTTTGATAGTGAAAAACTTATCGGTTTACCTCAAGTTGTAACTCACGGGAAAATTGAAAAACGTCTTCCTTCCCAAATACTCCCTCCGTTCCACTCCATTAGTCCACTTGTTTTTCGGCACGGAGATTAAGAAAGTTATTTATTGTGTGTAAAGTAGTATAAAGTAGTGGGGTCCACTAGAATATATAAAAAGGAAAGTGGACTAATGGAGTGGAACAGCCAAAAAAGGAATACTGGATCAATGGAGTGGAACGGAGGGAGTAGCATTTTAGAACATTCTATGCACTATATAGCAGTTCATGACACTCTAGCATACAAAAATATAGAAGATTCTTTAATTGAATAAAAATCTCATTTTTATCAACATTAATTATTCGCTTATTTGTGTAAATCACATTTAATGCACTTCTTCAAAAAAACTAACATGGGCAAATGGACATAAAATAGAGCATCAAGGGAGAGAGGTGTTTTTGCTGCATGAGACTTATGCAGTCCAGTGCCAGACATGAAACAAACATCTATCTAAGTTGAGAACAGAGACATTTTTCGATGATACCACAAGGTGTAAGCCTCCAGGCGCTCCTATAAAAATTAGTTTTTTGACATTTTCCAATATTTACAGAATAGACAATTAAATCCAAGATAAAATATAAGAATAAAAACAAAACCGTCAAAAAAGAAAAATAGCGAACACTAAATAATCAAAAATGAATCAAATAATCTTTAAAATAACCAAATATAAAGTAATAATAAAGATATATATAAAAAACAAAATAAGATAAGGATGCATAGGCACTAAAAAAGCCATAGACATAGTCAAAATTAAACCTCAAAACACGGATATGAAACCTATACACCATAAAATATAAAGCCCAAAGTCCAGAAGTTCAAGAATATACTCCCTCCGTCCCATTATTGTTGGCTTGTTTCTTTTCGGCAAGGAGATTAAGAAAGTGGGTGAAGGCGTGTTATAGTGGTGGGGTTCACTTAGTTGTGATCCACAAATTATTTCTACTTTAAGAAACAACACAACAATAATGGGACAACCCGAAAAGGAATACAAGCCAACAATAATGGGATGGATGGAGTACAATATAAGCAAACACTACATGCATGAAGTTACTCTATTGCACTCAGGGTTGTAAAAGGCAGCACCAAAACAAGAGGCCTAGACAAGTTCTTTTTTCCTTTTCCGTGTACAATATAACACGGATGTGAAGGTGAACCCTCACTGCCGGGGGTGGGGGGTGGGGTTCTAAAACCCTTACCAAACAAAAGAACGGAAGGGAATTAACTAACTAAAGAAAGATTAAAACTACTAACCAAAAGCCATAGCACTGTCTGGTCTTGACTGCAGGGCTCTTTGGTAGCACACAATAGCCTCTTGTGGCATTCCCAAGCCCTGGAACAAAAAAAAGACTTGTCTTTCTCAATATCTTGCCCTAGTATTTGCAGCTAGCCAAACATACAGGCAAGAAAAACTAACCTTGTAAACATTCCCCAGATTTAAGTAGGCATCAGAGAAGTTTGGCTTCAACTTGACAGCTTCCTGGAAATACCATGAAATATTGTGAGAATAACACACAAGATAATGCCACCAAACCATGACTTGGAATATAAGTACATACAAGAAGGATCATGAAGATACTATCCAAAAAGACTAAATTGGTTGCTCCTACCTTGTAGTACTGCAAGGCCCTATTAAGATCCCCAGCCTCCATGAAAAGCCCGGCAAGATTGGACCAGGCAATAGCAAAAGTTGGCTGTATCCCAAGAGCATCCAAATAGCAATTGTATGCCTGGAAAAAGGAAAGATATCATAAAAACTTCTGCAGCGAGGTATAGTTATGATAAATCATAATTTACCATTAAAATTAACTGCACAAAGGAAAAATTCTTAGAAGACCAACATCATCTTGTGAATACAATTCTGATCAATGACTTCCATGATGGGCATCCAACTAATTATAATATTACATAAGTTAAGAAAGAGTAACAATATAAAATCAGAGATTATTTCAATAAAGGCAACCAAGTTATCACTAGCATTTTGATATACCACGTCGTTCCACCAGCAGAATGTTTCAAAACGAATGTAAATATAAGAAAACTACACATTTGAATAACAGAACCTAGAAGGTTCAACCAAAAGCCATAACCCGTAAATCCGTAAGAATCTAATTGAAAAAAAAAATCATGTGGATCATGGAGAAAAGCTGTCCACCGGCTAACTTACCTCATGCACCAAACCTTGAGCTTTCATCAGATTTCCCAGGTTACTATGGGCATCAACCTAAGGCAATCATGTTGAAATAGACATGAGAAAATAGAAAAGGTGTTAAAAAATACTAAACAAGCTCCGGATGGAAGTTACCAAACGTGGATTTAGAGCAAGTGCTTGACGACAACATTGAGCAGCCTCAGTGAACCTTCCCTTACGCATGTAAGCACTAGCTAGATTTGACCATGCATCAGCAAAATTAGGCCGGAGCTGCAGATATATTTTAAGAAATGCAGTTATATATGCAGGTCCATTGTATAACTATCTCATCTTTAAAACATTTACATATCATGTCGTATATTTGGAAGGAGCAAATAGACATTAGCCAGCTAACAGCATTCAACGGACAATTTGACTAACCGAATACAATTTAAGGTGAGAGACAGAGCCCAGAAACTGAGACTACAATACAGAAAATGTACTAGCCAGAATAATTTTCAGCTAACGAAGTGCACCGTCTGTGGTTAATGTTATTGGAGCAGGAGACTTCCAATGAAGAACAATATGGACAAACTACTAGACTCTGTCTTTAATTATCAAAACATTACGGGAACACATTTTCAGTGAATTCACCTCCATAAGGTTCTCACTCTTGAATGTTGAAACATGACTAGTACCAATTCTTTCAATTACTGTATCATCATTTCAGCAAGAACTGGATGACTGTATGAGTGCAATAGTGCAAAGGTCGGACATTGGTAACATTCAGAAAAGGGAACAAAGGGAACAGACAGAAGACAAAGGATTTCTAACCCAAATTAATGACAACCAACACAAGAAAAGTCATAGAACCTTCTTCTCGTACACTTATAGGCTCAGAAATAAATGAAGTTGCAGTTACTGTAAACAGAATGGGATTTGTAAATTTTTAGTCCTTCAAGACCATCATAGGGGACAAATCACAAAAAGTTGAACTTCCAAGGAGAATCCACAAGAAAGAAATTGCTCCATCTTATTACTTCACAATACTACTGGGCAGAAGGATCATGTAAATAGATCCTATTGTGAATGAATTTGAAAAGAAGACTAACCTCGATTGCAGTCAAGTAATAGCGAATTGCATCATCAATATTCCCTTTTTCCTGCCAGGATACAAGACCAACATATGTAACATCTGCGTTTAATCTACACCCGACCTAGCAATAGAACTGCAGAATATAAAAAGGATCACCTTCCAAGCATTAGCCATATTTCCATAGCACTCAGCAAACTGTGGATCAATTCTAAGAGCTTCTTCATTCTTTGCAATGCATGAATCAAAGTCATGCAACTGGTAAAAGAAATTATACGATTAGGTTCAGATGTCTGCTTTCCAGTTCCAGCAGCAAATTCCGAAAGGTGAAAAGCAAGAACAGGTAATTAGGTAAAAGTGAAATAACCAAATAGCAACCTGATAATAGATTGCACCCAACAGAAGAAGGTTGTCGGTGCGACGTGGGTTTCTCTCATGCACAGCCTTACTTTTTTCTAGTGCCTGCTTATAATTGCCAGCTTTGTAATTTTGATGAGCAAGGTTCAAAAGCATTTCTTCATCAGCTGCATCAATTCAAAAAGAACTTATACTAAGAGTTTAACCATTTCCAAGTTAAAGTGTTAAAATGGTCGCATTTAAAGGAATACAAAATATGATGTATACTGACGCTAAATTACATGCATAAAAGAATAAAAGCCAAAACATAGAGGAATTTATTTGATTCTACATAGCATGCATAGCTCACATTAAAAGTAATCCGCTAAACAGCTAGAGAACTAAAAACAAAGCCCAGTTCTGTAGATTTTATACTGCCAACATCTTAGATGATTCAACATTTAGATATCAAACACTAATTCTCACCGTTTGACAAGGAGTAAGAGTTTAAGAAGCTACCAATCAAGTATTGCCGTGTTATCTAAAAATAGCACTAATACCAGAAATCTAATGAACTGTATCAACTCCTCATAACTAATTTTTTTTTCGAAGATACTATTCCAGTTAAATCTGAAAAGTTATTGTAGATGAATTAAAAATTACTTAACTAAGGTTGAATCAAAAATTGAAGTAAGCGCTTTCTAGAAAATAAAACCTTCAGTCTTTTTCCCATCAGATAATATAATAGTACCAAGCGTGTCAAAAGTAAGGAATTATTTACGAAATCTGTGATATACTACACCTTATGCGTTATTTTATATAAAGAAATATTTCAAACTTCATTGCATGCTTCAAGCTTCAGAAAAAACTTAAGCCGTGTATGGTTAAAAAGAATATCCAGTGCGAGAAAAAAGGAGTAATTAGCAAATATACAATTTGATAGTACAGTTTAAAGGAGCAAACAATTAAGTGTGGCAACTAATATCATCATGTTAGTAATATACGTAGTAAGTATATCCTAGGATAGTCATCTTAAAATCCATTAAATGGACATCAAAACAACCATGCTATGTTCCTGTGCAAACACAAAATTAGTTAGGGAACCACATACATAATCTGATAACAGATGGTATGTGAGTACTCATTGGACTAAGCAAGTTAGAACTGATTTGGCAATACATGGGCCCTGTCTACAATATAATTCAGAGTAAATCAAGGAATATACAACCATTTTCAGTTAAATGTGAATGAACACGACATGGAAAGTGGATACTCATGGCTGTTTAGAAAAATCTAAATCATTATATAAGAATCACAAAGGTTAGTGATAAACCAGGGTGGCCCATAAATTCAAGACACAACAAGATCAGACAGTGGAATTGCAAAAGCAGCATATCAATAAATCATCTGAAGCAAATTGAGAATCCAAACATAGTGTAAATGGCAGCCTTTAAATAGTTACAGGATACCATAAAATTTTATAGTTTACCACCGTCAAGAACTAATATAGGAAAAAATGTCAGCTTCTTTCCAACTAGGTGGTCTTTGATTCTAAATTTCTTTACTTCATAAGACGAAGAAACTTTGAGAAATATAATCAACCGTTTTGCATATTTCTTCATAACAATTACAAATGAAAATCAAATTTTAGAAAATACAGAGCTCTGAAATATTGAGCTAGCATTTCAAAACCATAAAATGGCGGGTTCAAAGAGTTTCATTAGTAACTATATTTCGGAAAAAAAAACTAAAGAGATACACCAGAATTTTTTACGAGGAGAGTTTTTCTGATACCAGATATCTAGATGATCAAAGTTGGAAACTGCCGGAATCACACATTAGACATAAGGAACCAGCTTGAGGCTCATGATTTTCAAGGAAAATATATAAAAGCAAAAACTCGAAACCCTAATTCTCAAACAAAATATGAAACAGTCAAATACATCACCTTTTTCAATCAACCAGTTGGAAAGATCAGAGCACAACTCCCCCAATAAAAATACCGGAAGATTCAACAAGAAAACAAAAGATGAGTGGAACATTGAAAAAATTAAACCTTCACAAGGAATCTCTTGCTTGATGTTAATCGAAGAGGCCAAAGCCAACGACGAGTCCTCCCGGTGATGATCGGTGCCGACATTGTACGGAACCCTAGCAACATGCTGCGTCTGCTGCTGCTGCAGATTGACGTTGTACTGCCGCGGATCGCTATGCAACGACAGCATGATTGCCGATCCTCCCGCTCACGATCCCCGCCACCACAGAATTATAAATATGCACACCGTATTAAAAATTGAATTTCCACAGAAATAATAAAAATAGAATTAGCTAACAGAAATTAATTATGAAAAAGGGGAAGTGAATGATTCTGCTGAGAAGGGTTTTGCCATGGGAAAATCGTATTTACTTTATTTATTTAATCTTAAGCTTGCAGTTCGAGGGAGAACATGGAGATGAAAATTAGAGGAGAGAGAGGGATACATGTGAAAAAGAAGACGGACAGAATCCCCCTTTTCCTCGTTTCAGACTTTCAGTTCGGTTAACTCTCCTTTCACAGCGATTCCTCTAGAACTCGGTGGTCCAAATGACTCTTTTGTCCTCCTTAATCACAGCATAAATACGAAACTAGATTGATGACTCTACCAGTCTACCCAACAAGTGATACTGCATATCTAAAACAGAAAAATATAAATAAAGGAAAGATAAAAGGAGAATCATTATATTTTCCCTTTTGCAACTGAAAAAGAACCAATATTTATTTAAAAATGAGAATAGAATCGAATAAAAATTGGACCAAACAATTGTTCGATTATATTGCGTTGGAGATAACAATAATATTTATTCTCTGTACTGTTTGAATATTTTCTTTTTTGCTGTTGGAAAATTTATTTATGCAAAATTATAGGGAAAAATGATGTTATAATTCAAAAGATATATTATCTCTTGTTGTTTGCATGAAATTTAGACATTCTTTGGATTGATTTAAGTTACCTAATGAATTATTGGTATATGACAAAATATCTGAACTTAAGATCATTTTTGGCTTTCAAGTGTTGACTGATTATAACTTGTTAAATTTGGTTTGATAATTTATTTCAAAGAAATATCTCTTTGAAGAGTAAGAGATCCCAACAAAGTTTTCTAGAAAGAGATTTCGTTTCTAAAAACAACTTCAAATTAAAGTCTCGTTTGGAAAAACAGCTTAAATAAGTGCTTATACCATAAGTGCTTATGATAGTAGTGCTTATATTATAAGCATTTAAATTGAATAAACTGTTGCCTTTAGATATATTTATATATAAGCACTTAATTAGAAAAAAGAAAAATAATATTCTCTCTGTCTCGTTTGACTTGTCTTGTTTTCCTTTTGGGGTTATCCCACTTGACTTGTCTTGTTTCTTAAAATGGAAAATAATTACTACACAAACTCCCACTTTTTCTTTGTGGGGTCTACCTCTTTACACACAATCACCAACTCATCTACACACAACCACCCACTCATCTTAATCTTCGTGCCGAAAATAAACAAGACAAGTCGGGCGGGACGAAAGGAGTAAAATTTAAAAAATTGTTGTCAGGAGATTTGATATGATGACCTATTTTTCATAAATATTTTTGGCTTACTTTCATGAGTTATTTCTACTAGCTTATGAAAATAAGCCAAAACAACTTATTTTTTAGAATAAGCTGTTTTTATAAGCTCTCCAAAACGCGTGCAAAAGCGCTTATTTTTTAGAATAAGTTGCAGATAAGCTCTTCCAAATGAGGCCTAATTACTTCGATTACAAGTTTATCATTTAATAAAACGCAAGTAAATTTTAAATATGTTATACTTGAAATAAATATTAATTTACAAAATATTGCAAAAAAAAAATCTCAAAGTATTACACATCTATAAAATGGGGCAGACTAGCTAGTGTACACCTGTTGCATGTACAACATGATTCCTCAGATCCAATTTTTGACCCGTTTCTATATTTAAAAAATAAATAAATAAAACTCAACCATCTCTTCTGCTTTCCGCCTCATATTGCTCATTCTCTGCCCTCCGCTCTTCGCCTCAGATCCTCTCTCTCTCTCTCTCTCTCTCTCTCTCTCTCTCTTCTCTCCGCCTCCGCTTTCTAAGCATCCACTCTTTGCCTCCACTCCTTACTGGTCGCACACCCTCCTCTGGGCCGTGACAAGTTATTTGCCCGAGTCAGCCATTGATGTGTGGCGTCTCAAGTTCCGCCTCGCAATTAGAAAGCAAGGACTACTCAAGGATTTGAGGAAGAAGGAATAGAAGCCATCGACTTTGCTTATTTCTCTCTGTACGTTTGATTCTTCTCCAGCCTCATACATTATAATGTTGTATGAGACATTAGCAATTTCAATAATTTATATGCAAGACTAGTGTAACTTTCCTCTTTTAGAACTTACATGTATTTCCCCAGTTTTTATTGAGAAAAACGCGTCGGTATGCTTTGCTTATTCCTCATATCATGCATGACATGTGTTGTTCGAAAAGAAATCGGTGGCCAAAATTTTATTTGTTCCATTAGATTGGTGCAGAAAATGAACCATAGAGGATTTTCACGTTATGATATGATTGGATTGTTCAATGACCTTTTTGTATTTGTTGTGTATTTGCTACTTTTAGTTTATTTGATTATTTAATCTCCAAAATTGAAATTGCAGATTGGATAACTATTCATTTTCAAATTTTTTATTTTTCTTCTGTTGTTGTAAGTTGAGGTTTTGAGTCATTTTGGTTTTCATTGAAGTTTAATTTGATTTAGTTTGGAGTATTGAGATCCTTGTGTTTGTTCTGGACTTATTGGTTAACTAATTTATTGAAATGTCATTTCTTGTAACATAAAGTATTATTTGTTGTGAACAATTATGTCATTTGTTTAAAACAACTCATACTGAAAAAATGACACTTTTATTCAAAACAATTGATACTTTTTTGTGAATAAATGACACTTTTTTCGAAATAAATGACACTTTTTTCTGAAAAAGGGATATACTGAAACAAATAATTCTCTACAAATGAAACTTTTTTTTCAAAATACATGAAACTTTTCTTCACGAAAATTAACATTTCTTTCCTAAAACGAATGACACTTTTACGAAAAATAATGATACTTGATAAATGACACTTTTGTTAAAAATAAATGACACATTTGTTTATAACAATTAACAATTCTTTTCTAAACAAATGACACTTTTATGAAAAATAATTGATACTTGATAAATGAGACTTTTGTTAAAAATAAATGACACTTTCGTTCGAAACAAATGACACTTTTTCCTAAATATATGAGACTTTTGTTAAAAATAAATGACAATTTTCTTCGAAACAAATGACACTCTACAAACAACAGTTTTGTTGTAACGCCCCGACTCTCACGAAGGATCACGAAAGTCGAGACGCCACATAAATATATATTTTAAAAACGAGTTTTTGAACGAGTCTTCGGAAACCGAACCTCAAAAGGTATTTAAAATAACACAAGCTAGTTATTAAAAGATCAGTATTTTATAAATATATTTCATGCAGTGTAGCCGAATTTGGTTCAGATCCAAGCGAAAACAAAACGCGTAAATAACAACTTAAACTTGATAGTTTTGAAACTCATAACCAACAACATCCAAAAGTGAGTGACACATTTAACTAAAACCCCTCATCAGCTCCCTCCGTCGTCGGTTGCCACTTAACCTAAAAACATTTGAAAACACTTGGGTTGAGCACTAATGTACTCAGTCGGTAAAACAGTTCGAAATTATTAAAACAGTTTATCCATGTATGAAATATGTATTGGAGGGTTTTGAAAAGAAACTGCTCCAACCATACAAAACATTATATATTGGGTGCACACATTTGTGTCACATTTTCCCGTTACTTCTACCACTTGATTCTCATAATTTGGGCATTTGCCCTCGAGTCGAAACTCAAGGGGTCCCTCTTATCATGTTAGTACTTGGTACACAAAGATGATCACACTTTGTATTACTAAGAAACTTGTACACTATTTTTAACCCTCATCTAGCGTGTTAGGCCAGACGAGAGCCTCGATCGATTCGTCATGTAGAAGCATTAAACAGGTAAATGCACAAAACTTTCATAGATAAATAGATTTCATAGAGCTTAATAACTCAATGATAATTTTAGTAAAATATTACCCACCTCGATATGGATCGTCTTAACACTATTCGCTTCTTCTGCCTCGGATGTTACTTCTCCTCCTCTTCAACCGGGTATACAAGACTTTTCCTAGACTTAATTATAATATGTAATTCTATTTGTGGGTAGAATTCCTAAAAGTCTTTCTACTTCTAATTTACAACCCCGTCTTTGAAATAAAGGTTTTCAATATTTTCTGAAATTATTACTTTAATCTAGGCACATCAATGATTATTCTATTTCATTCCTAAATAAAACTGTGAGCAAAGTGAACCGAGAATACATAAAAATAATTCAAGGCAAGGGATGATTTTGGTCTACTACTAGATTAATACTAATCCACGTATTAGTCAGTTTCTTATGGCAAGACAACATAAGTTATCATGTTATTAAATAAATAGAGAACATGCTCCCAATCATGATAAAACCATACTAATCATGCTAAAGTCAACACATGCAACCATACTGCAATTCACGAGACCCACCGATTAAGCGTGAAATTCTCTATAGATATACTCATATTACTTTTCTAAGTGAATTTAGATATAAAATCAAGTTTCAAAGTCAAAAAGGTCAACTATGTTCTCACATTAATTAAATAAAAATCTTAAACATGCTTAACATGAAGTGACTGATTCCTATTTTGTTAGTAGTTTAACAACTAGATAACAATTCTTATTAAAATGTGAATCTATCCAATTACTATCCTATCATACTTTTTCGGATTTGAAAGTCATAGCAAGATAGAGCAGTAGTTTAAGAGCACGATCTTAATTAATCTCCAAATAATACGAAATTTCATTAAAATATTATCAAGAAAATCATGATTGGTTATTAATCAATTAAAGGAATTGTTAGCAAAATACATAAGGACACCCACATTTTCATGCTTAAATAATAACTAATGAGGCTAAAGGTCATGCTTGATTTGGTGAGCAGTTAAATAAATATTTTCCATTTATGGATCTAATAAGACTGCCGACATGCAAAATCCAAGTTTAACAATTGGTTAATGGAGAAGATTAATTTCACACATAATCACAAAAGGAGGTCGTGACCCACATTATTGAAGAAGATAAGGAATATAATGTAAGAACTTACTTCAAATCGAAACAGAGCATTTATGAGGTAACGAATTTCATAGTTGTCACACATGCATCCAAGAATTTTTGGAAGATCTAAAAGAATATTGTCTAGATTACACACACAACCTATTGCATGTTGGAATAAAGGATGTGGGGTACCTGGATTTAGGACTGTAACAAACCTGGTTGTGTGGACTCAAGAGAGAAACTAGGTGTGGATCTACGGATAATTTCTTGTAGTAGTGAAGAGGTAATGAAGAAAACCATGGTCATGTATCATTTATGTAGCTAGCTAATGTCTACTAATGATAACCTAGTAACTAGCTTAGACAATTACCACTTAGATTCTTTTGCATGATGCATACGTGGAGAGAAGGCAAGACTTATATCCAACCTACACCACTATTATAGATATGAAGTCCTATTTATGAATTTTATATTATTTAAGTTGAAATTCTTCCTCACTAACGACAAGATATGCAGTGAGTCCATGCATGGTAATTAAGGTGATCATAGTCTAATCCTATCTTATCAACAAATTATGAGCTCACCTATTAAGATAATTCATGCGTACTATATGTCAAACACTTACTAATTCGACATGGTATGACTCTTTTAAATGTATTCGAATTCTTAATCTATGATTACATTTAATTGTCATAAAAAACTCTCTTCTATGATATTCTTATTTTGGAAACTATAGTTTTTGATTGGACTAAAATTTTCTGGGGTGTCAATCTCATAATACTTGACCTCAAGGAACTACAGTTGACCTCAAGGAACTACAGTTTTCATAACAAATGACATATTTATTCATTACAAATGATACGCCTTCCCTTATCGAAAAAAATGATAAAAACTAAAAAATAAAAACTTTTGTTTACAACAAATGACATTTTTGTTCACTAAGAATGACACGTCCGTCCTTAAAATAAGTGGAAAAACTTTAAAAAACTCAAAATAAATAAATAAATAAATAAATAAATAAATAAATAAAAATGAAATAATGACGTCATGTTGATGTCAACAGGCGCAGTTCCGGGTTGGGTCGCAATTGGACCAAAATGACCCAGTTGCATGTACAACTGTTACTCACAAGTTTTTGTGCTATAAAATTTGTCATCTACTTCTCTTTCTTGACATAAAAGTGTTGGTCCAGAGACGAGTTGGTCATTTACCGAATTTGCTTAAAAAATAATTAAGTTTACCAAATAAGCTTTCTGATCGCGTGGGCAGAGTGGTTCAAGATAGTGAACACTATTTATTGGCTTAAGTCAGTCCCCAAAGCGACTCAGCACAAGAATTAGTAAGGAAAGTGTAAGCCCGATTTTATTCGTCTTTATTGAAAAATATTTTACTAAAAACTGTTTCAGTTATGCTTGTGCGTGTATTTAGGTTTTACTGAAAATCCAAACATTTGAAATTTGAAAGTCAGTTTTATGCAGGATGAATAGTAACTAATAAAATAATAAATAAGACAAGTAGTTTTTTAAACTGGTTCGGATAAGCAAGATCCTACGTCCACTGTGTTGGTCCAGAGACGAGCCTTCAGGTGGGGAGGGGGGAATACAACTGAGTGCAAATTTCAACTCAAACGCGAAAGTCAGTATCTACTGAATTGTGCTACTGAACAAGTCAGTAGGCCAAATAGGCTTTCTAGATCACGTGGGCAGAGGGTATCTATCTACTGAGTCCTATCTACTGACTTCAGTCAGTGAACAGTAATTCAGTATAGGATAAAGTGCGAAAGTCTATGCCCAAATAATTTTCGTCTAAGTTTGAAACACATTTTATGCTGAGTGATTTTTAAAGATCAGTTTGTATGCAGGATGAATAGTAAATCAACATAGTCAATTTTTTAAGTGGTTCGGATACACTAGATCCTACGTCCACTGTCCTGAACAAAGTAGGAGTTCTTGATTACTTATATTGAGCAAGTCTCGGTCGATCTTTACGCTGGACATATACTCTTGTTATAGTCTTAGTGACTTTATAATTTCAAACACGAGGTTTGATTTTCTCCAACTAAGAAGGACTTCTTACAACAAGAGCAGTTCAATAAGCTGAACTTCTTCAAATTTTCTAAGCTTAAGATATTATAAGAATCGCTTAGAATAGATAATGAGAACAATAGATCTCTAAAGTGAAGAACTAAGTATATCTCCTTTTTGTGTATGAGTTATTCGCTATGTAAACTTTTTAATCGCTAGAGCATTTGAATGCTTTAATGCTTTTGGTTCTCGTTGGTGTCTTTTCTTCATGAATATTCTTCTCTATTTATAGTTTCAACTCATGAATAGATCCGTTGGAAGAGGTATAGACACGTGTCGAATATGATAAGGAAAACGACCATCTACAATTTTGAATGTCACTGTAGGGATTTCCTCTTTTTTTGTCTAGGGAGCAGCTTTGTGTCATAGTAGGTATAGTGCTGGCAGCTCCTCACTGGTCGATGTTAAAGAGTTGCTGGCAGCTCCTCACTGGGATCTTCAAATCTTACATACTGAATCTCATACCCAACAAATCCCCCCTATTTGATGATGCCAAAACCTTTACAACACAATCTCCCTCTATAACGCAGATAAAAAAGATACAGAATTTAAGGACTTGGGGAAAAACACAAGATGATAAGCAATAGGTGAGTGTGTGTTTCGATCACTGAGGTGATCAAATATGTTGAAAGATACAAATAGCCATGTGATAATGAGTAGTTGTCTTCGGCCAAAAATAGATAGAATTTCATATATGATGAAGTCATTACAAGAACAGAGAAATTCTATTTCTATCAGAGCTAAAAGGAGAGTGGAGAATCAACTGGTCTTCCTGAAGCTGCAGTCTGGCCTTGAAGTCAGCTGACTTCTTCTCCGGTACATCAAGTCCATATGATGAGTAGACTCTATTCCTCAGCTCTTTGATCTCTTCTTTATCATCAGGATCGTCCAGTTTAGGCCCCTTTCTTTCCAAAGCGAATTTTATATCATCCTCAATCTCCTTTTCAATCATCCAGTTTAGGCCCCTTTCTTTCCTGCGAGAGAGGCTATATGGGATACCATCAACGCAGAGATTCTGAACCCCCTATCCAAGAACAAACAAAAGATGAAGGCACCTCATCCCAGCTATCAGCATTCTGACCAGAAGATCAGCAAATCACCCCAGTTCAGTCTAGGGGAACTAGCAAAGTTAAGTGGGTTGATCAGTATGGACCTCCGCAGCTGACACATCCAGATTTGTTGGGAGATGATTCAGTCTTCTCACAATCAGTTGAGACATAACTCAGATGCCATGTGCACTGAATACTTACTGAAGATTTGAAGATCCCAAAACCCTATCTTGGTTGATGAACCATTCAGTTGTAACCTGTTGGTTTTGTCTCTGAGGTTTCAGACTCAGTAGACACTCTGCATTTAGTTCAGGCGCTCAGTAGATTACCTGCCTCAGTACCAGAAGTAGAAGACTCAGTAATACTGGATTCAGCAGGAGCAGTATACTGAAAGGAGTTAGTGGAACTGAACTCAACAGGAGTAGTTCACTGTACTCAGAGCTGATCTTTAGTAGAGCCGAGTCAACAGGAGCATGCTACTAAACAGAGATCAGACTCAGCAACGGCTGGACAGTCTTCTGACTGTCAGATTCTCTAAAAGTCAAATCAGCAGAGTCAATACGAGGAAGAGAGAAGTCAGCTTCAGATCTCCTTGAAGTCTGTTCTATCTCAACCACTTTCCTGAACCTCGACCAATGACAAGCAGCCACCTGTCCTATATCTGTTAAAGCTGCAAGTCAACAACTTTCCAGAAATGGAGGGAAAGGACACTGCAACCATACTTTGAAAGAGCCGTTAGCTACCCAAAAGAGAGAGACAAAGGATCGTCGTCTCCAACGGATCTATCCTAATCTCTGCTCTATAAATAGAGGGGTAAAATCAAATTGAAGCTCACGAGCATACACGAGAACACAAACGAACTCAGAGCATTCAAAGGGCAACTCATAAATGTCCTAAGTCTTCCACAAGTAGTTCGAAGAAACAATCTCCGACGAAAGACTACATATCTGCTCATAGGGAACCAAGCTGAATTAGAATTATACAGCCTCTAGTATCCAAGCGACTGAACACGAACCCAAAGTTTATACTTAGCCGTTCGTCGCTCTAGAAGCCACCTTATTGTTCCTTATCCCTCTAACCTAAGCTCAACTGTTCATATCTATAGCTTAGACGAATGAGTTCATAGTCGAACTGATCCTTATTGTAAAGGACTCCTTCACTGTTGGAGAGTTTTTCAAACACTTAGTTTGATACCCTGTAAATTGAGACTTGCTCAGTATAAATCTCAAGAGTGTTTGTCCAGTGTACAAACCGACTGAGACTATCTCAGTATAATACATAACTTCCTGATCTTTCGGGACAGTGGACGTAGGATTGTTGGATCCGAACCATTTTAAAAATCTTCTGTGTTCTACGTTCTTATTTACTGTTGTATTGATTTACTGTGCATACTGAAAATATCTTTAAAATCATTCAACTGAGTTTCAACAAACTTAATCGACTGCACTAATCTACTGAAACTGTTTTGATAAAAACGTTTTCCTAACTCAACTGAATTTGGGCCTACACATTTCCGCACTACTGAACTCTGAACGGTAGTGAATTCTGACTCTAGTCAGCTAGCAAGCCTCAGTAAAGTCAGTCACTCTGCCACGCGATTCAGAACAGCTTATCTGGTCTGCTGAACTCGTTCAGTATGGCACTCTTCTGAAAAGGACTATTCGCGTTTTAAGTTGAGAAATCGGTTTTCAGGTGTATTCACCCCCCCCCCTCTACACCTGAACGTTACTCTCGGGACCAACAATTGGTATTAGAGCAGGAGTTCTATAAGACTCTTGTTATTCTGAAACTGGTCTACTTGAATGGATCCGGAAAATTTTTTCACTACATATCATTCTTCATTCATATCATTATTCATTATGTCTGATATGTCAGGAATCAGATTGGTACCCATGTTCTCAGTAGAGAACTATGGTGTATGGCGAGTCAGAATGGAGGCACATCTGACCTCCCTCCACGACAGCATGACAGAGGTTCTAGAGGACGGACCTATCGTTCCAATGGTAGATAGCGTCGTAGCTCAGGACCCAGCACAAGGAGGAGGGATGGTGACCGGGAAGAAGATTCTCAAAGACAGAAGTCTCTTCACCCCTGAGGAGAAGAAGCTTCACAACTTAGACCGCGTCGCCATAAACGCCATACTGACCACTCTGAGTGATTCTTATCTCGAAAGAGTTCAGGACTGCAAGTCCGCGAAAGAACTCTGGGATGCTCTAGCGCTACTGAGTCGGGGGACTCAGAAGATCAAAGTGAACAAACTCGCGCTGGAACTTCAAAAATTGGAGAGTTTGTCTCTCATGCCTGGTGACTCCATTGAAGATCTTAACGTCAGATTCACGGATCTGATGAACTCTATCAACGGGCTGGGAAAGACATTCTCTAACCGAGAGATGAATCTCAAAATTTTAAGGGCACTGCCAGACAGTCACTGGAGTGCCTTTGCTACTTTATTACGTCATTCTGATTTAGATATTGTTACTCCTGACCATATCTTTTCAGAACTTAAAGCTGAGGAGTTCGAGTTTGGCCTATCTCAAAGGAAGCATCGAGCTGAAGCTGACACCCAAGTCGACCATGCCTTTAAAGCATCAGTCAGCATAGCAGCTCCGGCGTCTAGCAAGGTTGAACCTTCACTCACTGACATACAAGAAGGAAATTTAGCCAAGAAGTACGCGCTGCTTGCCGTAAAGTATCAGAAGGAGAAGGAGAGGCGCAGGAAGCTCTCAAGAGTCGTCAGAGACTCTGAGGGTAAGAACGAATATACACCTAAGCACACTCCTGACTCGCATACTTCTGAATGCAGGAAATAGGAAGACTCAGCTCAGTCGAAAGACAGTGAAAGCAAAGAAGAAAGAGTCACAACCTGCTATAACTGCAAGAAGCCAGGACAGTATCAATATGACTCGTCCCGAGCTCGATCGCTTGAAAGAGCAAAGACACAAAGCAAGAAGGGAGAAGTTCATCAAGAAGCGACAAGCATATATTGCTGGTGAACTCTTAGACGACTCTGATGAAGTCGACTCCTTCATGGATTCATCAGATGATGAAGCAGCCTTCGTGGCCATAGAGCTTGAAGCTGAAGAAGACGCTGAAAAGTGTCTCATGGCAGGAGAGGAGGATGAGGTAAACTCTCATGTACTATTTAATACCTCTTCACACTGCACACACGACATTGTTTCAGGTGCAGATGATAATCTGGACGTCGCGATTGCATACGAAGAACTACTCGACGAGCAGATTCAGATGAGTCTACAGCAAAGTAAGACTCTTCAGGAGTTGGATACCCTGAAAGTGGAGAATCAGAGACTTTCTCAGGAGAGTCAGGTTGCTACTGAGTCAGAAGGACTTGTGTTGAGACTCAGGGAGGAGATAAACTCTCTGATGGCCAAGTCTCAACATCAAGAAGATCAGATCTCAATACTGACCAATGGCTTGACTCAGAAAGATACTGAACTGAGTCCACTGAAGCAAGAGTTGTCAGGACTTCAGACCGATCATGAACTGCTGAAGAAAAGCGATGCTGTCTGGAGGAACCTGATGACAGAGCGGTACATGGGCGCTGAAAAGAAGCTTGAAGCTATGCTAGCAAGCAACAAGCCCAAGCATTGTAAAGAGGGACTTTGATTCAGCCATGGAGCCTCCTCATCTGCCGCCGCACGCTCAGAAAACCGGCTAGCTGATAGGTTTGTTCAAGAGGAGACCATCAATACAGAAATACTGAACCCCCTAGCCAAGAACAAATAGAAGATGAAGGCACCTCATCACAGTTATCAGCACTCTGACAAGAAGATCAGCACCAAATCACCCTAGTTCAGTCAAGGGAGGACCAGCAAAGCAAAATGGGCTGATCAGTATGGACCTTCGCAGCTGATGCATCCAGCTCAGTATGGGTCATATTACTAGGATCCTATAGTCAGGAGAGGATCCAAAAGTCAGAAGAAGAAGAAGAAAGCCGTACAGAAGGCGAAGGTCAGCAGTCCACCAACTCAAAAGATCAGGACTCCTGAACCTGAAAAGCCTCATAAGTCAGCATGGACCAGTCCAGTGGTCAAATATGTTGACAAAAGTGGAAAGAAACTGTCTGAGACCACCAGGGTCGTAAGACAGATTTGAGTTTCCAAAACTAACATCTAAGGACCCAAAATAAAAAATAAAGGGTACCTAAATATAATTCTGTTTTGCAGATGCACAAGGACCCTTGGTATGTGGACAGCGGATGCTCAAGACACATGACATACCAAAAGAACCTACTGAAGAATTATACTACTAAAGAAGGACCCCGAATCGAGTTTGGAGACAACGCAAAAGGCTACACCAGAGGCTATGGAACACTTAGCATTGGAACTACAACAGTTCCAAGAGTATCATATGTTGAAGGACTTCAGCATAATCTTCTCTCTGTTAGTCAATTTTGTGATAACTCGAATAGAGTGATTTTTGACGCTGGTTTCTGTGATGTCATTGATAAATCTACAGGGAAAATAGTGTTGTCAGGTTTGCGGAAAAAGAATATCTATGCAGCTGACTGGAACTCAGCTGAACCTGAAGCTTGTTTGTTGGCGAAGAAAGACAACAGAACGGGATGGCTCTGGCACAGAAGACTCAGTCATCTCAACTTCAAGACGCTCAACAAATTAGCTAGAAACACTCTAGCAAGAGGACTGCCGAATGAAGTATTCAGCAAAGACACTCAGTGCAAAGTATGTCCGAAGGGAAAGCAAACAAGGAATCAAAATCCGCCTGTTCCATCTCCTTCCACTGATGGAATCCTTCAGCTGCTACATATGGATTTGTTCGGTCCAGTTTCTTCAGTGACGATCAGAGGCCAGAAGTATGCATTAGTGGTCATTGATGACTACTTGTGCTACACATGGGTCATATTTTTTGCCAACAAATCTGACGTCAAAACAGAGTTACCAACGCTTCTGAAAAGGTTCAGTGTCGAAAAGAACACCAAGATCATCAAGATACGTTCAGACAGAGGAATTGAGTTCCTGAATTTTATGGTAGAGGAGTTCTGCAAGGCAGAAGGCATAGAGCATGAGACGTCTGTCGTTCGCACGCCTCAACAAAATGGGGTTGCTGAAAGAAAGAATCGAACACTCAAAGAAGCAGCAAGAACCCTGCTCGCAGACTCAGAACTCCCAACCAAATTCTGGGCAGAAGCTACTGATACTGCATGTTATACTCAGAATAGATCTCTACTGACAAAGCAGCATAAGAAGACACCATATGAATTATGGAACGACGACAGGAAGCCTTCTTTATCTTATTTCCATATTTTTGGGTGTTCATGCTTTATCCACAATAATGGGAAAGATCAGCTGAATACTTTTGATAGCAAGTCAGATCAGGGAGTGTTCTTAGGATACTCCCGGGTCAGCAAAGCTTTCAGAGTCTTTAACTATCGGACCCTTTGCGTGGAGGAAAGCCCTCATGTTGTTTTTAATGAGTTTGATACTGAAGACAGGAGCAGAAAGTCGAAACCTGAATCTGAGGACATCAGTAAGCAACTACAAGATCTGACTTAAAAGATAAGTTGAAAAGATCCAGCTATGTTGGGATGATGATTCAGATGAAGAAACTGAAGACAAGTCTACCGAATCTCGGCCACAGGCAATAGGCCGAACAGTTGACTCTGCCGAACGAGTCAATCCCACGTAACTCATGTCGATGAAGAAACCCAAGTGGTAACTGAGACCTCTACTGAGGATAATAATTCAGGGGGAACTAATGATGTTCCTGAGCAAAATGTCCCTGAACCTGGTGACTGAGTAGATCACACTCTTGTAACTGAATTGCTTCAATCTGAGAATAGTACAACTGAAATGCCTAACTCACCTACTATCTGTGTTGAACAAATTTTAGATGAAGAGTTAAAACATCGTTGATCGTGGCTGGACGCTCACACTTCTGATTTAATTATTGGAGATCCTTCAGCAAACGTAAAGACAAGATCCAGATTCTGTCAGGGAGAAAGCGCCTTATATTCCTGCTTCTTGTCTACTGAAGAACCTCAATCAGTTGAGGATGCACTTAAGGACGCTGATTGGATCATAGTCATGCAGGAGGAGCTGAATCAGTTCACGAGAAACGAGGTTTGGGAGCTTGTTGACAGACCCCGACATCAACATGTGATCGGAACCAAATGGGTCTTCAAGAACAAGCGAGATGAAAACAACGTCATAGAAAGGAACAATAGAACAGTTTTGTACATTTATGACTCAAATTCAGCTTTGTATTCAATGCCTTAGAAAATTTCATTTAATATTAATGGTTTACATTTAATACATGACATTCTATGTAAAAGCATGCTGAACTCTGCAACGCATTAAATGCATGTCGTATCAAGTTACTTCTTTGGCTATATACAACTGTATTTTGACTTAGGCGGCTAATATGATCATTGCCTATTTTATAAAATCTAATCCTGACCGTCCATCTCAAAAAGCATGTTCAAAGTGAACCGTAGATAATTAACTGTTTATCTTCCTTAAGATATGTATATACGTTCAAATGTTTGAAATCGCCATTTCTACTCTGCAAATATCTATCGAACCCTAGATTTTTTTAGATATCTTCTACTCCTTTACAAAACTTATCTTTCAAAAGTTCTAAAAAAACTCTTTGGTAAATTTCAATGATCATTCAGTTTCTTATACGTTTATATTTTTATTTTTATTTTTATTGGATACTGACCTACTTTGTTTGCAGATTACAGAATATGACAGGAAATATTGTGTATGCTCCTGCCGATATGCAAGAGATCCTCGAGAAGGATCGGGTCTGGTGCGAACCAGTGATGGAGTTCGACACTTGCGACCTGGACTACATGGAGGAGATCTTCTACACCCTTCGGGTGACCGGGCATGAAGGTTTCCTGACGTGGAAGCCGACGTTCTTCCTTCCCCGCCAGATTGTTGAGCTCTGTCTGAACTCAGAATCTATAGATGGAGACATCCGATGCCGCTTCATCGTCCACTGAGTAGGCGACCCCTCTCATACTCATATTGAAGTCAAGCAGATATCCATCAGAGAAGCACTCCAGAGAAGCTTCAACCTACCCAATGAAGGTTTCACCACAGTAGCATACAAAGATGATTTGATGGATGAATACCTGACCGACTTCTGTGGGAAGCCGACAACTTTCAGAGCCACATTTCTGAAAAATGCAATGCTTTCACAATATAGAGCCTTGGCCTACGTCGTGACTCAGCTGTCGACGAGTCAGGCCGGCTCCTTTGATCAAGTATCTAGGCCCAAGATCCAGCTAATGATGGCCATACACGACAGAGCTAAAATAAACTAGACTGAATTCTTCCTCAGAGAATTCATGACGCAGTCAGCTAAATTCGACAAGTCAGCCAAGCGTCTGAGCGTCAAAGGAAAGCTACTATATAGTCTGAAGCTTTCCGTAATGATCAAAGACTTCTGTGGATCGAACATCATTACCTTCGCTGACATGCAGTACTTCAACCAGAAGAAGGTCCGATTCCAAAACAGGGCAGCGGCCCTTCAGCAGATCGGATCAGGGCCCGCTGATCCTAAGACCGGGACTCAGAAGACCTCCACACCAACTAAGAAGAGGTCCCCTCCTAAATCTACTCCTAAAACACCGATCAAGAAGCTGAAGAAAGTCAGTGAGGTCGTGCCGAAGGCAGAGCCTGAGGCAGTGGTTGCTGAGCCTCCTCTGCAGCTGAGGGATGAACCTGAGTCATCCGAGAAGACACCATTAGTGGAGAAGGCAATCTCCACTGAGCGTGGTGAAACAGTGGACCAAGGGGTCCAAGCTGAATTTGTGGAAACTCTGGACAGCCCCTTGGACGTCCCACCACTCAGCAGTATTCCATCTACTGAGAAACAGCCGTCTCCCATAGAGGTGGAAGACTCGGAGACAACTTCCGAATCTGAATCAATCGGGATTGAGGCCTCAGCTCTCAAATCACGAGCCTCCCGAGAGATCACTGAATGGATTCCGGAGATAGCCAGCCACATCGACTTGTTCTTATTAGCAAGGCAGGCTAGGCTCCACATGCTGATTCGATTCCAGGAGTGGCACAACCTGAAGCGCCTTATCATTCACCACTCCTGCGAACAGCTCCATGAGGAGGAGCTGATAATCAGAGGGAAGATTGGCTACTCAGAGCCAGCCGACCTCGGCACTCTTGAAGACCTGAGGGCTGCAATGCTCGCTATGCTGAATGACAGACAACCAGTCTCAGCATCAACACCCGTGGGTCTGACCCCGATGGTCAGGACCCACCCCGTGATTCAGGTCCTGAGAAGCCTGATGAGGGATCTCAACTTGACAAGGATGCTCCAACATCCACTGCTAAACCGCCGCTCAGCATCCTTGGTCCAGGTCAGTCGGCAGCTGGTACTTCAAAGGCAGCTGAACCATCTCAGCTGCTACTTGAGTTTGCCTTTGAAGTAGCGCCCAGCCCGAGAAGCCGACTTTCGAAGTCAGTGGCCAGGGCACTGAGAAACCAAGGTACTCAGAACCGTCTACTCACCCGCACCGTCCACAAAATGTGGAGGCAAACCACTGAGGCTCAAAGTGCTGAACTCAAGGGACTTAGAACAGCTATTCAGACATCTCCAGTCCTGATTTCTCAAACATTCTGAACAACGCACTTGCCGCACAGAGAACCGACTTCGATGAACAGCTGAAGACGATTCAGGCTGGCCAAGCTTAACTTCTAGAAGACTATAAGGCCGCTCAGAAAGCTCACACTGAATCCGTCACCTCCATCTCTCATGCCTCAGATCTCAGACTCCAAACTATTCAGAAGGCGATTGAAGAGAGAGTGGAAAACCAGCTGAAAGAGTTCCAGACAGTAGCAGACACCTCACACAAGAAATACAGTGCTCAGCTTACTGAGGAGAGGAATGAGATGCACGAGAAGCTGACTAAGCTACAAAATGCCTTAGACGATTTGGCAGAAGCTTACAAGAGTCTGGACAGAAAGGTATCAGTTCCCCCCGAGCCGATTTGCTGATGCCAAAAAGGGGGAAAGGGAAGGAAAAGAAGGAAAAGGGAAGATCCCTGAAGGCAAGGAACTGGCACTGAAAGCACCAAAAAGAGCAAGGTCAGTGGCAGGGGCAACTCAGACTCAGACATCTACCCCCACTGGACCCCTTACTCAGACTGGCGAGGCCGAGTGTGTCTCAACAGCAGGCGATGTAGTGTCTGCTGAGATCGGCCCAAGCGGCTCAGGACCCAAGGAGGTAGCTACTCAGGCAACCCAAACACCCTCTGATATAATCAAAGAGGTTGCTGAGTATGCTGATGAGTCAGAAGAGGAAGAGGTTCCTCTACCTCCCACAGTTGCCGGAAAAGGTAAGAAAGTCATGACGCTACCTACCCCTCCCAAGAACAAAGGACCCAGGAGGTATGTTACTCCAGAGGAGGAAGCTCAGATCGCTGCTGACGAGAAGTTAGCAAGGGAAATTGCTGAAGCTGAAGCTGCAAACAAGCCTAAGAAGAAGCCTGCTAAAGGAAAGACAAAGGCTCCAGCAGGAGGTAAGAAGACTTGACCAGGCTGCCTCCCAGAACGCTCAAACTTAGTGATGAGGCAGATAAAGAAAAGGAGAAGGAGCAGCAGCAGCAGGGTACCTTTAAGGAAAAATCAACCACACCTGCTGAGTTAGAAGAAGAGCCTCACATACCCTCCTATGTTGCCTCTAAGGAACAAGATCAGGAAATGCAAGAAATATGGGCTCAGATAGAGAGGTACTTGTACAGAGGAGAAGAAGCAGCGAGAGAAAGGCTAAGATTAGCAGACCTTGAAGCTCTGAGGCAGAAAGCTGAACAAGAAGTGAGTCATAGGATTCCTGAGAAAGCTGACATTCCATACAAATACAGAAGATTCAGGAAGCCTACTAAATTCATTAAGCGAAATTATTTCTGGACCCTACTGACTCCGGGCAAGAGTGAATTCGGGAGAGGAGCATTCAACAAGGGGGAATGTTCACTCTCAGTACTAAGTAAATTCAATACGTAGAGACTCAGCAACCATCTACACGAGGTATCAGCTGACTACGATGTTCAGCTGACAGGTTTGTGTATCTCTATTCAGTAGCCAATGAAATATTATGTGCATTTATGATTCAGATTCAGCTTCGTATTCAATGACTTATGAAATGTCATTTAATATAACGGTTTACATTAAATACACGACATTCTATATAAAGCATGCTGAACTCTGCAGTGCATTAAATGCATGTCGTATCAAGTTACTTCTTTGGCTATTTACAACTATATTTTGACTTAGGCGGCTAAATTGATCATTACTTATTTTATAATATTAAATCCTAGTCGTCCATCTCATAAAGTTATTTCAAACTGAACCGTGGATTTATTAACTGTTCATCTTCTTTAACATATATAAACACGTTCAAAGTTAGAAACTGCCATTTTCACTCTACAATTTTTACGAACCCTAGTTTTCTGAGAAAGAGCCTTTGTTTCATTGCAAACTCATTTTCAAATATCTCAGAAAACATTTGGTAAATTTTTCATGATCATTCAGCATCGTATATAATATCCTTAATATTTTTTGTTCGATAATGATTGTTTTGTCTTTGTAGAACATTAAATATGGCAGGAAGAGATGTTGTGGGACCGGTGAACATGAAAGAGATCCTCGAGAAGGACCGTGTATGGTTCAAACCGATGATGGAGTTCGACTCCTGCGATCTAGATTTCATGGAGGAAATCTCTGATTCGCTGAGGGCGACTGGTTTGGAGAAGTTTCTGTCTAGGAAGCCATCATACTTCCTCCCTCGCCAGATAGCTGAATTGTATCTGAACTCTAAGTCAGTAGAAGGGGACATCCGATGCAGATTTGTTACTCATATTCTTGGAGACCCCGCTCGCGTCATTCCTGAAATCAAGATGATGTCTATCAAGGAAGTGCTTCAGCAAAGCTTCCAACTTCCGAGCGAAGGCTTCACTATAGTGGGCTATAGGGATGATCTCATGGACGAGTATCTGGAAGTTTTCTGCAGGAAGCCTACAACATTTAGAGCTGCCTTCCCAAAGAACGATATGCTTCCCCAGTATAGAGCTCTTGCATACATAGTGACTCAGATACTGACGAGTCAGGCTGGATCATTCGACCAAGTATCGCGACCGAAGATTCAGCTTATGATGGCCATTCACGATCATGCAAAGATTAATTGGGCTGAATTCTTCCTGAAGGAGTTTATGACTCAGGCTGCGAAGTTCGATCGTTCAGACAACTGCCAGTCAGTCAAGGGAAAATTATTAAACGGCACAAAGCTATCTGTCATGATAGAAGACCTCTGCGGAGCTAACAATGTGGTGTATGTTGACAAGCTGTATTTCAACCCGAAGAAAGTCAGATTCCAGGGCAGGGCAGCATCCCTTCAGCAGATTGGGTCAGGGCCTGCTGATCACAGGATAGGAACTCAGAAGACCTCCACTCCTGCGAAGAAGAGGTCACCTCCCAAGTCTACTCCCAAAACGCCGACCAAGAGACTGAAGAAAGTCAGTGAGGTTATGACAGAGGTTGTTGCTGAACCATCTCTGCAGCTGAGGGACGAGGCTGAGTCCTCAGAGAAACTCACTCAGTAGACAAGGTCGTCTCCATTGAACGAGATGAAACAGTGGACCAAGGGGTCAAAGCTGAACAGATTCCTACGACTGAGAGCCCCTTGGATATTCCTCCAGTTAGCAGCATTCCGTCTGCTGAGAAGCAACAATCTTCGATTGAAGTCGAAGATTCCGAGACTACTTTTGAGTCAGAATCGATCGGGGTGGAGGCATGTGCTCTGCAATCAAGAGCCTCCCGAGAGATTGCTGAATATATCCCGGAGATAGCCAACCACACTGACCTTATGATACTGGCAAGGCAGGCTAGACTCCATATGTTGATCAGGTTCCAGGAGTGGTCTACCCTGAACAAGCTGATCAAACACCACTCCTGCGAACAGCTCCACGAGGAGGAGCTGATGATAAGGAACAAGATTGATTACTCCAAGCCATCAGACATATGTTCCTTAGATGACTTGAGGGCTGCCATGCTAGCCAAGTTGAATGATCGCCAACCAACCTCAGCAACGGCACCCTCAGATGGGTCTGACCCAGATGGTCAGGACCCACCCCATGATTCAGGCCCTGAGAAGCCTGATGAGGGTACTCAACTGGACAAGGATGCTCCAACTTCTACTACTGAACCTCCTCTCAGCATCCTTGGACCAGGTCAGCCGGAGGCTGGTACCTCGAAATTAGTAGAACCAGCTCAGCTTCTACTTGAGTCTGCATTCGAGGTAGCGCCCAGCCCTAAAAGCTGACGATCGAAGTCAGAGGCCAGGGCCCTGAGGAGTCAAGGAAATCAGAATAGACTCCTCGCCCGTGCCGTCCACAAGACGTGGAGGCAGACCACTCAGGCTCAGAGTGCGGAGATCAAGGGGCTCAAAACGACTATTCAGAACACTTCTGCCCCCGACTTCTCAACCATACTGACTGAAGCACTCGCCACTCAACGAGCCAACTTCGAAGAGCAACTGAAGTTGATGGAGGCTGGCCAAGCGAAACTTCTGGAAGATTACAAGGCCGCCCAGTCAGCTCACACTGCATCTGTCTCTTCCATCTCTCAGGCCTCCGAACTCAGAAGCCAATCTATTCAGAAGGCTATGGAAGATAAGGTGGATCAGAAGTCGCAAGATATTCAGACAGCAGTAGACGCCTCTCATAAGAAGTACATCGAACTACTAACTGATGAGAGAAACGAACTGCATGAGAGACTCACAAAACTGCAGTACACATTGGATGATCTTTCAGCAGCCTACAAGAGTCTAGATAAGAAGGTGCAGATTCCCACTCTGGCTTATTTGCTGATGCTAAAAAGGGGGAAGGAAAACTGAAGATAACTGAAGGGAAAGAGAAGGTACTGAGAGTACCTAAAGGAGTGAGAACAGTGGCCGGAACTACTCACAGTCAGCAATCTGCTCGCACTGGTCCCTCCACTCAGACTGCACAAGGCGAGGCCCAAGGTGTCTCAGCAGCAGGAGATGTAGTGCCTACTGAGACTGGCCCAAGTGGCTCAGGACCCAAGGATTCTGCTACTCAAGCAACTCAGACTCCCAGTGATATAATCAAGGAGATGGCTGAGTATGCAGAGGAGGACTCAGAAGAGGAAGAGGTTCCTCTGCCTCCTCCAGTGCAAGGAAAGGGCAAGAAAGTACTGAAGCTTCCCACTCCTCCCAAGAAGAAAACTAAAAGGTACACCACTCCTGAGGAAGAAGCTCAGATAGCTGCTGATGAGAAGCTTGCCAGAGAACTTCAAAAGAAAAAATCATCTACTCCTACTGATTCAGAAGAAGAAGAACATGTAGGAAGCCTGGGACAAGGCTGCCTCTAAGGAGATTAAAGCTGAGTGATGAGGCTGACAAAGAGAAAGAAAAGGAATAGCAGCAGCAGCTACAAACATCTGGTCATTAGGGAACTTCGAAAGAAAAATCATCTACTCCTGCTGATTCAGAAGAAGAAGAACATGTACCCTCCTATGTTCCCTCGAAGAAACAAGAGCTTGAAATGCAAGAGATATGGGATCATATGGAGAGGTATCTAGACAGAGAAGCTGAAGTAAGGCAAATAGAAGCAGCAAGAGAAAGGCTCAGATTGGCAGATCTAGAAGCTCTGAGGGTGAAGGCTGAGAAGGAAGCAAGCCAAAAGATTCCTAAGAAGGCAGATATTCCTTACAAGTACAGAAGACTCGGGAAGCCTACTGACCTTAAGATTCACAGATGGCCCAAAGTGAATGGATGCCATGGGAACGGACACAGAGGTGGGAGTCACTGAAGGTAGACTACATTAAGAGATACTACTTCTGGAGATACTGGCCTGAAATGCATAAGTCTATTGCATTTGCTGAATGGCTTCTGAAGACTGACCCAGAGATATTTGCTAGAATTCAGAAGGTAATAGCAGATAAAATTGATGTCACAGTCCCAGCTCTAAGGATTATGCCTCCCCCACTGAAACTTGATGGCTCTGTTCATTATGGGGTGATTGAGAAAGAGATTAAAGATGCTGCCCAAGCAAGACATTTAGATGAAGACGAGCCTGCTGATTTGCCAAAGATACTGAAGCTGAGGAAGACTACTTACATAATGTATTTCTTTTCTATGCTGTTTTCTATGGACTGCCACTTCCCGAATCAAAATCAAATGACTTCAAAGACAGGATTCAGCAGTTCAGATCATAGATAGCTTCTGTATTTCTTTTCTATGCTGTTTTCTTAGAATAGCAGTCTGATGTATCTGTACTGAACTTCTTCATATATAAAACATCACTGTTGTTCGGGCCTGACAATTCCTTATTGTCTATATGGCCTTGTTATTTTTATACTTAACACACAGAATCACTCAAGTGATTACTGACTCATACACTCACTGTATATATTTATTCTGTCAGTTTTTACCTTGTTAGATTCTAGTCTGTTAGATTGCTTTTAGATGGGGGGAAAATGTTGTTAGAAAGGGAGAAATTGATGATTAGTTTTTCTGTATAGGTTCTGATATTTCTTCCCTGTTTCCCTCAGTAGTCTAGAACTTGAAGAACAACTCCACTGATTCTACTTGTAATACTTTTAGGGAGCTCTGTTTCAGATAATTATAGTGTTAGGTTTTGGCATCATCAAATAGGGGGAAAATGTTGGGAGATGATTCAGTCACTCCTCAACTCATTGGGAGATAACTCAGCAGCCTAGTGCTCTGAATATTTGCTGAAGATTTGAAGATCCAAAAACCCTACTTTGACTGATGAACCATTCAGTTGTAATGTGTTGTTCTGTCTCTGAGGTTTCAGACTCAGTAGACACTCTTCATTTGGTTCAGGCGCTCAGTAGTTTATCATCCTCAATACCAGAAGAAGAAGACTCAGTGATACTGGACTCAGCAGGAGTAGTATACTGAAAGGAGTCAGTGGAACTGAACTCAGCAGGAGTAGTTCACTGAACTCAGAGTTGATCTTTAGTAGAGCTGATTCAGCAGGAGCATGCTACTAAATATAGATCAGACTCAGCAACGGCTAGACAGTCTTCTAAACTGTCAGAATTTACGAAGTCAAATCAGCAGAGTCAAACGAGGAAGAGAGAAGTCAGCTTCAGATCTACCTTGAAGTCTGTTCTATCTCACCTACTTTCTTCATCCTCGACCAATGACGAGCAGCCAGCTGTCAACTTTCTGATTAAAGCTGCAAGTCAACAACTTTCAAGAAATGGAGGGAAAGTACTCTGCCACCATTCTTTGAAAGAATCGTTAGCTACCCAAAACAGAGAGATATAAGGATCATCGTCTCCAATGGATCTATCCTTATCTCTGCTCTATAAATAGTGGGATATAATTCAAATTGAAGCTCACGAGTGAACACAGAGAAATCCAAGAACACAAGAGCATTCACGAGCAACTCAAAATAACCTAAGTCTTCCGCAAGAAGTTCCAAGAGAAATCTCTGGCGAAAGACGACATACCTGCTCATAGGGAACCAAGCTGAACCCGAGTATAAAGCCTCTAGTATCCAAGCGACTGAATACGAACCCAAGTCCATACTTAAACTGTTCGTCGCTCTAGAAGCCACTTTCTAGTTCCCTATCCCTCTAACCTAAGCTCAGTAGATCTTATCCATAGCTTAGACGAAGGAGTTCATATCTGAACTGATCCTTATTGTAAAGGACTTCTTCATAGTTGGAGAGTTTGTCAAACGCTTTAGTTTGATCCTTTGTAAACTGAGACTTGCTCAGTATAAATCTCAAGACCAGTGTTTGTCCAGCGTACAAACCGACTGAGATTATCTAAGTATAATAAATAGCCTCCTGATCTTTCAGGACAGTGGACGTAGGATTGTTGGATCCGAACCACTTTAAAAACTGTCTGTGTTATGTGTGTTTTTCTGTTTTAACTGTTGCATTGATTACTGTGCATACTGAAAGAATTTTCTAAAATCATTCATTTGAGTTTCAGCAAAGCTTAATCGATCGCACTAACATACTGAAACTGTTTTATTAAAAACATTTTCTAAACTCAACTGAATTTGGGCCTACACATTTTTGCACTACAGAACTTCAGCTAAACGGTACTGAATTCCGACTCAAGTCAGCTAGCAGGCCTCAGTGAAGTCAGCCACTCTGCCACATGATCCAGAGCAACTTATTTGGTCTAGTGAACTCGCTCAGACGACACTCTCCTGAAAAGGATTGTTCGTGTTTGAAGTTGAGAAATTGTTTTCAGGTGTATTCACCCCCCCCCCCTCCACACCTGAACGTTTAATCTCGGGACCAACAAATAGATATATAC
Organism: Lavandula angustifolia; assembly: GCA_028984105.1. NCBI lineage: Eukaryota > Viridiplantae > Streptophyta > Magnoliopsida > Lamiales > Lamiaceae > Lavandula > Lavandula angustifolia. The sequence goes on from CM054807.1 coordinate 9,844,930, forward strand.
ACATAACACGTGTCTAGAGTACTAATTATATTGTCTTGGATGCTAGAGGCTTTTGATTCTATGTAAGCTTGGTTCCCTAGAGCAGTGTGAGTGCTTTTCGCGTTGGGTTGTTTTCTCTTTAGTTCTTCGCGGAAAGCTGTGTTCTTGATTGTTCAATGCTCGTATGTTCTGTGTCTTCTTTGATTTGATTTTCCATCTATTTATAAAGGTACGCCATAGATAGATCCGTTGGAGATGAACTGTCCACGTGTCACTCTATTTGGGTAGCTAACGGTTCTTTTAAAATCGTGCATAGTCCACTATCTTTTTAGGAAAGTGGTTGACTATATTCCCTAGTAGTACCACTCGACCTCATTAACACAACTGAACTTAATCAACTGGTCGGGTTTAGTGTGCTAATCCTTTTGAGTTCCTTAGGGGTTATTATCAACCCATTTTACTAGGATATGGTTGCAAGATACATACAACCAACCTGAGCCACAAATAACTACTAACACCCAAGATACGTAGATCCGGTCGCGATGTCGTTCACCATAGTGCGTCAAAGATATAGATAGTCAAATGCGCTCAGCTGAAGTTTTACCAAGCTTAAGACCAGCTAAGTCACCAAGATCTTGGTTCTCCACTAAGGTCAGTTAGGAGAACACATCTCACTGTGATCCATCAATACACCACCTTAAGTGTACCAGTAAACATAAGCAGCTAAGACAAGCCACTTCTTATCTAAGCTGCAGCTTAAACCAACAACATATCCTTAAGTTGTATCAGCTGTGATAACTGTTTATATCTTGTCAGTTCAACCAATTTATGTTGTCTTCTGTGATACCTGACACACTACACAAATCTAACTTTTATAAAAGATAAAGGATAACATGTGCAAATATATATATTTATCAGATAGGAGAATAAATAGTGGTAAGGACAAAAACACATTGTATACAAGCATAAAAACTGCTTCCATTATACAAAATCCCAACAATTCTCCCACTTATACTAAAGCAAACTTTTAGTATACAATGTGTCAGTTCTAGGTACAAACTAGTATTTAGCTATATATCTTATCTATCACTTCTCTTCTCCCACTTATACAAAAGTTTCTGCAGTCCTAAGTGGGGGGCATCTCTACCACTCCTAAGCCACGAACATGCTTCTCGTAAGCTGGAATTAGTAAGCTCTTTCTGAATGGATCAGCTAGGTTGTCTTCAGTTCCGATCTTTCTATGAGTACGTTGCCTCGATTTATGAATTCTCGTATAATGTGGTACTTCCTGTCTATGTGTTTAGATGCCTTGTGGGATCTAGGTCCCTAGAATTTTCCACTGCACCCACAATATCACAATAAATCGTGATTGCCTTAGGCAAATTTTGAACAATATCATGATCTAGGAGAAACTTCTTGAGCTAAACTGCCTCTTTCGAAGCTTCTAAAGCAACCACATACTCTGCTTCCATGGTTGAGTCCGCAATGCATTTCTGCTTTGCACTCCTCCATGAAATGGCTCCACCTCCCGAGGTCGACTTGTTCTCGTCTCTGTCAGGATATCCGAGTCCGTATAACCCAAAGGCACTACACTGTCTGACTGGTAAACAATTCTATAATCCCTAGTTTGTTTAAGGTACTTAAGAATATTTTTGACTGCAGTCCAGTGCGCTTGTTAAGAATTAGAATGATATATTGAGACCATGCCTACAACATATGAGATATCTGGTCTCGTACAAAGCATTGCATACATGAGACTACCGACAGCGGAAGCATATGGTACTAGCCTCATACTTTCTATCTCTTCAGACATTTTTGGGCACTGATTCTTAAATAGAAAAATGCCATGTCCGAAAGGTACTGAACCTCTCTTGGCATTTTGCATGCTGAAACGAGCAATAACAGTATCAATGTAGGACGCTTGTGACAAGATCAACATCCTTTTTTGGCGATCTCGGATAACCTTGATCCCAAGGATGTAAACAGCTTCACCTAAGTCCTTAATTTGAAACTGCTCGGATAACCATGTCTTTACATCTGATAACACTTCAATATTGTTGTCAATGAAAAGGATGTCATCTACGTAAAGTGCAAGAAACATCACTGATTTGTTAACACAGATACGGTACACGCACACCTCGTTAGGACAGGATACAAAACCATAGGATTTGACTACCTCGTCAAAACGCTGGTGCCATAACCGGGAAGCTTGCTTAAGTCCATAAATAGACTTCTTAAGCTTCCAAACTAGATGCTCTTCGCCCTCCTTCACATAACCATCTAGTTGTTTCATATAGATGTCTCTACCTTTTTTAAGGTGGCCGCTTAGGAATGCGGTCTTGACATCCATTTGCCAGATCTCAAGGTTCATGTGAGCTGCTATGGCAAGGAGAATCCTGATAGACTTGATCATTGCTACGGGCGAGAAGATCTCTTCATAATCGATACCTTCTTTCTGGGTAAAACCCTTTGCCACTAGCCTGGCCTTAAATGCCATGATCTCTCCATTCGATCCTCTCTTTCTTTTGTATACCCTCCATGAGCTTGTGTAGACATAGACCCATACAAGTCATAATATATCAAACTTAATGCTTCTGTGGCTCTATAACCCTTTGCATTAAAAGGCATAGTCACCATCTTACCTTCCAAGCAGGATTCGCAAGTTGGAAATGGTTCAACTTGGAGAGACTCCAATGATCCATATTTCACCAACCTTTGGATCCTATTTAGATTGATGTGACCTAGTCTTAAGTGCCATAGATAAGTTTGGTTCACCTTAGAAGATTCTTTCCTCTTCTCAGGATTTGATGATGAGGAAGCGACATTAACAGATGTACATAGATTACACGTAATACTATATAGAGATCCATTTAAAGACCCATTACAGATAAGATCTTTCCCTTTCGAAATCGAAATTTGATCATCAAAAACAGATCTATAACCATCCACGATAAAAAATTTTGAAACGGAAAAAATGTTTTGCCTAAACTCAGGCACTAATAAAACATCTCTCAATACTAAACTAGAGTCTAAAACAGATAAATGTAAATCTCCTATGGCAACAGCTAGAACTCGCAATCCATTGCCCATGGAAACCACCACCTCGCCATCAGCCAGAACCCTTTTTTTTGCAGGCCGCGCCTCCAAGGCCCGTCGCGCCGCCAAGGCCCGTCAAGGCCCGTCGCGCACCGCCACCTGTAGCAGTGGGAATCGCTGTCGCGTGCAGCCGCGACTGCCGCAGCAGACGCGCGGCTGTCGCGCCTTCCCCGGTCCGATGCCGCCATCTTCATCCTCTCCCGTTACCCCTAGGCATGACCCACACATTTGGGCGGCCTAATTCCGGCGACAATTTCCGCCGCCGCGACAGGAATCAAGCGAATTTTGAATCCCGTCGCCGGCGAGCTTCACCGCTCAAATTCATCCTCTTCGAGCCGCGATTCGATCAATTGAAAGAGAGAAAACATAATTGAAACACTCACGACCACCGTATAACGTATTCCAACCGAGATTAGTTCCTTAATTTCCTGAATTTCAAACGATTCGCCGGAACGAATTCATGACGAGCAGCAAAGTTCATATGTCGATTTCGATCGCATCCGGGGTCGAATGACCCCATACGACCTATCGACGTGGAGCTCGTAAGATGAGGAATCCATAGGTTCAAGCCGATCATCGATCAGACACCGGATGCACCGGGAATCACCGCCGCAAGATGCAGCGGAACCCTAGCAAACTAGGGTTTTCTGCAAAAAATTGGGTTCCGTCTTCGTCTCGTTTTTCGTGCCTCCCAGATTAATTACAGTACAATCACATAACAAATAGGTCCTATCAACTACTCATGGATTTTCTCACGAGAAAAACGTTACAACGGGGTCAAGACAGTGCTCGCAGGTCGCCTAAAACACGAAATTAGCTCGATAATGACGGAAATAAACCCCAATCATGCTCCTAACAGCAACAATCAAAGCTTAAACCAGGCTCTGATACCAATTGAAGGAAAATAGAGGTTAAGAACAATATACCTTCCTCCTACATATGTTGTTGCAACTCTGATTGTTGCTCGTGTGTTAGATCTTCTGATCTGTGTCCCGGCCTTTTTCTTCCTCTGGGTGGTCAGAGAACTGAAGAAAATAAGATTACGTCTCTCTCAATACTCACGTCGTGCGTGTATAATTATATGTGTGTGTTCTGTTTATGAACATAATACTAATATATATAGGCTTCAAAAGCCAATATAATATTAATATTTGTAGCTCGTTAATTTAATTATATTCATAATGGACTTCCACATAATTAGCCCATAACATAATTAATTAATCCATTGGGCTACTAATATTTATCAATTAATTGGTCTGGCCAATTAATTCCAGATAAATAACATTATTAAATAGTGTAAAATTACATTAATATATTAATAGTGATTTCTGAGAGACAATAAATAACTAGGCAACTAATTGGGCCAAATCAGAGATCTAATACAAGAAATAAAGCAGGGCCTCAAATTAATTAATTATATATGCTCAGCTCAGAACAAAATTAATTAATAAACACATATTCATTCCACTAGAGAATCCGTGCTGATTTATCCCTTTATCCCAAATTGAGCAAGGGCTTGTATTTTAGACTTAATCGATCTCCGTACTTAAGATAGAAATATCCGGTAATTAATTAAGCTCACTGTCAACTTAAATTAATTAACATCTTATATTCCTTAGTAGTACCACTCGACCTCATTAACACACCTGAACTTAATCAACCGATCGGGTTTAGTGTGCTAATTCTTTCGAGTTCCTCAGGGGATATTATCAACCCATTTTACTCGGATATGGTTGCAAGATACAGACAACTAGCCCGAGCCACAAATAACTACTAACACCCAAGATACGTAGATCCGGTCGCGATGACGTTCACCATAGTAGGTTAAAGTGATAGATAGCCAAATGCGCTCAGCTGAAGTCTTACCAAGCTTAAGACCAGCTAAGTCACCGAGATCTTGATTCTCCACTAAGGTCAGTTAGGAGAACACATCTCACTGAGATCCATCAATACACCACCTTAAGTGTACCAGTAAAGACAAGCAGCTAAGACAAGCCACTTCTTATCTAAATTACAGCTTAAACCAACAACTTATCCTTAAGTTGTCTTAGCCGTGATAACTGTTTATATCTTGTCAGTTCAACCAATTTGTGTTGTCTTCTATGATACCCGACACACTACACAAATCTAACTTTTGTACAAGATAAAGGATAACATGTGCAAATATATATATTTATCAGATAGGAGAATAAAATAGTGGTAAGGACAAAAACACATTGTATACAAGCATAAAAACTGCTTCAGGTATACAAAATCCCAACAATCCGTGGAAGGTGATGGAACTGGTGGATTTTGTTTCTTTGTTTGTTTTCCCTTCAAGTATGCCTCACACTGGGTTTCTTTGTTGAGCACTTCATTTGGCAGTCCTCTCACTAGAGTGTTTCTAGCAAGCTTGTTTAGCGTCTTGAAATTGAGCTGGTTGAGTCTTCTGTGCCAGAGCCACCCCGTTCTGTTGTCGTTCTTCGCAAGCAAGCATGCTTCAGGTTCTGCTGAATTCCAGTCAGCAATGTAAATGTTCTTTTTGCGCGAACATGATTACACTGTTGTCCCTGTAGATTTATCACTAACAGAGAGAAGATTATGTTGAAGTGCTTCAGTATATGATACTCTTGGAACTGTGGTGGTTCCAATGTCGAGTGTTCTATAGCCTCTGGTATAGCCTTTTGCTTTATCTCCAAACTCAATTGGGGGTCCTTCTTGAATGATATAATTCTTCAGTAGACTCCTCTGGTACGTCATGTGTCTTGAGTATCCGCTGTCCATGTACCATGGGTCCCTGTGGACCTGCAAAACATAAACCCAAATCTGTCTAACGACCCTGGTGGTCTCAAATAATTTCCTTCCACTTTTGTTAACATATTTCACCGCTGGGCTAGGTGAAGTTGACTTCTGAGGCTTCACGGGTTTAGGAGTCCTGATCTTCTGAGTTGGTGGACAACTGACTTTAGCCTTTTGAACAACCTTTTTCTTCTTCTTCTGACCTTTGGAGCCCCTTCTGACAATAGGATCATAGTAATATGACTCATACTGAGCTGGATGTGTCAGTTGTGGCGGTCCATACTGATCAACCCACTTTACTCTGTTGATTCCCCCTTGATTGTACTGGGGTGATTTTGAGCTAATCTTCTGGTCAGATCTCTGATAGATAAGACGAGGTACTTTCATCTTCTGTTTATTCTTTGCAAAGGGGTTCAGTGGTGCGACATTGATCGTCTCCCCTTGAACAAATCTTTCCAGTAAGCCGATTCTCTGAGCGTGTGGAAGCAGATGTGGAGGCTTCCTGGTTAAACCCGAGTCCTTCCTTGCAGTGCTTAGGCTTGTTGTTGGCTAGCATTGCCTCAAGATTTTTCTCAGCTCCCATGTACCGCTCTATCATCAGATTTCTCCAGACATCATCACTCTTTTTTAGAGTTTCGTGCTCGGTCTGAAGTCCTGAGAACTTCTACTTCAGTTGACTCAATTCTGTATCTTTCTGAGTCAAGTCGATGGTCGGTACAAAAATCATACCTTCTTGCTATTGAGACTTGATCATCAGAGAGTTAATCTCCTCCCTTAGTCTCACTACAAGTCCTTCCGACTCAGTAGCACATGACTCTCCTGGGAAAGTCTCCGATTTTCTACTTTCAGGGCATCCACCTCCTGAAGAGTCTTGTTGAGCTACAGACTCATCTGAATCTGCTCGTCGAGTAATTCTTCGTAGGTGATCGCGACGTCCAGATTCTCGTCTGCACCTGAAATAGTGTCTTGTGTGCAATGTGAAGAAGAGTTAAATAGTTCTGGAGAGTTTACCTCATCCTCTTTCCTGCCATCAGACACTTTTTAGCATCTTCTTCAAGCTTATTTGCCATGAAGGCAACTTCATCATTAGATGAATCCAGTAAGGTGTCGACTTCTTCTGAGTCGTCTGAGAGTTAACCGGCAATATAGGCTTGTCGTTTCTTGGCGAACTTCTCCCTTCGAGCTTTTCGTGCAGCTCTTTCAGTTGTACTGAGCTCAGGACAATCGTATTAATAGTGTCCTAGCTTCTTGCAGTTGTAGCAGGAGGTGACTCTGCTTTCTCTGTTCTCACTGTCCTTCAGCTGTGCAGAATCCTCTTGTTTCCTGCATTAAGAAGTTTGTGAGTCAGGAGTGCATTTAGGTGAGAAGTCAGACTTACTCTTCGTGTCTCTGACGACTCTAGACAGTTTTCTGCGACGCTCCTTCTCCTTCTGGTATTTGATCACAAGTAATGCGTATCGTTTAGCTAGGCTCCTTTCTTGTAATTCACTTGATGAAGGTTCAACTTTGCTAGACGTTGGAGTTGTTGTGCTGACTGATGCTTTAAAGGCATGATCTATTTGAGTGTCAGCTTCAGCTCTCTACTTCCTCTGCGGCAGACCAAACTCGAACTCTTCAGCTTTTAGTTCTGAAAATATATGATCAGGAGAAACAATATCAAGATCAGAATGTCTAAGCAATGTAGCGAATGGAGTCCATGGTCCATCTGGTAGGGCTCTCAATATATTGAGATTCATCTCTTGGTTGGAAAATGTCTTTCCCAGCCCATTCATTGTGTTTATCAGATCTGTAAATCTGACATTGAGATCTTCAATCGAGTCATCGGGCATGAGTGACAGTCTCTCCAGCTTCTGGAGTTCCAACGCTAACTTGTTTGCTTTGATCTTCTGAGTCCCCCAACTCATTAGCGCTAGAGCATCCCAGAGTTCCTTTGCTGACTTGCAAACCAGAACTCTGCCAAGATACGAGTCGCTCAGCATGGTTAAAATGGCGTTTCTGGCTACCCGATCAAGGTTGTGAAGCTTCTTTTCTTCAGGAGTGAAGAGGCTTCTGTCTTTTGGCACCTTCCCAGTCACCGCTCCTTGTGCTGGTTCTTGAAAGTTGACACTATCGACCATAGGTACGATAGGTCCGTCTTCTATGACCTCTGTCATGCTATCACGGAGGGAGGTCAGATGTGCTTCCATTCTGACCCGCCATACCCCGTAGTTCTCTACTGAGAACATGGGTACCATCCTGAATCCTGACATAGCAGACATGTTAGGTAATAATATGAATGAAGAATTATATGCTGTGAAAACATTTTCAGGATCCGTTCGAGTAGACAAGTTTCAGATGACAAGAGTTTTAAAGAACTCCTACTCTGATACCAATTGTTGGTCCCGAGTCAAACGTTCAGGTGTAAAGGGGGGGGTGAATACACCTGAATTTTTTTTCTCAAACTTGAACGCGAACAGTCCGATTACGGAGATTGTCTACTGAAGACAAGCTGTTCTGGATCGCGTGGACAGAGTGACTTACTATACTGCTAGCTGACTCATATCAGAATTCAGTACCGTTCAGTAAGAGTTCAGTAGCATGCGAAAATGTGTAGGCACGATTCAGTTGAGTTTGAAAACGTTATTAATTAAAACAGTTTCAGTAGATTAGTGCACTCAGTTAAGCTTTTTAATTGAATAATTTTGTAAACGGTTTTTAGAATGAACAGTAAATCAATGCAACAGTAAAAGAAACAACGACTTTTAAAGTGGTTTGGATATCTAAACTCCTACGTCCACTATCCTGAACAGATCAGGAGGCTATTTTATTATACTGAGTTAGTCTCAATTGGTTTGTACACTGGACAAACACGACCTTGTGATTATACTGAGCAAGTCTCAGTTTACAAAGATCAAACAAAAATGTTTGAACGATTCTCGAACGATGAATGAGTTCTTTACAGTAAGAACAGTTCAAGAGATGAACTCCTTCGGTTCTAAGCTATAGATAAATTTAGTTGAGCTTAAGTTAGAGGGAAAAGGGAACAAGAAAGGGCTTCTAGAGTGAAGAAAAATGAGGAATAATCTCTCTGGGTTCGTGTTCTTTCAGTTGGATGCTAGAGGCTTTTGATTCTATGTAAGCTTGGTTCCCTAGAGCAGTGTGAGTGCTTTTCGTGTTGGGTTGTTTTCTCTTTAGTTCTTCGCGGAGAGCTGTGTTCTTGATTGTTCAAAGCTCGTATGTTCTGTGTGTTCTTCGATTTGATTTTCCCTCTATTTATAGAGGTGAGCCATGGATAGATCCGTTGGAGACGAACTGTCCACGTGTCACTCTATTTGGGTAGCAAACGACTCTTTTGAAATCGTGCAGAGTCCACTATCTTTTTCTGGAAAGTGGTTTACTTGCAGTTTTTTACCCGTACTTTGACAGTTGGTTGCTCGTCATTGGTCGAGGTGTAAAAAGTTGTTGAGACAATCAAACTTCAAGGCAGATACTGAAGCTGACTTCTCTGATGTGTACGACCTCGGACAATTCTACCGATTTATCTTTGAAGACCACTCACAGTCAAGGAAACTATCAGACCGTTGCTGAGTCAGACCAGGGGTTCAGTAGTATACTCCTGCTGAGTTCAACTCTACTGAAGGTCGACTCTGAGTTCAGTAAACTGCTCCTGCTGAGTCCAGTTCTACTGACTCTTTCGATATCTTGCTCTGCTCCGCCGAGTCCAAAGACTACTGAAACTGAACACCTCTCATTATGCTGCTCCTGCTGAGTCCAACACTCCTGAGTCTTCACTCCATGGTACTGAGGCGGATAGTCTGCTGAGGATCAACAGACAGAACTTCTGAGCCTGTGACCATGCTGAAGACAAGTCTACTGAGTCTAAAACTCTCACAGACCAAGGCATTGCAAATACAAATGAATGGTTCACCAATAAAATTAGGGTTTTGGGATCAACTAAATCTTCTAAACAATCTACTGCTGAATCATCTCCCAACACTATTGTTCGAAGAATTTGGAATTTCAATGATTAATTATTAAGCCCTAAGTCTCACTAAACCATTTATGTGTGTGCTTTCCAACTCGCGGGCCCCTAAAGAATTTAGCTACGCATACTGGTCCAACTGGGCAGGCGGACGACTATACTGGGCAGAAAATAAATCATGTTGAAACTCGGAGATAACATGCATGAAAATTAACTAACAGATTGAAACAAAGTTGGAACATGAATAATCGGACATGAAACGGAATGATTAAATATTACCGAATGATAAAATTCAATCTCCAACTCGAAAGCAATAATGATAAGTCTCCAACAACGAAGTAATAGTTGAACTGGGCAGAAAATAAATCATGTTGAAACTCGGAGATAACATGCATGAAAATTAACTAACAGATTGAAACAAAGTTGGAACATGAATAATCGGACATGAAACGGAATGATTAAATATTACCGAATGATAAAATTCAATCTCCAACTCGAAAGCAATAATGATAAGTCTCCAACAACGAAGTAATAGTAATAGTAACGTACATAAAATGTTTGTTTTCCAATCTCTAAAACTTAGTGACAAATGAACGATCTCTCTCTCTGCTGCTGTGATCTCTGGATGGTGTGAAAGTCGAATATTGGATGTCAAATCTCATTCCTTCCTTTGACTTATATAGGACGATGCCCAATCCTTGTAGAAAACATGGTTTGCTTTTTATTATGGAAAGATTTGATTAGATAAGAGTATCTTAATCTTTCCATATCTTGTTCTCTGTTATTTGCAAGCTTCCCTTCTTGATATTTTTGCCCAAAAACGCGCCTTAAGCTTTTAAAATAAGACTGCCATCTCGGATCCTTGTCACATGCCAAGTCAGCCCAAAATCTGCAAAACAACTTGTAAAACACGGTCCAACTGCCCAGGTGGCGCCAAAATTGACAGAATTTGCATAATACGAATTAGACTCATCAGCTCCAATCAACCAATCACCAAATTTAGTGCTGGAGCAATCCTTGGCTGCAACACCCTCTACGTTGTTTGCTGGGATGGCCTCACCTTACATTGCTATAACTCCACCTTCGATCTTAAAAGAATCTACAACGGTGCCTCCTCACCGCTAACTTTCCTCTTAATCGGTGACACCCAAATTTGCGCATTGAGAAACACTATTTTTGCGTCTACGACGGTGGAACCGCAATATGCTAGCTTGAAAATAACACTTCATCCGCACAATTTCGCATGATTTCATCCGTATTGGGATTTTTGTTCGGAGTTGTTGAGATCAGCAGTAGAGTTCTTTTTTTTGGCTACGTCGGAGGAGATAGGGAATAACAACCATCTAGAAGAGGGAAGTTTGATTACTATCTGAATTTTATTAAGTTTGATCAACAATTGATTTCACGGAAAATTTAAAGGCGAGATGAAATTCGCAAAAATAAAAGTTTGGGGATTTAAAAAAAGGCAAATTGGCCTAATCATTAATCATTGTATCTTTGTTAAAATTAGACGTTCTGTTAAATATTTCGTCGGTCAACCGTTAGTCAAAAATATTATAAATTAATTAATAAAATATTTGAATTGCATTTTCGGTATATATATTTTCAAGAACAAAATTATAAACAATTTAGGGCAATTGAGACAATAAACATATTTCACCGCTTCTGAAAATTTCACCACAGTTTTACCATGTCTCCTCAATCCGCTCACTGCCGGATGCAAAACTCCTCACAGCCGCCATCCGAATTACAACCCTTCCCCATCGCCGGCATGCTATTGTCCGAGGCTGAATCCAAGGAATTTTGGTTTATCGATTCGATTATAAGGGTTGAGAAATATAGATAGTTTCAATTATTATAAAAATAAAAAGGGAAGAAATCTTAGTTTTCAAGATCTAGAAGCGTGTCGCGGAAATGGGTCGCGGAGGGGGTACGCCAATGTCAAGCAGATCCGGCGGTTTCCACATTCTACCGCCTGGTTAATACTCTTGGGACTCCCGAGGATACGCTGGAGCTTCGGGAAAAGTTGTCAGTGTCTTTTTCTGTTTATTTTTATTTTCAATTTTTCGGAGCTGATTTCTTTGGAATTTAATTTGTAATGTGGTGTGTTTTGAGGGATGATTCTCAGAATTTGTTTCTTGATTGCAGATCGTATTTGAGTTTGAGATTGTGATGTGTTGGCTTTTTGTTTAGCCATGACTAGAAGAATTAGGTGCCTTTAGATGAAAATCCAATCAAGAATTTGTTAAAAAGTAGATTCATCTTTTGATAGTAAGTAGTTAATTTAAAATTGTGTGGTAAAATTTTCAGCGGTGAAATATGTTGATTGTTTCGATAATCCTAAATTGTTTAGAATAAATTAGAGAAAAGTTTTGGTGGAATTGATTCTTGAAAATATCAATATCAAAAATGTCAATATTAATTTAGCGAAAATGTAAAGATTGAGGACTATTTAGGCCAATTTGCAAAAAAGAAAATAAGACAAAAAAAGAGATTGATGACTAATTACATAAAGGGAAAGTTTGATGATGAGATTTGTTAATTTGCCATTTCAAAATTCCAATTTTATCCTTTTTTATATTTATTTTAATCAAAATTTAATTAGCAACGTAAAAAATAACGGCGAGACTAAAATTGCAAGAACAAGTAGTTGGGTGCAAAAAAAAAATTAAGAAAGAAATAAAGATTGAAAACAAATGTAGCGAAATCGCAAATATTGATGACTATATTTACCAATTTGCATAATTTTAATTGGATAATTAATTTGTAAAATTATATGAAAAAGAAGAAAATAATACGAGCTTTGAAGGGATAAGTAGCAACAACATCATCAATGTGGCGCCAATTCCACCTCAATTGATAAGCAAGATCAGAGCAGCTATGACATTATGTTGTCTTTCGTGAAGTGAGTTCGTTGGTGGATAGATTTTCTGTTGGTGATGGTGCTGAAGCTTCTCCAATTTTACTACCAAACAAAAATAATACCAGGTAAATGCTCCCAAGCAAACCAGGTAAAAGAGTTTCTTTCATAATTTTTGGGCAACGGTCCAGTTTTCATTGGATCTTCGAATTATGATCTTTAAGACTAATCATTATCATGAAATTTGCGAATGCATTTTGGCTTCAGGTGCTGTTGTTTGCTTTGCAGCAGGAATTATAATTATGTTATAGTTTCGATTATTTGATATAAATGGATGTATTATAGTGTGCTTATCTCTATGTTGGCTTAATGTAAAGTTTCTGCGGGTGGTCAGACAGAGAAATTGTGTTAAATCAATCTCTGCACGTTGAAAAATGTTGTGATGAACACCTTTAAAGCTTATGTCACTCAATTTGGATAAGTTGATTCAGACTGAGTTTATAATCACGTCAACACATATAAGTAGAAGAGGGATACATCTTGAAATGTGTGAGGTTTCTACTTCTTAAGAAGGTATCTGTTGGTCCCGAGAGTACGTTCAGGTGTAGAGGGGGGGTGAATACACCTGAAAACCGATTTCTCAACTTAAAACGCGAACAATCCTTTTCAGGAGAGTGTCGTACTGAACAAGTTCAGCAGACCAGATAAGCTGTTCTGAATCGCGTGGCGAGTGGCCGACTCTACCGAGGGGCCGCTAGGCGACCGGGAGTCGAATCGGTGTCGTTCGGATTACGGTTCGATAGGTGCGGAAATGTGTAGGCCCAAATTCAGTTGAGTTAGGAAAACGTTTTTATCAAAACAGTTTCAGTAGATTAGTGCAGTCGATTAAGTCTTGTTGGTCCGGAGACAAATATCAGGTGTAGAGGGGGGGGAGGTGAATACACCTGAGTACAGTTTCTTTTTCTCGATGAAGGTCAGCTGAAGCTGTTAGTTGCAACTGATGAACAGTGCCAAATACAACCTTCGATCGCGGGTCGAGTGGGTCGGCTCATCGAGCTCTCCCTACCGACTTTTGTCGGGACTTCAAACTCGGTCGAAGACTTTAGCGTGCGGATAAGTGTGGGGCCCGGAGTTTGTCTCTTTTTGAAAACGTGTTTTCGCAAATTAAGTTCTTTTGGCTGTGCGACTTTTGAAATACGTTTTATGCAAACTTATGATTTTCAAAGGTTTTTATGCAATAAAACAGTAAAGAACACAAGCAATTTAACGTGGTTCGGATACGCAAGATCCTACGTCCACGGTCCTGAACAAGGCAGGATAACTTGTTGATTAATCTGAGCAAGTCTCAGCAAGGAAACTGTGCACTGGACAGATCCTTCTAAGTTATAGTCCTTAGCGACTTTACAATTCAAACCTAAGTTCGAAAGGGAGCGAAACAATCTCCAACTAAGAAGGAGTTCTTACAATAAGAACAATTCACTAAGTGTGAACTCCTTCGAATCTAAGCTATAAATATGACAATGAGCTTAGGTAGAGAAGAAAGGGATCTAAAGACTCTAGAGAGAAGAACCACAAAATATTCTAATAAATACAGATTCTTCGCTGGATGTTCTGATGAGTTTGCAAGAGTGTTTGAGAGCTTGAGCGATTTTCCCTTTTGAATTTCGTTGTTCCGTGTTTCGTGTTTTTTCTTGTGTGTTTTCGTGTGTGGAACTTCAAATTCTTCTCTATTTATAGCTGTGAGCTATGGCATATGTCCGTTGGAGACGACGATGCCACGTGTCACAAGCTTCCAAAGAAAATGTTCATAAATTCGAACTTGTTGCAGCAGGGCAGTTAATTACTGTACATGAGAGCAGCTTTTTGGCAGGGGAGCGAGCAAGGCGTTGTCGGCTTCTCATTGGTCGAGGTTTGTGGTTGGTGAGAATGTCAGAGTTGACCGTTCAAACAACCTCGTATGATCTTCTGCTGAACTTTCGAAAAGACTTAAGTAGCTGGGTCGCTTTCTGTCGGATACAGTAGACTGCGAAGTCTCTGTCTTCTTCGACTGAGTCGGCTGACAAGGAATGTAGCTTCTGAGTAGGTCAACTGGCGACTGCGAAGGTACTGGGCTTGCATGAGTTCTTCTACTGATGACTTATCAGCTGCTGGGTTGGCCTCTACTGAGGTCTACTCAGCTGATGCGCTGTCTTCTACTGAGGTCTAGTTAGCTGCTGACTGAAGAAAGCAAGCGATTACACTAATGACGTGGGGTTCCGAAAAGTTTCTTCGACAGAAGATCAGTTCGACAATTACCCCTTACAGGACTTAGACAAAAATATTAAAAAACGATTACATCAAGTCTAACCTATACATCAGCTAATCCTAATCGACACACTATACTACTGATATCAGCTCGGTTTTGGGATCTTCAATTCCATAGTACTACTATGATTTCCCCCAATTTTCTTTTAACCACGAACAGCTGAGTATCATCTACTGACTCATATCCAACAATTTCCCCCTAATTGATGATGCCAAAACCTCTACTTCTAAATTCTAAACGAATAACATTTTATAATGTATGCTGACCTACTGACAACAATTTCCCCCTTAATTTATCTGAGGAAAACAAACTGATATGATAACTTCAAAACATCGGCGGTGAGAGATAGGCAAAATCGAGAAACGATAGTGTGAGTGTGTGTCGAGATCACTTAGTGATCGGTTGTGAAAACACAAAGCAAAATGCTTGTAAGACAATGAGTAATTGTCTCGTCAAGCAATAGGAACGATAATATATATGATCAGGAAATTACAAGTTCCTATTACTATTACAAAAGAGTAGAGAGAAATACTACTGACGCCTGAAGCCTTGAGTACACTTCTTGAAATCAGCAGATTTGTTGACAGGAGGTTCCAGACCATAGTATAAATAGATTCTCTTCCTCAGCGTCTGGATATCCTCAAAGTCTTCACAGAGGTCGACACTCGAGTCGAAATGAGATGCTTGCAGCTCTAATCTCATCCTCTATTTCCTTCGTGCATAGAACTCCGCACGCTGTTCTAGGAGGTGGAATGCGCCTGAAAGTTGGAGCTCTAAAAGGAATGTTTTCTCTCTTCATGATCTCCAGAAGTTGTTCCCTAAGCTCAGAATTGTAATTAAACATGAACTCGTCAAAAGCTTGTTCGATAGACTGCTCACGAGGATAGAATTCCCATACATAGTAGCCTTTGATGAATTCCTTTTTGAGTTCTTCCCATTGATCATTGACTAGAGCCGGTACCCATTTATCAATATGAAGAACTGGGTCCTTCTTGACATAAGGAGCTCTTACGTACCTTGATCCTCGTGGGATTTGCCTTACCGGGATCAGTGCGGCTTTTGAGATAGGCTAATCATCTTAGCCATATCAGTCATTCTCTTCTTCTCTCGGAGAGCCGCAGCCCTACAGTCTCCTTTTCTAAGGTTTAGGCCTTGCAGCGTGGCTTCCCAAGTGGCTCTATCTTTTGCTTCCTGCTCAGGTGTAAGATGAGTCTGATAATGACTACGAGCGGTAGCTTGGCCTACAGTAGGAAGAGTTTTTGCAAACTCCTCCCCGAGCCTTCTTTTTCTCCTCTTCCATTGACTCTCCCTTCTTCTTACCTCCGCCCTTAACAACTTTGCCCTTAGGCTTCTTAGCAAGTTGGGCTTCTTCCGGTGACGCTCATGGTCCAACTTATCCCCGAAGTTGTTGGGCTACCCGGAGGTCAAAGGCCTCTTGTTCCGCTTTTGATTTGAATTTACGGACGGGGGGAGGAAGGATGAGAAATATCGATGCGATCTCCTTCCGGGCCTCTGCGGAGGAGCCTCGTTGCTCTTCTTCGACTCTTGCTCAATGAAATGAGCAACTTCTTCTATGTGAGCTGCGGAAGATGAGATGGGGGGTAGGTTGTAGGGGATATTCAAGTAGTAGAACCCCCGAATCGCTTGGGGCAGCGGAGGGTCCTTTCTCCCGAACACCTCCCCACCGAGCGGTAGAGGGTTCTTCCCCCCGAGGAACTGTGGAGGGTCCTTTCTCCTGAACCCTTCCTTCCAAGATCTAGACTTCAGCCGTATCCGTTTCAGGTTCATCTTTCATAATACCTTCCCCCTTTTTGGCATCATCTGCCTTAGAGAGTTGGGTGCGGATGGCTTGAATGTCTCTTTCCACATTGTGGATTGAATCCTTAATATGAGAAGCTGTGGATTCGAAGTCCTTGATGAGATCGCAGTATAATTCCCAGTCTTTTTCCTGATCAGCTCTAGATGTTTTAAGGCATGTCGGTGACTCCTGACGGAGTTTCAGCAGAGCTCGATCCTCGCGATTCTATCATTTCTTTACGAATAAGTTTCGTAGCCTCTGCGTTGGGTAATAGCTTTCTGAAGGCTAGAGGTGGCAATCTTATTCTTCTCATCAATTTCGAGCTTAATAGTTTCAAGAGCTTGAGTCAGCTGCTCTGAAAAGATCTTCTGCTGATTCTGGAGCAACTGCTGACTCTGAGCTTCCAAATTGATTTTCTGAGCGGCTAAGGCAGCCTCAATTATCTCCTGAAAATTTGGTTGAGGAGGAGATTCTGGAGTTTTTGAGATGCCAGCGGCTAGTCTGTCTAAGCTCACTGTCTGAGCCTTAGTGTACTTTGTCCATTTCAGATGGACGTCCTTAGCCAATAGTCTGTTCTTCTTTCCTTGACATCTAATAGCTTTGTTAACAGACTTCGAGGACACGGAACCGATAGGCTGAATCTGGTAAGAACTGGTTCCGAGCCTCTGCTCAGAAAACGTGAGGAGCTGCTCTCGACTGTACTTCGGAGCACCTTGAGCATCACCTGATGTATCAGGATGTGGTGATTGGCTCTTCTCACGGGGGAGTTGAACCCTCGAGCGAGCCTCCCAACTCGTATCCTTGGGTGTCCGATCCTTCCTCGATCATCATCATCATCATTGTTCTTATTATCATCCTTATCGGCGGGAGGAGATGGGGGCGGAGGAGTATCACCAGGAACTGACTCTCGCAAGCTTAGAAGATAAAGCATAGCGGCTCTGAGATCTTCGAGAGTAGCCAAGTCAGTAGGCTCTCCGTACCCTATGACTTCTTGTAATTTCTGCTCCTCATCGAGCAAGTTGATGGCCCGAGTGGGTTTTGATTATCTCTGCTAGAATATCCCAACTCGAAATCTCGGTAGCAATTGAACCCTTGCCCCGAGGGCTATGTTGACTAAGTCCGAGTGCCCGGCGATCTCGGGGAATATGATCGTGTACTTCAGGTGGCACCGGAGACGAGTGGAATGAATAGTTGTCCACTCGGTCGGAGTCTCCTCGGTCGGTTCCCTAACATCCGACCGGGTCTCTTCGTAGGTGATGACCTGGACCTTATCTTTAAGGGTCGCACCCTCAATGCCGATGTCGAGTCCAAAATTTGCTCTTCTTGTGTGTGAGGAGGAGCTTGTTCAATGACGGTGAGAGGGTGAGCAGTCGAGACCTCGGTGCAGGCTTAGTTAGCCTCCTCCTCTTAGGCACTTCGGTATGAGGGGGCGGAGCGAGATGCGGCTCTCTTCGGCTCAGCCCGGCCCTTTCCCGATAGATTTCTCGGTCCGTCGCTTTTGTTTTGAACTTAATCAATTTCATGTCAAAGAATTTTTGGGTCGGCGAACGATGAGTGCCTTTGAACGAGCTCTCAATGAGGACTGGCATCTTAATCCCATAAAGTAATTTGCCCACACTGGCTAACTTCCTCTCTCCAGTGGGTAAGGTAGTGAATTTCTAGGCTTGGGCCTTCATCTCAGAAACGTAATAATCGGCCCAGTTCACTTCAATTTCGTCGTCGATCGCTATCATCAGCTAAATCCTTGGTTTGGACAGTTGATCGTATGATCCAGCTAAGCTAATCAGTATGTGAGAGACTATGTAGGCTAGTCCTCTGTATTGGGGGAGCAAAAGGTTCTTCAGCAAAGCTGTCTTGAACGAGATGTCAGTACGTCCGCAGAAGTTATGGACATACTCATTTATCTCTTTCTCCTTGTACCCGATGGGAGAAATACCGGAGTCTGGAAGGTCGAACGTCAGCACCAAGGCGTCCCTGACGTTGAAGACTCACTGTGTAGAATCCCAACAATTCTGATCAACTTCTTTCATGTAGGCGAAAGAAGATTCCTCGCCTCCAGACGCAAGCGACTTCCAGTTGAAATACACCTCTGCCACTTGCCTTGGCAGATACGATCTCGGGTGTTTCATTACCAACTCCTGAAGACCAGAACGCTCCAGAGCATCAAAGACCGGCTCCAGATAGGAAATATCTACTTGACGGAAAGCCAAAGTCGGTTCAAACTGAATCCTAGAGGACATAATCTCCTCAATGCTCTCAGGAGTCTGAACTGTCGCCATTGAAATCTGCAAAACAACTTGTTAGCATTTGAAAATAGAGTAAGTTAGTAAGTATTAAGCTGGTTTCAATACATTACCGAATACTAAAGAGCTTGAGAAGAATGCAAATGCGGAGCAGTTTGAGAAGATTTTGAGAAAACTGAAACGCTCGAAGATAGCTCTTAAGTTGTAAATGGCGAAAAGTGAGGAAAGGATAGAAGATGAAAG
Organism: Lavandula angustifolia; assembly: GCA_028984105.1. Classification (NCBI taxonomy): domain Eukaryota; kingdom Viridiplantae; phylum Streptophyta; class Magnoliopsida; order Lamiales; family Lamiaceae; genus Lavandula; species Lavandula angustifolia. Next base: position 9,864,193 of record CM054807.1, read on the forward strand.
ATTTTATATATATCGTCTGATTATAAGTTTTGATCCTACGATCCAATTTTAATCTTTCAAATCTTATGGACGGCTGAGATTGAATATTATAAAAGGAATGATTACCAAAGCCGCCTCTAACATAGACTTATGTAATAAAGGTAAGTGAGAAGACATGCATTAAATGCGCGACAGACAACATTAATTACTCAGTTATTCGAATGAGAAGATTTCCTACTGACCTTTCCTTAAACTATTAATGGCGGGAAATATATGCACATTAACTGCTGACTTCGTGCGACTGATATAGTAAATGCAAACATGCTTCTGAAAAGAAATTAAGTATATGATACTACGCAATCCTCTTCAACTGAACTTTCTATCAGCTGGTTACCATTATATCGCAGGAGGATGGTTGAAGTACTGATAAGCGTGTTCCCCCTTGCGTATGCAGTGTGATTCTTCCCTCTTCGAATCAGCATGTACGGAATCTCTTGATCGCCGTCGACGATACCAAATGTTGCCAATTGTCTCCATAAGTCGCTATCGGTAGTTGCCTTCTCTGATGCATTTCGGTAGGATCCGATGAGACCTAGCTCAATTGATAATTCTCTGAATCTGTTCTCAGCTAGTGGTTTGGTCAGTATGTCTGCCCTTTGCTTGTCAGTATGGATTTTCTCCATTCTGATATCCTTCTTCTCGACATGGTCTCTGATGAAGTGGTGTCGGATATCCACGTGCTTGCATCTCGTATGTAGAACTGGGTTCTGAGTTATGGCAATAGCACTTGTAGAGTCACAGTAGATGGGCACTTCATTCTGAGTGATACCATAATCTCTCAGTTGTTGTCGAAGCCAAAGGATTTGGGCACAGCAACTTCCGGCGGCCATGTACTCGGTTTTAGTAGTGGACGTTGCTGCGAGTCTTTGTTTCTTTGAGAACCAAGATATCGACTTGCTTTGCCTAGAACCGACACGTTCCAGAAGTTGACTTACGATTTATCCTGCATCCTGCATAATTAGCATCAGAATAACCTGTCAGTATTAGATTATCATCAGCAGGATACCATAACCCAGCATTAGGTGTTCCTCGTAGATATCGCAGAATCTTCTTTGCTGAGTCTAAATGACTTCGCTTGGGATCCGCTTGAAATCTTGCGCATACACCTACGAGCATAAGTTATATCGGGTCGGCTAGTGCATTAAATATAACAAAGAACCAATAATAGCTCTATAATCAGTAGAGTTAACAGAAGCTCCCTCTTTGTCTAGATCGATTTTAAAATTCGTGTTCATGGGGATTTTGACTGGCTTGCTAGAGTCGCAGCCGAATCTCTTGAGAAGATCTCGAGTGTATTTGGCTTGATTAATGAAGATTCCTTCAGGTGATTGCTTCACTTGAAATCCAAGGAAATAATTCATCTCTCCCATCATGGACATCTCGAATTTCTCTTTCATCATCTTCTCGAACTGCTGACATATGATCTCGTTTCTGCAGCCAAAAATGATGTCGTCCACGTAGATTTGCACTAGTAGGATGTCATCTCCTGACTTTATGTTGAATAGGGTGCGATCTACTGTCCCCTTCTGAAAACCTTTCTGAAGTAGAAAGTCTGATAGGGTATCATACCAAGCCACGGGTGCTTGTTTTAACCCATACTGAGCTTTCCTAAGTCTCGTACACTCGATGTCCCTGGCGAAAGCCGGGCGGTTGTTCCACGTAGACTTCTTCCTTCGATGCGCCCGTTCGGAAAAGCTGACTTTACATCCATCTGATAGACTTTGAAGCCTTGATGTGTTGCATAAGCTAGGAATAGACGAATGGCTTCCAATCTAGCGACTGGAGCGAATGTTTCATCAAAATCAATTCCTTCTACCTGACTGTATCCCTTTGCAACTAGTCGTGCTTTATTTCTGACAATGACGTTGTTTTCTTCTCGCTTGTTTTTGAAGACCCACTTAGTACCAATCACGTGCTGATGTCTAGGTCTGTCTACAAGCTCCCAAACTTCATTTCGGACGAACTGGTTTAGCTCTTCTTGCATGGCGATGATCCAATCAGCATCATTAAGTGCGTCCTCTATCGATTGAGGTTCTTCTGTAGACAAGAAACAAGAATATAGTGAGTTTTCGCCTTGATTTAATCTCGATCTTGTTCTTATTGTCGCTGACGGATCTCCTATTATGAGATCTGAAGAGTGAGCATCTAGCCAAGATCGTCTGAGTCTGGCTTCTTCTTCTGATACAACTTCTGCAGAATCAGTAGGAGTGTTAGGCATTTCGAGTAGTGCGTTCCGAGATTGCAGTATTTCAGGAAGAAGATTAGGATCTACTGAGTTTCCAGGTTCAGGGGCATTTAGCTCAGGAACATTAATCGTTCCCCCTGAGTTTATATTCTCAGTAGAGGTCTCAGTTACCACGGGGGCTTCCTCATCGACCGATGTTACCTGTTGTTGATTATGTTCGGTAGAATCAACTAGGTCGGCTACATCGATCGTTGGTTGAGTCCGGGTTTGTTCATCGTCCGACTCATCAACCCAACAATCTTTGGATCTTTTCGGCTTTATCGGTAAGTCCGAGATCCCGTAGCTTGCTTCGACATTATCCAGTATTTGTCTCGTATCTTTCCTTGTTCTCAGTAACAAATTCATCAAAAACAACATGAGGGCTTTCCTCCACACAAAGAGTCCGATAGTTAAAGACTCTGAAGGCTTTACTGACTCGAGAGTATCCTAAGAAAACTCCTTGATCAGATTTGCTATCAAAGACCTTCAGCTGATCTTTCCCGTTATTGTGGATAAAGCAAGGACAGCCAAAAATATGGAAATGAGATATATAAGGAATTCCCCCTTTCCATAATTCATATGGTGGCTTCATGTATTGCTGAGTAAGTAGTGAGCGGTTCTGAGTATAGCAGGCGGTGTCAGTAGCATCATCCCAGAACTTTGAAGGTAGTCCAGAGTCTGCGAGGAGCGTCCTTGCTGCTTCTTTAAGTGTTATGTTCTTTCGTTCAGCAAGTCCGTTCTGCTGAGGGGTGCGCGCGGCTGATGTCTCGTGCTTAATTCCGTCTTTATCACAGTACGTCTTAACTATTGAGTTTAGAAACTCTGTTCCTCTGTCTGAGCGAATTCTTTGAATCTTGATGTCCTTTTCCACACTGAGCTTCTTCAGCAGATTGGGCAACTCAGTTTGAACATCTGACTTATTGGCGATGAAGATAACCCAAGTATATCTCGAATAGTCGTCAATAACAACGAGGGCATACTTCTTGCCTCTTATAGTCACTGGAGAAACTGGCCCGAATAGGTCCATGTGCAACAGCTGAAGGATTCCATCAGTGGAAGGTGACGGAATAGGTGGATTGCTATTCTTTGTTTGCTTTCCCTTCAAACATGCTTCACAGTTTCTATATTTGATAAACGATTCGTTGGGCAGTCCTCTGACTTTGGAGTTCTTGGCTAGCTTGTTCATGGTCTTGAAGTTCAGGTGGCCGAGTCTTTTGTGCCATAGCCATCCTGACTTGTCACCAGATTTTGTCTGTGCGAGTAAGCAAGCCTCAGGTTCTGCGGTTTTCCAGTTTGCAAGATAGATGTTCTTCCTCCGTGAACCTGATAACACTGTTTTCCCTGTAGATTTGTCAACAACATCACAGAAGCAAGCGTCAAAGATAACTCTGTTAAGATTATCACAGAATTGACTGACAGAAAGGAGATTATGTTGAAGTCCTTCAACATATGTTACTCTTGGAACTGAAGCAGTCCCAATGTTCAGTGTTCCGTATCCCCTTGTGTAGCCTTTTGAGTTGTCACCAAACTCAATTCTGGGACCATCTTCTTGTATGTAGTTGGTCAGCAGGCTCTTCTGATACATCATGTGTCTTGAGCAGCCACTGTCCACTATCCATGGGTCCTTATGCACCTGCAAAACAGAAGCATCTTTAGGTACCCTTTGGTTCAGTTGGGTCCTTACTGGTTAGTAGGTGATTTCGGAACCCAAATCTATCTCGGGACCTTATAAGTCTAAGACTTCTTCTTCTGAACCTTGTCAGCTTTCTTCTCCACAAGACTTGGAGATACTGACTTTCTGCTGATGATTTTGGGTTCAGGCGCTTTCTTCTTCTGAGTCTTTGCGCTTCTCCTGACCTTGGGCTCATAATAGTACGAGCCGTACTGAGCCGGGTGCTCATACAGTGGCTCCTTGTACTGTTCGCCCCCATCTCGACCTTCTTGGTTCCCCCTGAGTTTGATCTCGGTGTCCTGGGGCTAGAACCTTTGGTCAGTTGTTTGTTGCTGCTTGGCTGAGGTGCGATTACTTTCTGTTTGTTCTTCGCCTGAGGTGTGGTGTCAACAACTTGCACCTTTCCTCTGACGAACCTATCAGCCAGCGTTGTTGAGCTTTTGGAGGTAGAAGCTTCGTGAGTATAGCCAAGGCCTTCTTTCACAGCAGTTGGCCGTTGTGCTCTGAGCATGCTTTCTAGCTTCTCCTTAGCTCCCAGGTATTGTTCAGTCATCAGTCCTCTCCAGACCTCATCACTTCTCCTGAGAGAATCATAGTCCTTCGTACGTCCGAGAGTTTCGATCGAGTTGGGCTATTTCGGTCTCTTTCTCCGAATTGTCCTTGGTCAGGACTGAGATCTGAGTCTCTTGAAGCTGAGACTTAGTCATAAGAGATTCGATCTCTTCGTTGAGTCTCACAACTAGATCCACTGACTCAGTAGAGACCTGACAATGAGAAGAAAGTCTATGATTCTCGGCCTTTACTGTTCAAGTTCTCCGGATGGTTCTATGTGAACTCTGCGCTCACTGAATTTGTTCCTCTAGCAGTCGTCATATGCTTGTACTACGTCCGGAGGATCATCCGAGACCGAGCAAGTATCGTGTGTGTTGTGTGAAGAGGAGGTTATATTAAGTTTAGAATTTACCTCGGCCTCTTCTCCGGCCATCGAGGACGTTGTTCGGTGATTCCTCGGGAACCGTCTCTCCGACTTCAACGGCCTACGAATGCGGCTTCGTCCTCGAAGAGTACATGAATGTATCCTCTTCAATTGAGTTGTCGGATATCTCTCCGGCTATATAGGCTCGCCTCTTTTGGGCAAATTTGTCTCTTCGGCTCGCCGTTCTTGCTCTTTGAGCGGTGAGAGTTCGGGACGATCGTGCGATAGTGTCCCTCCTTCTTGCGGTTGTAGCATGTTGATGCTCTGCTGCTTTTTCTAGGCGAGTCTTTTGATGGACTAGCGAGCGAGGTTCTGTTTTCCTGCATTCAGTAGAAGGATTAGACTCTTCCCTTCTCTGATAATCTTTCTTACCTGAGGGAGAATCTCTATGGTATTTCTTCAACTTTCTGACTCTCTCCTTTTCTCTTTGGTATTTGAGAGCCATCAGTGCGAGTTGGTCAGTAGCAGATATTTCAGAGGTCTTTGTATTTGCAGCAGCTACTGCCTTGCTGGAAGAAATATTTTTGCCTCCAGTTTTGCTGACTGTTGCCTTGAAGGCATGATCGAACTGTGTGTCAGCTGGAGCACTGGAGCACTTTTAAGGTAGACTATACTCAAATTCCTCCGTCTTTAATTCTGAAAATATAACATCAGGAGTTAGAGCATTAAGATCAGAGCGACGTAAATAAGTAGCAAAAGGAAGCCACTTCTGTCGAGGTAGCGCTCTTATGATCTTTGTGTTCATCTCTTTGTTTGAGAACACTTTTCCCAGCCCGTTTATCACATTGACTTGATTCATAAATCTGACGCTCAGCTCGTCAATGGTTTCACTAGGCTCCATCGCAAAGGCTTCGAACTTCTGAAGCTCTAATTCGAGCTTGTTTTCTTTGATCTGAGGAGTTCCTTGGCTTAGTACAGCCAGGGCGTCCCAAAGTTCCTTCGCCATTTTGCAATCCTGCACCCTCCCGAGATGTGAGTCACTGAGCGTTGTCAGTGTAGCATTTCGTGTGACTAGGTCGAGGTTATGCAGTTTTTTCTCTTCAGGCATGAAGGCAGATTTGTCCTTGGGAATCTTCGGACCGATTCGAGCTCCTTCACCTTCCACATCAGCGAACTGAACGCTGTCTATCATTGGAATGATGGGTCCGGTCTCCGATGCGTCGGTCGTCTTTGTCGTGCAGCGACGTAAGGTGTGCCTCCATTCTTACACGCTATACCGTGAAGTTCTCTATCGAGAACATCGGCACCATCCTGAAACTTGAGAAATATTAGGTGTAGAGGGGGGGGTGAATACACCTGAGTACAGTTTCTTTTTCTCAATGAAGGTCAGCTGAAGCTGTTAGTTGCAACTGATGAACAGTGCCAAATACAACCTTCGATCGCGGGTCGAGTGGGTCGGCCTTCGAGCTCTCCCTACGGCTTTTGTCAGTACTTCGAAACTCAGTCGAAGACTTTAGCGTGCGGATAAGTGTGGGGCCCGGAGTTTGTCTCTTTTTGAAAACGTGTTTTCGCAAATTAAGTTCTTTTGGCTGTGCGACTTTTGAAATACGTTTTATGCAAACTTATGATTTTCAAAAGTTTGTATGCAATAAAACAGTAAAGAACACAAGCAATTTAACGTGGTTCGGATACGCAAGATCCTACGTCCACGGTCTCGAACAAGCGCGAGATAACTTGTTGATTAATCCGAGCAAGTCTCGGCAAGGAAACTGTGCACTGGACAAATCCTTCTAAGTTATAGTCCTTAGCGACTTTACAATTCAAACCTAAGTTCGAAAGGGAGCGAAACACTCTCCAACTAAGAAGGAGTTCTTACAATAAGAACAATTCACTAAGTGTGAACTCCTTCGAATCTAAGCTATAAATATGGCAATGAGCTTAGGTAGAGAAGAAAGGGATCTAAAGACTCTAGAGAGAAGAACCACAAAATATTCTAATAAATGCAGATTCTTATTTGGATGTTACGATGAGTTTGCTAGAGTGTTTGAGAGCTTGAGCGATTTTCCCTTTTGAATTTCGTTGTTCCGTGTTTCGTGTTTTTTCTTGTGTGTTTTCGTGTGTGGAACTTCAAATTCTTCTCTATTTATAGCTGTGAGCTATGGCATATGTCCGTTGGAGACGACGATGCCACGTGTCACAAGCTTCCAAAGAAAACGATCATAAATTCGAACTTGTTGCAGTAGGGCAGTTAATTACTGTACATGAGAGCAGCTTTCTTGCGGGGAGCGAGTAAGGCGTTGTCGGCTTCTCATTGGTCGAGGTTTGTGGTTGGTGAGAATGTCGAGTTGACCGTTCAAACAACCTCGTATGATCTTCTCGTGAACTTTCGAAAAGACTTAAGTAGGCTGGGTCGCTTTCGCCGGATACTGATGGGCGCAAAGTCTCTGTCTTCTTCGGTCCGAGTCGGGCGACAAGGAATGTAGCTTCGAGTAGGTCGGTGGCGGCTGCGAAGGTACTTGGGCTTGCATGAGTTCTTCTACGATGACTTATCAGCTCTTGGGTTGGCCTCTGCGAGGTCTACTCGGTGATGCGCCTTGTCTTCTATCGAGGTCTAGTCAGCCGGCGATCAAGAACGCAAGCGATTACACTGATGACGTGGGGTTCCGAAAAGTTTCTTCGATAGAAGATCAGTTCGACAATTACCCCTTACAGGACTTAGACAAAAATATTAAAAAACGATTACATCAAGTCTAACCTATACATCAGCTAATCCTAATCGACACACTATACTACTGATATCAGCTCGGTTTTGGGATCTTCAATTCCATAGTACTACTATGATTTCCCCCAATTTTCTTTTAACCACGAACAGCTGAGTATCATCTACTGACTCATATCCAACAAGTTTGCTGAAACTCAGTTGGATAATTTAAAAGATATTTTCAGTATGCACAGTAAATTAATGCAACAGTAAAAATAAAGAACACAGAACACAACGATTTTTAAAGTGGTCCGGATCCAACAATCCTACGTCCACTGTCCCGAAAGATCAGGAGGCTATGTATTATACTGAGATACTCTCAGTCGGTTTGTACACTGGACAAACACTGGTCTTGAGATTTATACTGAGCAAGTCTCAGTTTACAAGGTATCAAACTAAGTGTTTGAAAAACTCTCCAACAGTGAAGGAGTCCTTTACAATAAGGATCAGTTCAGAAGTGAACTCCTTCGTCTAAGCTATAGATGTAAACGGTTTAGCTTAGGTTAGAGGGGTAGGGAATAAGGAGGTGGCTTCTAGAGCGACGAACGACTAAGTATAAGCTTTGGGTTTGTGTTCAGTCGCTTGGATACTAGAGGTTGTATGATTCTAATTCAGCTTGGTTCCCTATGAACAGAAATGTAGTCTTTCGCCGGAGATTGTTTCTTCTAACTTCTTGCGGAAGACTTAAGCGTTTTCGAGTAGCTCTTTGAATGCTCTGAGTTCGTTTGTGTTCTCGTGTATGCTTGTTCTCTCGTGAGCTTCAATTTGATTTCATCCCTCTATTTATAGAGCAGAGATTAGGATAGATCCGTTGGAGACGATGATCCTTTATCTCTCTCTTTTGGGTAGCTAACGACTCTTTCGAAGTATGGTAGCAGTGTCCTTTCCCTCCATTTCTGGAAAGTTGTTGACTTGCAGCTTTAACAGATATAGGGCAGGTGGCTGCTTATCATTGGTCGAGGTTCAGAAAAGTGGTTGAGACTGAACAGACTTCAAGGAGATCTGAAGCCGACTTCTCTTCCTCGTATTGACTCTGCTGATTTGACTTTTAGAGAATCGACGGTCGGAAGAACTGTACGTCCATTCTTGAGTCGATCTCCGATTCGATAGCATGCTCTGCCGAGTCGGCTCTACCGAAGATCAGCTCCGAGTTCGATAAACTACTCTCGCCGAGTTCGAGTTCAACCGACTCCTTTCGATATCTTGCTCTGCCGAGTCCAAGATATTGCGAGTCTTCTACTTCTGGTGCTGAGGCAGATAATCAACTGAGCGCCTGAACCAGATGCAGAGTGTCTGCTGAGTCTGAAACCTCAGAGACAGAACAAAACAAGTTACAACTAAATGGTTCATCAATCAAGATAGGGTTTTGGGATCTTCAAATCTTCAGTAAGTTTTCAGAGCACATGGCTACTGAGTTAGTTCTCAACAGAGAAGACTGAATCATCTCCCACTATAATGCGCTTTTGCTGGGGACTGAATCCTCACCCAACATTTTCCCCCTATTTGATGATGCCAAAACCTAACACTATGACTTATCAGAAACAGAGCTCCTTACAAATATTACAAGTAGGATCAGTGGAGTTGTTCTTCAAGTCCTAGACTACTGAGGGAATTAGGGCAGAAATGACAGAACCTATACAGAATCTAATCAGCATTTTCCCCCTTTCTAACAATATTTCCCCCCAAATAGTAAGCAGTCTATCAGAATCTAGCTAAGCAAAAACTGACAATATATAATAACACTGAATGTGTGAGTCAGTAATCACTTCAGTGATTCTGAGTGTTAAGCATAAACAAATAATGCTTTTTAGACAATAAGGAATTGTTAGAGCCAATAACAAAGATGGTTTTTATAGATATTGAAAAGATTCAGTACAGTTACATCATCTGCTACACTAAGAAGAGCAAAAGAAAGATACAAAGAAATACAGAAGCAAGATAGTCATCTGAACCGCTTAATCCTGTCTTTGAAGTCCTTTGATTGGGTTTCAGGAAGAGGCAGTCCATGCATCCGGTAAGTGACCTTCCTCAGCTTCAGTATCTCAGTGAAGTCAGCTGAGTCTTCTTCATCTAAGAATTTGGCTTCAACAGCGTCCTTCAGTTCCTTCTCAATCACTCCATAATGAATAGAACCGTCTAATCTCAGTGGGGGCGACAAGATTCTGGGGGCAGGTACTCTGACATCTACTTTGTCTTTGATAGCCTTCTGAAGTCTGGCGTACATCTCTAAGTCTGCTCTCATGACCCATTTAGCAAAGGCTACTGATTTGTGCTTTTCAGCCCAGAACCTCCAGAAATAATTTCTCTTGATAAATTCAGCTTTTAGCGACTCCCACCTCTGAGTTACTTCCCACGTCATCCACTCATCAACTCTTGGACATCTATGAGTCTTGAGATCAGTAGGCTTCCTGAACTTCCTGTATCTGTATGGAATGTCAGCTTTCTCAGGAATCCTATGACTCGCTTCTTGTTCAGCTTTCAGCCTAAGAGCTTCAAGGTCTGCAAGCCTGAGCCTTTCTCTGGCTGCTTCAATATGTCTGACCTCTTCTCCTCTGTACAAGTACCTCTCCATCTGAGCCCATATTTCTTCCATTTCAAGCTCTTGTTCCTTCGAGGCGACATAGGAGGGCTTGTGAGGCTGTTCTTCTTCTGAGTCAGCAGGTGTGGAAGATTTTTCCTTAGAAGTTCCCTGCTGTCCAGTAGTCTGCTGCTACTGCTGCTCCTTCTCCTTCTCTTTGTCATCTTCATCACTGAGCTTCAGTGTTCGAGGAGGCAGCATAGGTCCAGTCTTTTTGCCTCCAGGTGGAGCATTTGTCTTGCCTTTAGCAGGCTTCTTCTTGGGCTTGTTCGCAGCTTCAGCTTCAGCTATTTCTCTTGCCAACTTTTTGTCAGCAGCTATCTGAGCCTCCTCCTCCGGAGTAATAAACCTCCTGGGTCCTTTCTTCTTGGAGGGAGGGGTAGGAAATTTCAGAACCTTCTTGCCTTTCCCGGCAACTGGAGGAGGTAGAGGAGCTTCTTCCTCTTCTAACTCCTCATCAGCGTACTCAGCAACCTCTTTGATAATGTCAGAGGGTGTTTGGGTTGCCTGAGTCGCGACTTCCTTGGCTCCTGAGCCGCTTTGGCCAGTCTTAGCTGGCACTACAACTCCTGCTGCTGAGACACCCTGGGCCTCGCCAGTCTGAGTAGGTCCAGTGGGGGCAGATGTCTGAGTTTGAGTTGCCCCTGCCACTGACCTTGTTCTCTTTGGATCTTTCAGTACCAGTTCCTTAGCTGCTTTTCCTTCTCTTATTCCTTCCCCCTTTTTGGCATCAGCAAATCGGGTAGGGGGTTGAACTGATACCTTGCTGTTTAGACGTTTGTAAGATTCAGTTAAATCATCTAAGCTTTCGTGTAGCTTGGTCAGCTTCTCATGCAACTCGTTCCTCTCCTCAGTGAGCTGAGCACTGTATTTCTTGTGAGAGGCATCAACTGCTGTCTGGAATTCTTTCAGCTGTTTCTCCACTCTTTCTTCAATTGCCTTCTGAATAGTTTGGAGTATAAGATCTGCGGCTTGAGAGATAGAGGTGACGGATTCAGTGTGTGCTGTTTGGGCGGCCTTATTGTCTTTTAGCAATTGAGCTTGGCTAGCCTGAATCATCTTCAGCTGTTCCTCAAAGTCAGCCCGCTGGGTGGCTAGCGCTTTAGATAAGATGGTGGAGAAGTCAGGGGCGGGCGAATTCTGGATGGATGTCCTTAGCCCCTGAATCTCTGCGATGTAGGCCTAGGTGGTCTGCCTCCACATTTTGTGGACGGCGCGGGCGAGGAGTCTGTTCTGAGTCCCTTGACTCCTCAGTGCCCTGGCCACTAACTTTGATCGTTGGCTCTTCGGGCTAGGCGCTACTTCAAAGGCAGATTCTAGAAGGAGCTGAGAGGGTTCAGCTGCCTTCGAAGTACCAGCAGCCGACTGTCCTAGACCAAGGATGCTGAGCGGCGGTTCAGCAGTTGATGTGGGAGCATCCTTTTCTACTTGAGATCCCTTATCAGGCTTCTCAGGGCCTGAATCACGGGGTGGGTCCTGACCATCGGGGTCAGACCCATCTGAGGGGGCAGATGCTGACACTAGTTGTCTATCGTTCAGCATAGCCAGCATCGCGGCCCTCAGGTCTTCTAGAGTTCTGAGGTCAGATGGCTCTGAGTAGACAATCTTCCCCCTGATTATCAGCTCCTCTTCATGAAGCTGTTCGCAGGAGTGGTAGATGATAAGTCTTTTCAGGTTATGCCACTCCTGGAATCTGATCAGCATATGGAGCCTCGCCTGCCTTGCAAGTAGTACCAGATCATTATGGCTGGCGATCTCCGGAATCAGTTCAGCTATCTCTCGGGAGGTTCGTGATTTGAGAGCTAAGGCCTCTATCCCGATCGACTCTGATTCTGAGGCTGTCTCCGAGTCTTCTACTTCAATCGGAGACGGCTGCTTCTCAGCAGATGGAATGCTGCTGAGTGGTGGAACGTCCAAGGGGCTTTCCATAGTTTGGACATCTTCAGCTTGGACCCCTTGGTCCACAGTTTCACCACGCTCAGCGGAGACTGCCTTCTCCACTGATGGTGTTTTCTCAGATGACTCAAGCTCATCCCTCAGCTGCAGAGGAGGCTCAGCAACAACTGCCTCAAGCTCTGCCTCCGGAACGACCTCATTGACTTTCTTCAGCTTCTTGGTCAGCGTCTTGGAGTAGATTTGGGAGGGGACCTCTTCTTGGTTGGATTGGAGGTCTTCTGAGTCCCGGTCTTGGGATCAGCGGGCCCTGAGCCGATCTGCTGAAGGGCCGCTGCCCTGTTCTGAAATCGGACCTTCTTCACGTTGAAATACTGCTTGTCAGCGAAGGTGATGTTGTCCGATCCGCAGAAGTCTTCGATCATCACAGAAAGCTTCAGACCATACAGAAGCTTCCCTTTGACGCTCAGCCGTCTGGTTGTCTTGTCAAAGTTGGCTGACTGCATCATGAATTCTTTAAGGAAGAATTTCGTTCAATTGATCTTCGCTCTGTCATGTATGGCCATCATCAGCTAGATTTTAGGCCTTGAGACTTGATCAAAGGAGCCAGCCTGACTCGTTAGCAGCTGAGTTACGACGTAGGCTAAGGCTTGGTACTGTGGGAGCATGGCATTCTTAGGAAATGCGGCTTTGAAAGTCTTCGGCTTCCCACAAAATTCACTCAGGTATTCATCCATAAGGTCGTCCTTATATGCCACAGTGGTGAATCCTTCGTTAGGTAGATTGAAGCTTTTCTGGAGAGCTTCGCGGATGGACATCTGCTTGACCTCAATAGCAGTACGCGAGGGGTCGCCTATTGAATGAACAACAAAGCGGCCTCGGATGTCTCCGTCTACTGAGTCTGAGTTCAGGTAGACCTCAACAACTTGACGCGGGAGGAAGAACGTCGGCTTCCTCATCAGGAAACCTTCAAGCCCGGTCTCTCGGAGGGCGTAGAAGATCTCTTTCATATAATCCAAGTCGCACGCGTCGAACTCCATGACTGGTTCGCACCAGACTCGATCCTTTTCAAGGATCTCTGCATATCAACCGGAGCGTATACAACGTTTCCTGTCATTTTCGTACTCTGCAAACACAGTATATATCAGTATCCAATAAAATGTAAGAAAAATAAACTCATACGATACTGAATGATCATTGAAAGTTACCAAAGAGTTTTCTGAGCTGTTTTAAAGGATAGGTTTTGTAACGAAGTAGGAGATATTCTCAGAAAGTCTAGGGTTAGCAGGATATTTGCAGAGTGGAAATGGCGGTTTCATACATTGAACGTGTATATATATCTTAAGGAAGATAAACAGTTAAATATCAATGGTTCAGTTTGAATGCGCTTTTTGAGATGGACGGCTGGGATTAAGTTTTATACAATAGGCAATGGTCATATTAGCCGCCTAAGTCAAAATACAGTTGTATATAGCCAAAGAAGTAACTTGATACGACATGCATTTAATACGTTACAGAGTTCAACATGCTTTTACATAGAATGTCGTGTATTAAATGTAAACCGTTAATATTAAATGACATTTTCTAAGGCATTGAATACGATGCTGAATCTGATTCATAAATGCACGTAAGCTGTTCTATTGGCTGCGAGTAGAGATACGCAAACTCGTCGAGGTGAACATCGTAGTCAGTGATACCTCGTGTAGACGGTTGCTTTGAGTCTCTACGATCGATTTTACTCGATGCGAGAGTGAACATTCCCCCTTACTGAATGCTCCTCTCCTGAATCCTCTTACTGACTGGAGTCAGTAGGGTCCAGCAGACCTAGCTCTACTGAAAGTTCTCTGAATTTGGCTTCAGCTAGAGATTTGGTCAGTATATCAGCCCTTTGATGGTCAGTATGGATCTTTTCCATCCTGATATCCTTCTTTTCGACATGGTCACGAATGAAGTGGTGTCTGATGTCCACGTGCTTGCATCTCGTATGAAGTACAGGATTCTAAGTGATTGCAATGGCACTGGTACTGTCGCTGAAAATCAGCACTTCATTCTGAATGACGTCATAGTCGCGTAGCTGTTGTCTCAGCCAAAGGATTTGGGCGCAGCAACTTCCGGTAGCCATGTATTCAGCTTCAGTAGTTGACGTCGCTACTGAATGCTGTTTCTTTGAGAACCATGAGATCAGCTTACTACCAAGGAACTGACACGTTCCAGAAGTTGACTTTCGGTCGATTCTACATCCTGCATAGTCAGCATTATAATAACCAGTTAGTTCAATATTATCATCAGCTGGATACCATAAACCCATGTCAGGTGTTCATCTGAGATAGCGGAGAATCTTTTTTGCTGAGTCCATGTGACACTACTTCGAATTCGCCTGAAATCGAGCGCAGACACCTACAACATAAGTTATGTCAGGACGAGTAGCTGTTAAGTATAATAAAGAACCAATTATATCACGAAATTCAGTTAGGTCTACTGATACTCCCTCTTTATAAAGATCAATTTTCATGTTCGTATTCATCGGGATCTTGATTGGTTTGCTGGATGTGCAACCGAATTTCTTGATGAGGTCTCGAGTGTATTTGCCTTGATTGATGAACGTTCCCTTCTCAGATTGTTTGACTTGAAATCCGAGGAAATAATTCATCTCTCCCATTATTGATATCTCGAACTTGTCCTTCATCATTTTCTCAAACTGCTGACACATGATGATGTTCTTCGAACCGAAGATGATGTCATCTACGTAGATCCGCACAAGTAAAATATCGTCTTCCAGTCGTATGCTGAATAATGTGTGGTCTACTGTGCCCTTCTGAAAACCTTTCTAAAGAAGAAACTCAGACAGGGTATCGTACCAAGCCCTGGGTGTTTATTTTAACTGATACAGAGCCTTTCTGAGTCTATAAACCTGATGTCCCTGCTGAAAGCCGGGAGCCTATTCCACGTAGACTTCTTCTTTCAGTGCGCCGTTCAGGAAAGCATACTTCACATCCATTTGATAGACTCTGAATCTCTGATGTGTTGCGTAGGCTATGAATAGTCTGATTGCCTCCAATCTTGCAACAGGAGCGAACGTTTCGTCGAAATCTATTCCTTCAGCTTGACAGTAGCCTTTTGCCACGAGTCTTGCTTTGTTCCTTACTATGACGTTGTTTTGATCTCGCTTGTTCTTGAAGACCCATTTTGTTCCGATCACATGTTGATGTCGGGGTCTGTCAACAAGCTCTCAAACTTCATTTCTCGTGAACTGATTCAGCTCCTCCTGTATGGCTATGATCCAATCAGAGTCTTTAAGTGCATCATCAACTGACTGAGGTTCTTCAGTAGACAAGAAGCAGCAATATAAGGCGCTTTCTCCCTACAAAATATGGATCTTATCTTTACGCTTGCTGAAGGGTCTCCAATAATTAAATCAGAAGTGTGAGCCTCCAGCCACGATCTACGATATTTCAACTCTTCATCTAAAATTTGTTCAACAAAGATAGTAGGTGAGTTAGGCATTTCAGTTGTACTATTCTGAGATTGAAGCAATTCAGTTACAAGAGTGTGATCCACTGAGTCACCAGGTTCAGGGGCATTTAGCTCAGGAACATCATTAGTTCCCCCTGAATTATTATTCTCAGTAGAGGTCTCAGTTACCACTTAGGTTTCTTCATCGACCTGAGTTACCTGGGATTGACTCTGTTCAGTAGAGTCAACTGTTCCTCACCTACTGGCTGTGGTGAGATTCAGTAGATTTGTCTTCAGTTTCTTCATCTAAATCATCATCCCAACATAGCTGGATCTTTTCAACTTTATCTTTTAAGCTCAGATCCTGTAGCTGCTTACTGATGTCCTCAGATTCAGGTTTAGAGTTTCTACTCCTGTCTTCAGTAGCAAACTCATTAAAAACAACATGAGGGCTTTCCTCCACGCAAAGAGTCCGATAGTTAAAGACTCTGAAAGCTTTGCTGACCCAGGAGTATCCTAAGAAGACTCCTTGGTCTGACTTGCTATCAAAAGTCTTCAGCTGATCTTTCCCGTTATTATGGATAAAGCACGAACACCCAAAAATATGGAAATAAGATAAAGAAGGCTTCCTGCCGTTCCATAGTTCATATGGTGTCTTCTTATGCTGCTTTGTCAATAGAGATCTATTCTGAGTGTAACATGCAGTGTCAGTAGCTTCTGCCCAGAATTTGGTTGGGAGTCCTAAGTTTGCGAGCAGGGTTCTTGCTGCTTCTTTGAGTGTTCGATTCTTCCTATCAGCAACCCTATTTTGTTGAGGCGTGCGCGCGTCAGACGTCTCATGATCTATGCCTTCTGCTTTGCAGAACTCCTCCACCATAAAATTTAGGAACTCAGTTCCTCTGTCTGAACGTATCTTGTTGATCTTGATGTTCTTCTCGACACTGAGCCTTTTTAGAAGCGTTGGTAACTCTGTTTTGACGTCAGACTTGTTGGCAATAAATATAACCCATGTGTAGCGCGAGTAGTCATCAATGACCACTAATGCATACTTCTTGCCTCTGATCGTCACTGGAGAGACTGGGCCGAACAAATTCATATGTAGCAGCTGAAGGATTCCATCAGTGGAAGAAGATGGAACAGGTGGATTTTGATTCCTTGTTTGCTTTCCCTTCAGACATGCTTCACACTGAGTGTCTTTGCAGAATACTTCATTCGGCAATCCTCTTGCTAGAGTGTTTCTAGCTAATTTGTTGAGCGTCTTGAAGTTGAGATGGCCGAGTCTTCTTCTGTGCCAGAGCCACCCCGTTCTGTTGTCATTCTTCGCCAACAAACAAGCTTCAGGTTCAGCTGAGTTCTAGTCAGCTACATATATATTCTTTTTGCGCGAACCTGATAACACTGTTTTCCTGTAGATTTATCAATGACATCACAGAAACCAGCGTCAAAAATCACTCTATTCGAGTTATCACAAAATTGACTAACAGAGAGAAGATTATGCTGAAGTCCTTCAACATATGATACTCTTGGAACTGTTGCTGTTCCAATGCTGAGTGTTCCGTAGCCTCTTGTATAGCCTTTTGCGTTGTCTCCAAACTCGATCCGGGGTCCTTCTTCAGTAGTATAATTCTTCAGTAGTTCCTTTTGGTACGTCATGTGTCTTGAGCATCCGCTGTCCACATACCAAGGGTCCTTGTGCACCTGCAAAACAAAATTATATTTAGGTACCCTTTATTTTTGATTTTGGGTCCTTAGATGTTAGTTTTGGAAACCCAAACCTGTCTCACGACCCTGGTGGTCTCAGACAGTTTCTTTCCACTTTTGTCAACATATTTGACCATTGGATTGGTCGATGCTGACTTCTGAGGCTTTGCAGGTTCAGGAGTCCTGATCTTCAGAGTGGGTGGACTGCTGACCTTTGCCTTCTGTACGGCTTTCTTCTTTTTCTTCTGACTTTTGGATCCTCTTCTGACTATAGAATCATAGTAATATGACCCATACTGAGCTGGATAAGTCAGCTGCGGAGGTCCATACTGATCAGCCCATTTTGCTTTGCTGGTTCCCCCTTGACTGAACTGGGAGATTTGGTGCTGATCTTCTTATCAGAATGCTGATAACTAGGATGAGGTGCCTTCATCTTCTGTTTGTTCTTGGCTAGGGGGTTCAGTATCTCTACATTTATGGTCTCCCATTGAACAAACCTATCAGCTAGCCAATTTTCTGAGTGTAGGGGGGCAGATGAGGAGGCTCCATGGTTGAATCCAAGTCCCTCCTTATAATGCTTAGGCTTGTTGCTTGCTAGCATAGCTTCAAGCTTCTTTTCAGCGCCCATATAACGCTCTGTCATCAGGTTCCTCCATACATCATCACTCTTCTTCAGCAGTTCGTGATCGGTCTGAAGTCCTGACAACTCTTGCTTCAGTAGACTCAGTTTAGTATCTTTCTGAGTCAAGTCATTGGTTAGTACTGAGATCTTATCTTCTTGATGCTGAGACTTGGCAATCAGAGAGTTTATCTCATCCTTGAGTCTCAACACAAGTCCTTCTAACTCAGTAGCAACCTGACTCTCCTGAGAAAGTCTCTGATTCTCCACTTTAAGAGTATCCAACTCCTGAAGAGTCTTACTGAACTGCAGACTCATCTGAATCTGCTTGTCGAGTAGTTCTTCGTATGCAATCGCGACGTCCAGATTCTCATGTGCACCTGAAATAGTGTCGTGTGTGCAGTGTGAAGAGGAGTTAAATGGTGCATGAGAGTTTACCTCATCCTCTTCTCCTGCCATGAGATACTTTTCAGCGTCTTCTTCAGCTTCAAGCTCTATGGCCATGAAAGCTGCTTCATCGTCTGATGAATCCATGAAGGAGTCGACTTCATCTGAGTCGTCTGAGAGTTCACCGGCAATGTATGCTTGTCGCTTCTTGATGAAATTCTCCCTTCTTGCTTTGCGTCTTTGCTCTTTCGAGCGGGCTTGAGCTCGGGACGATCATACTGATAGTGTCCTGGCTTCTTGCAGTTATAGCAGGTTGTGACTCTTTCTTCCTTGCTCTCATTGTCTTTCGACTGAGCTGAGTCATCTTGTTTCCTGCATTCAGAATTATGTGAGTCAGGAGTGCGCTTGGGTGTATACTCAGTCTTAAACTTAGAGTCTCTGACGACTCTTGAGAGTTTTTTGCGCCTCTCCTTTTCCTTCTGATACTTCACGGCAAGCAGCGCTTACTTCTTGGCTAGATTTCCTTCTTGTATATCACTGAGTGAAGGTTCAGCCTTGCTAGACGCCGGAGCTGCTCTGTTGACTGATGCTTTAAAGGCATGGTCAAGGGTGTCAGCTTCAGCTCGTTACTTCCTTTGAGGTAAGCCAAACTCGAACTCCTCCGATTTAAGTTCTGAAAAGATAAGGTAAGGAGTAACAATATCTAAATCAGAATGACACAATAAAGTAGCAAAGGGAGTCCAGTGACCGTCTGGCAGTGCCCTCAAAATCTTGAGATTCATCTCTCGGTTGGAGAATGTCTTTCCCAATCCCGTTGATAGAGTTCATCAGATCCGTGAATCTGATGTTGAGATCTTCAATGGTGCCACCAGGCATGAGAGACAATCTCTCCAGCTTCTGAAGTTCCAGCGCGAGTTTGTTTGCTTTGATCTTTTGAGTCCCCCGACTCAGTAGCGCTAGAGCATCCCCAGAGTTCTTTCGCAGACTTGCAGTCCCGAACTCTTTCGAGATAAGAATCGCTCAGAGTGGCCAGTATGGCGTTTCTGGTAACGCGGTCTAAGTTGTGAAGCTTCTTCTCCTCAGGGGTGAAGAGACTTCTGTCTTTGGGGATCTTCTTCCCGATCACCATCCCTCCTCCTTGTGCTGGATCCTGAACTACGACGCTATCGACCATTGGAACGATAGGTCCGTCCTCCAGAACCTCTGTCATGCTATCGTGGAAAGAGGTGAGATGTGCCTCCATTCTGACCCGCCATACACCATAGTTCTCTACTGAGAACATGGGTACCATCCTGATCCCTGACATATCAGACATGATAAATAGGGATATGAATGAAGAATGATATGCAGTGAAAATGTTTTCCGGATCCGTTCAAGTAGACCAGCTTCAGAATAACAAGAGTCTTAAAGAACTCCCGCTCTGATACCAATTATTGGTCCCGAGAGTACGTTCAGGTGTAGAGGGGGGTGAATACACCTGAAAACCGATTTTTCAACTTAAAACGCGAACAATCCTTTTCAGGAGAGTGCCGTACTGAACAAGTTCAGCAGACCAGATAAGTTGTTCTGAATCGCGTGGCAGAGTGACTGACTCTACTGAGGGCTGCTAGCTGACTGGAGTCAGAATTCAGTGCCTTTCAGATTAGAGTTCAGTAGTACGGAAATGTGTAGGCCCAAATTCAGTTGAGTTAGGAAAACATTTTTATCAAACAGTTTCAGTAGATTAGTGCAGTCGATTAAGTTTGCTGAAACTCAGTTGCATGATTTAAAAGATATTTTCAGTATGCACAGTAAATCAATGCAATAGTAAAAATAAAGAACACAGAACACAACAATTTTTAAAGTGGTCCGGATCCAACAATCCTACGTCCACTGTCCCGAAAGATCAGGAGGCTATGTATTATATTGAGATACTCTCAGTCGGTTTGTACACTGGACAAACACTGGTCTTGAGATTTATACTGAGTAAGTCTCAGTTTACAAGGTATCAAACTAAGTGTTTGAAAAACTCTCCAACAGTGAAGGAGTCCTTTACAATAAGGATCAGTTCAGAAGTGAACTCCTTCGTCTAAGCTATAGATGTAAACGGTTTAGCTTATGTTAGAGGGGTAGGGAATAAGGAGGTGGCTTCTAGAGCGACGAACGACTAAGTATAAGCTTTGGGTTCGTGTTCAGTCGCTTGGATACTAGAGGCTGTATGATTCTAATTCAGCTTAGTTCCCTATGAGCAGAAATGTAGTCTTTCGCCGGAGATTGTTTCTTCTAACTTCTTGCGGAAGACTTAAGCGTTTTCGAGTAGCTCTTTGAATGCTCTGAGTTCGTTTGTGTTCTCGTGTATGCTTGTTCTCTCGTGAGCTTCAATTTGATTTCATCCCTCTATTTATAGAGCAGAGATTAGGATAGATCCGTTGGAGACGACGATCCTTTATCTCTCTCTTTTGGGTAGCTAACGACTCTTTCGAAGTATGGTAGCAGTGTCCTTTCCCTCCATTTCTGGAAAGTTGTTGACTTGCAGCTTTAACAGATATAGGACGGTGGTCGCTTGTCATTGGGTCGAGGTTCGAAAAAGTGGTTGAGACAGAATAGACTTCAAGGAGATCTGAAGCTGACTTCTCTTCCTCGTATTGACTCTGCTGATTTGACTTTTAGAGAATCTGATAGTCAGAAGACTGTCTGGCCGTTGCTGAGTCTGATCTCTGATTCAGTAGCTACCCATAATTTGTTGTCTACTTGTAGTGACCTAAGTTGGTGGGTTGGGTTGACAAGGATCCTTGGGAGCCAATTGGTCTGGGGAAAGCCTACACGCAGTTTGATTCTGTTGAAGAATTGGTTGTGCTGCCAAATGCGGACACTGCCCTCATGTAGCTTTGTTAAATGACATTGTGTTGGTCCGGAGACGAGAGTCAGGTGTGGAGGGGGGGGGGGTGAATACACCTGAGTGCAGTTTCTTTTCTCAGAACGTGAAGGGACAAGAAGCCGTAAGTTGCAACCGATGAACAGTGTCAAATAGTAACCTTCGATCGCGGGTCGAAGTGTGCCAACCATGCGAGCTCTCCTACCGACTTTTGTCGAGATTTCTGAAACTCGGTCGGAGACGTTGTGCGGATAAGAGTGTAGGGCCCGAAGATTCGTCTCAGTTTGAAAACGTGATTTCGCAAGTTAGAATATTTTGGCTAGTGCGGTTTTGAAAATACTTTTTATGCAAGATATGATTTTGTAGTAGTTTGTGTGCAATGCAATAAACTGTAAATAACACAAGCAGTTTTTAACGTGGTTCGTATACGCAAGATCCTACGTCCACGGTCCTGATGAACAGAAGTTCTTGTTGATTTATCTGAGCAAGTCTCGAAGCAAGGGAATCCGTGCACCGGATGCGACCCTTCTAAGTTATAGTCCTTAGCGACTTTACAAATAAAACCGAGGTTTGAAAGGGAGGGGATAATCTCCAACTAAGGAGTTCTTACAATAAGAACAGTCAGCTAGAGAAGAGGGATCTAAAGAACTCTAGA
This sequence comes from Lavandula angustifolia, assembly GCA_028984105.1. Taxonomy (NCBI): domain Eukaryota; kingdom Viridiplantae; phylum Streptophyta; class Magnoliopsida; order Lamiales; family Lamiaceae; genus Lavandula; species Lavandula angustifolia. Next base: position 9,885,945 of record CM054807.1, read on the forward strand.
GAGAAGAACTAATGATATTCTAATGAGCAAGTTCTTCGCTGGATTGATCTCGAATGCGCTAGAGTTGTTCGAAAGCTTGAGCGTTTTCCCTTGATATCTCGTGCGTGAAGCTCGGATTTCTTCTCTATTTATAGTCGTGAAGTAGGCATATGTCCGTTGGAGACGACGATGCCACGTGTCACAACCTTCCAAAGAAAACGGCCATAAATTCGAATTGTTGCAGCAGAGCTGTTGACACTGTTTTATGAGAGCAGCTTTAGTTGGTCAGAGCAGGTAAAGCGTTGTTGGCTTCTCATTGGTCGAGGTTCTTGGTAGGTGAGATTGTGTCAGGTGTTAGAGTTGACTATTCCTTAACCTCGTATGTTCTTCTGTTGACTTCGATATAACTTTAGCGGCTGGGTCGTTTTCTGTCGGATACAGTAGACTTAGGATAGTCTCTGTCTTCTTCCTCTGAGTCGGCTGACAAAGGATATGGCTCCTGAGTAGGGTCAGCTGATGACTGCGAAGGTACTGAGCTTTGCATGAAGTTCTTCTGCTGATGTCTATCAGCTGATGAGGTGTCTTCTACTAAAGGTGATGTTCAGCTGATGACTTAAGAACGCAAGCTCTTACACTGATGACGTGGGGTTTTGGAAAGTAACTTCGACATAAGATCAATCCAACATTTTACCCCGTACAGGATATAGACATAGGAATAAACAAATCAAAAAGTCTAGCCTATACATCAGCTAATCCTATCAAAACACTATACTACTGATATCAGCTGGGTTTTGGGATCTTCAATTCCATAGTACTACTATGATTTCCCCCAATATTATTTTACCCGATAACATGTTGAGCATCAACTGCTGACTCATAACCCAACACATTGTCTTGTTTCTCTTCTTCCCACGCTTATGACGAGACTTGTTTGAAATTAAGGACGAGGCACCTCATCTGGTCAACCCACTCATCACATCTTTTGTGGCTAAACACGCACCGCTGCCTCTTTAACTCGTTTCTGGTAAAGCCACGAGATTGATGTATAATACTACTAGAAAATTGGCACCGCACTTGAACAGTGTCCGGCCAATTTAAGTGAAATATAATTTAGTGCATCAAAATGTAGCTTAATACTATGCAAGTTTCGACATATTGTTGAAATTCATATGTCGGAGTTTGGCGAACTAAATTTATAAGTATGTAGTATTTTTGCTTTTTATAAGTTATGTTGTGTGATGATTATGTGAGAAAAAATATATATATATATATATATATATATATTTGGATAAAATTAGTATTATTATGTTATTTCAACGCTATGCAAAACAAGATACATACTCCCTCCGTCCCGCTATTACTGTCCTACTTGCCTAATCGGGCTATCCCGCTATTACTGTCCCCTTTCCTAAAATAGTAAAAATTACTCTTAAACATAAAATGAAGTGGGTCCCCCTTACTCACTACTCAACCCCCACATTCTTATATGTTGGTCCGGAGACGATAAGTCAGGTGTAGAGGGGGGGGGGGGTGAATACACCTGAGCTCAGTTTCTTTTTCTCAGTGAAGGTCAGCTGAGCTGATGATTGCAACTGATGAACAGTGCCAAATAAGCCTTCGATCTCGGGACAGTGAGTCAGCTACTGAACTCTCTCCTACTGACTGTTGTCAGTACTTTGAGAATCAATCGGAGACTGTTGTGCGGAAAGTTTGGGGCCCGGAATTCGTCTCTTTTGAAAACACGTTTTAGCAAATTAAATCTTTTGGTCCGTGCGCTTTGTAAAATACGTTTTATGCAAGCTTATGATTTTAAAGTCGGTTTAATGCTATGCAATAAAAACAAGAAAAGAACACAAGCGATTTAACGTGGTTCGGATACCCAAGATCCTACGTCCCACGGTCCCGAACAAGGCGGGAGAACTTGTTGATTATTCCCGAGCAAGCCTCGCGGGGATACTGCGTGACTGGACAGTTCCCTCTAAGTTATAGTCCTTAGCGACTTTACAATCCAAACCTAAGTTTGAAAGGGAAGGGAATTTTCTCCAACTGAGAAGGAGTTCTTACAATAAGAACAATTCACTAAATGTGAACTCCTTCGAATCTAAGCTATAAATATGTCAATGAGCTTAGTCTAGAGAAGTAAGGGATGTAAGAACTCTAGAGCGAAAAACTAAGAAATCTTCTAAGTATGCAAGTTTTCCTCTGGATGATCTTTGAGTGTTCTAGAGCGTTTATGCACTTGAGCTTGTCCCTTTGAAATTCCGTCGTTCTTCTTTTCGGAGCTTCAAAAACTTCTCTAATTATAGTTGTGAGTTATGGCATATGTCCATTGGAGACGACGATGCCACGTGTCACAAGCTTCCAAGGAAAACGACCATTAATTCGAACTTGTTGCAGCAGAGCAGTTAATGCACTGTTCATGAGAGCAGCTTTACTGTGTAGAGTAGGTAAGCGTTGTCGGCTTCTCATTGGTCGAGGTTTGTAGTTGGTGAGAATGTCAGAGTTGACCGTTCAACAACCTCGTATGTCTTCTCGCCGAACTTTTCGAAAAGACTTGAATAGCCGGGTCGCTTTCCGTAGGATACGATGGGCGAAAAGTCTCTGTCTTCTTCAGCTGAGTCGGCTGACACGGCATCTACTGAGTAGGTCACCTGGCGACTGCGAAGGTACTGTGCTTGTTTCTGTTCTTCTGCTGATGACTATCAGCTGGGAGTAGTCTTCTACTGATGATTTGTCACCGATGCGCCGTCTTCGACCGAGTGAAGGATCACCGGCGATCAAGAACACAAGCGATTACACCGATGACGTGGGGTTCGAAAAGTATCTTCAACGTAAGATCGCTTCAACAATTACCCCGTACAGACTTAGACACAAAAATAATAACAATACACCAAGTCTAACCTATACATCGCCTAATCCTAACGACACACTAATCTACCGATATCGCCTAGGTTTTGGGATCTTCAATTCCATAGTACTACTATGATTTCCCCCCAATTTTCTTTTAACCAAACAACAACGAGTATCATCTATCGACTCATATCCAACAATTTCCCCCTAATTGATGATGCCAAAACCTCTACCTCTACCTCTTAAACTTCTTAAGTCTATAAAAGATGCTATCCTACTGACAACAATTTCCTCCTTACAGCATTCTGAGGAAAAATAAAGATAACGTTATTTCAATACTTCAGTAGGTGGGAGATAGGCAAAATCAGAGAAACTGTCTGTGAGTGTGTGTCAGATCACTTAGTGATCAGTCGTGAAAAACACGATGCAAAGAGCTGAAAGACAATGAGTAATTGTCTGACAAGCCAATGAAGTACAAGCTCCTACAGCTATTACAACAGAAATAAAAAAGAAGAGAAATCACTGCTGACGCTTGAAGCGTTGAGTCCTTTTCTTGAAATCAGCAGACTTCTCAACAGGGAGGATCCGCATAATAATACTTGTAAACTCGATCCCGATCTCCCCGGATTTCTTCGTTGTCAAGAGGATTGTCGGGCAAAGAAACCCGGATGGAAAGCGGCTTCCTCTATCTCTCTCAATATCCTTCGTGCACGCGAGTCCACTAGCGGTTCGAATACGTCGGAAAGTCAGGGCACGGAAGGGAATATTCTCGTTCTTCCATAATCTGCCTCAGCCATCTCTCGAATGAGATATCAAATCTCGAGATTAGTTCGTCGAATAACTGATCAGCTAGACAGTCGAGAGGATAAATGCGCCATACAAAATAGCCTTTAATAAAATCCTCTTTCGGCCTTTCCCAATGGTCGTTCATATCAGCCGGCACCCATTTATCCACATGCGGGATAGGAATATTCTTAACATATGGGCCCCTGATGAACTTGGATTTTCTTGGGTTCTGCTTCCTCGGATCAGCTGCTGGCTTGAGAGATAAGCTACACATTTTCGCCAAGTCAGCTATCCTTTTCTTTTCTCGGAGTGCGGCTGCTCTCGTCTCCTCGCCCGAGACTCGAACCTTGCGCGTCGCCGCTCCCGTGTCGCTTGATCTTCCGCTATCCGCTCGTGTGTTAGAGTAGAAGTGGGAATACTCTGAGCAGTAGCTTGGATCTCAGTCGGAAGAACCTTAGCAAAATCTTCTTGGGCTTTCTTCTTCTGCTCTTCGACCGACCCGACCTTTTTCTTGCCTTTGCCTCTAACAGCTTTGCCCATAGGCTTCTTTGCTGCTTTTGCTGCCTCTTCAAGATGACGCTCATGGTCGAGCTCATCCTGCAGCTGTTGGGCAATTTTGAGGTCATAAGCCTCTTGCTCCGCTTTTGATTTGAACTTATGGACCGGGGAGGAAGGAGGATTAGATACGCTTGCAATCTCCTTCCCGGCCTCTGCGGTGGCAATTGTTCGTGCTCGGCTCTTCTTCTTCCGTCTCTCCCGCTCAATAAATCTGGTTACTTCTTCAATGTGAGCAAGAGAAGAGGAGATGGGGGGTTGGGCGAAGTGGAAAATCTAGGAGAAGGACCTCGAAGAGTTCTTATCCCGAGTTGTAGAGGGTCCTTCCTCCCGAGCCCTTTCCCCCCTGAGTCGTGCGGGTTCTTCACCGTGGAGGGTCTCTCCTCCTGAACCCTTTCCCTGATAATCTGTACATCAGCTGTATCCGTTTCAGGCTCATCTTTTATTATACCTTCCCCCTTTTTGGCATCAGCAGCCTTTTCGAGGTTGGTACGGATAGCTGTGACCTCTTTCTCAAGTTTGTATACTGAGTCCTTGATCTGAGTAACTGTAGAGTCGAAGTCCTTGACCAAGTCACAGTATTTCTCCCAGTCCTTCACTTGATCAGCCCTAGATCGATTAAGTTGAGCAACTGACTCCTGGCGGAGTTTCAGCAGGGCTAGATCATTAGATTCCTTCATCTCTTTCTGAATCTCGTTCAAGGCCGCAACCTGTTGCTTAATAGCAGTCTGGAGGCTGCTTGTAACCAACTTGTTTCGCTCTTCCATTTGAGCTTGGACTGTTGTGAGGGCATGAGTCAGCTGCTCAGTAAATGTTTTGTGCTGAGCTTGGAGCAGCAACTGACTCTGTGCAGATAGATCTGCTTTCTGAGCTATCAAGGCCTGCTCGATCATCTCCTTAAAATCAGGCTGTGAAGGAGCCTCTTGAGGAGTGGAGATGTCAGCGGCTAGCTTATCCAGGCTTTCAGTCTGCGCCTTCGTATACTTCTCCCATTTGATATGGACGTCTTTGGCGAGAAGTATGTTTTTAGCACCTTGGCGTCTGATTGCCTTATTCACTGATTTGGAGGACACGGAACCAATGGGTTGAATCTGGTAAGAGCTTGTTCCGAGCCTTTGATCAGAAAACATGAGGAGCTGCTCCCGACTGTACTTCGGAGCGCCCTGAGCCTCACCTGATGTACCAGGGGGTTGTGGTTGGCTCTTCTCATGGGGAGTTGGTCCCTCAGCAGAGCCTCCCAACTCTGCATCCTTGGGGTTGCCTTCCATCTCCTGATCTTGTTCTTGGTCATCATCCTCATCAGCAGGAGGAGATGGAGGCGGAGCATTATCAGCAGGAGCTGTGGTACGCAGGCTAAGAAGATAGAGCATAGCAGCTCGAAGGTCCTCGAAGGACGCCAAATCAGCTGGCTCCCCGAAACCGATCTCTGCCTGTAAATCTTGCTCCTCTGTTAGTAGATCGATGGCTGACTGAGTTTTTCCAAAGTCTATCAGAATATCCCAGCTTTAAAAACCTCAAGAAGATTCGAACTCTTGCCCCGATGGCAATGTCAACCAAGTCTTCATGCTCGGCTATCTCCCGGAATCCGATCGTGAATCTCACTGTAGCACGCAGACGAGTGGTATGAGTTGTTGTCCATTCGGTCCTCCTTTAGTTTGCTCTCTAATGTCGGGATCGAGTGTCATCGGAGCCGATGACTTGAGCTTTATCCTTGAGGGTGGCTCCTTCCATCCCCCGTGTCTGAGTCCAAGGTTTGCTCATCTTGAGGTGGAGGAGGAGCCTGTTCTATGACAGTTATCGGCTGAGCCACAGTGACCTCAGCTGGTCGTGGCTTTGTAAGCCTCCTCCTCTTGGGCACATCAGCGGGAGATGGCAGGGCAGTAGCAGCTCTCTTCTGCTCAGGTGGCCCTTTGCCAATTGACTTCTCCGTCGCTTCTTTAGTCTTAAATTTCATCAGCTTAGTGTTGTACAACTTTGAGTCTTCGAAAGCTGAGTTCCTCTGTACAACACTCTCTATTAGGACAGACATCTTAGTCCCGAATAGAAGCTTACCCGTACTGGCCAACTTCCTCTCGCCAGAGGGTAGAGTAGTGAATTTCTGGGCCTGGGCTTTCATCCGAGTCGTGTAATAGTCTGCCCAATTCACTTCTACTCCGTCATTAATAGCCATCATCAGTGAATCCTTGGCTTGGACGGAGTTGATCATACGATCCAATGAGCTTGTCGGGATGTGCGAGACCACATACGCTAAACCTCTGTCCCGAGGTAGCAAAAGATTCCTCGGGAGAGCCGTGCTTGAACGTTAGATCACTGCGTCCCACGTAACTTCGTACATAGGCATTGATCTCCCTCTCCTTATATCCGATAGGTGAGATACCGTAATTTGGAAGTCGAAACGCGTGGACTAGAGCCTCTCGGATGTTGAAGGTGTGCTGGGTCGGCTCCCACTTGTGCGGAGTGGTTTCTCTCATGTATGAGAAAGAAGCTTCTTCTCCTCCCAGCAGCCCACCGAGTTCCGGTTGAAATATGCTTCTGCCACTTGCCTTGGCAGATAGGCACGCGGATGCTTGGTCACGAGGGTCTCCAACCCTGACCTCTCCAGAGCATCGAACATAGGCTCCAGATATGAAATGTCCACCTGGCGCAAAGCCATTGTTGGTTCGAACTGGATTCGGATGGCCATGATCTCCACTATTGGTTCGGAGTCTCGTACGTATCGCCATAGAAATCTCGCAAAACACATGTTAGCACTTGAAAATAGAGTAAGTCAGTAGTTGTCAGCAGATTTGAATACATTACCGAGTATGAGAGCTTGAGAGATGCACAAGCAAAGCAGTTACAGGAGGTTTGAGATGGAAACTGATTTGCGATCAAAGCTCTTAGGTTTTGATAATGGCGAAAAGTGAGGAAAAAGATAGAAGTTGAAAGATTTTGTATATGTTGGCTTGATTGCAAGTTTCAATCCAACGACTGAGTTTTAATCTTCCAAAAACTATGAACGGCTAAGATTTAATGTTATAAAAGGAATGATTACAAAAGCCGCCTAAAACATAGATCGACGTAATAAAGGTAAGTGAGAAGACATGCATTAAATGCGCGACGATGCACATTAATTACTCGCTTTATGTAAATGAAAAGGTTTCCTACTGACCTTTCCTTAAAACTATTAATGGCGGGAAATGAATGCACATTAACTACTGAGTGTGAGCGACTGATGCAATAGATGCGAGCATGCTTCAAAAGAATTTAAGTACACAGAATTACGCAAACCTCTTCAGCTGAACTTGTCAGCTGATTACCAATCTTCTTCAGCTGAACTTATCAGCTGGTTACCGACCCTCTTCAACTGAGCTTATCAGCTGGTTACCGAACCTCTTCAGCTGAGCTTATCAGCTGGTTACCGAACCTCTTCAGCTGAGCCTATCAGCTGGTTACTGTTCTGTATTAGGAGAATGGTTGTCATGCTGATGTCTATGTTCCCCCTTGCTGTGTACAGTGTGACTTTCCCAACTGAGTCACTGTACTTAGTTATCTGACCTGTCGTACTGATTCCTTATGCTGATACCAATTGTTACCAATTGTTGGGCAATGATGTTCTCGGTAGTCGGCATCTACCGACACATCTCGGTAGGGATCCGAAGAGACCTAGCTCAACCGATAGTTCTCCGAACCCCGTTCTCGGCCTAGTGGTTTGGTCGGTATATCGCCCTTTGCTTGTCGGGCATGGATCTTCTCCATCCCGATATCCTTCTTCTCGACATGGTCTCCGATGAAGTGGTGTCGAATATCCACGTGCTTGCATCGGTATGTAGAACCGGGTTCCGAGTTATGGCAATTGCACTTGTGGAGTCGCAAAGTAGATGGGCACTTCATCCCGAGTTATACCATAATCTCTAAGTTGTTGTCGAAGCCAAAGGATCCGGGCACAAGCAACTTCCTGCAGCCATGTACTCGGCTTCGGGAGTGGACGTTGCTACCGAATGCCGCTTCTTTGAGAACCAAGAAATCGGCTTGCCGCCTAGGAACCGACAAGTTCCGGAAGTTGACTTTCGATCTATCCCCGCATCCCGCATAATCGGCATCGAATAACCTCGTTAGTATTAAGTTATCATCGGCAGGATACCATAACCCAAAGATCGGGTGTTCCTCTTAAATAGCGCGGGAATCTTCTTTGCTTGAGTCTAAATGACTTCGCTTGGGATCCGCTTGGAATCTTGCGCATACACCTACAAAGATAAGTTATGTCGGGATGGCTAGTCTGTTAAATAAAGTAAAGAGCCTATAATAGCTCTATAGTCGAGTGAGTTAACGAAGCTCCTCTTTTGTCTAGATCGATTTTAAAGTTCGTGTTCATGGGGATTTTGACTGGCTTGCTGGAGTCGCAGCCGAATCTCTTGAGAAGATCTCGAGTGTATTTGGCTTGATTGATGAAAATTCCTTCAAGTGATTGCTTTACTTGAAATCCAAGGAAATAATTCATCTCTCCCATCATGGACATCTCGAATTTCTCCTTCATCATCTTCTCGAACTGCCGACATATGACTTCGTTTCTGCGCAATGAAAATGATGTCGTCCACGTAGATCTGCACCGGTAGGATGTCATCTCCCGACTTTATGTTGAATAGGGTGCGATCTTCGTCCCTTCTCGAAAAACCTTTTCAAGTAGAAAGTCTCGATAGGGTATCATACCAAGCCCCGGGTGCTTGTTTTAACCCATACGGAGCTTTCATAAGTCTCGTACACTCGATGTCCCTGCTCGAAAGCCGGGCGGTTGTTCCACGTAGACTTCTTCCTTCGCATGCGCCGTTCGTAAAAGCTGACTTCACATTCATCTCGATATACCTTAAATCCCCGATGTGTTGCATAAGCTAGGAAAAGACGAATGGCTTCCAATCTGGCGACCGGAGCAAATGTTTCATCAAAGTCAATTCCTCCGCCCGACCGTAGATCCTTTAGCAACTAGTCGAGCTTTATTTCCGACAATGACGTTGTTTTCATCTCGCTTGTTCTTGAAGACCCACTTAGTTCCAATCACGTGCCGATGTCCAGGTCCGTCGACAAGCTCCCAAACTTCATTTCTGACGAACTGGTTCAGCTCTTCTTGCATAGCAATGACCCGGCCCAAGATCTTTAAGTGCGTCCTCTATCGATCGAGGTTCTTACGTAGACGAGAAAAACAAGAGTAAAGTGAGCTTTCTCCTTGACTTAATCTTGATCTCGTCCTTATAGTTGCTTGATGGATCTCCAATGATAAGATCTCGAAGAATGAGCATCGAGCCACGAACGCCCGAGTCGGGCTTCTTCTTCCGTACTACTTACGCACGCGGTAGGTGTATTAGGCATTTCAGTAGTACTTCGTTCGCGACCGTAGCAATTCGGTAAGAAGGTTAGGATCTACTGAGTTTCCAGGTTCAGGGGCATTTAGCTTAGGAACAATAATCGTTCCCCCTGAGTTTATATTCTCGGTAGAGGTCTCGGTTACCACGGGGCTTCCTCATCGACCGATGTTACCCCGTTGTTGATTCCGTTCGATAGAATCAACTAGGTCGCCTACATTGCTTGTTGGGCCGAGTCCGAGTTTGTTCATCCTCCGACTCATCATCCCAACAATGCTTGGATCTTTTCACTTTATCATTCGATCCCGAGATCCCGTAGCTTGTCTGCCGACATCTTCAGTATTTGACTTTGTATCTTTCCTATTCTCAGTAACAAATTCATCAAAAACAAGATGAGGGCTTTCCTCCACGCAAATAGTCCGATAGTTAAAGACTCTGAAGGCTTTACTGACTCGGGAGTATCCTAAGAATACTCCTTGATCAGATTTGCTATCAAAGACCTTCAACTGATCTTTCCCATTATTGTGAACAAAGCAAGGACAGCCGAAAATATGAAAATGAGAAATAGAAGGACTTCTCCCTTTCCACAGTTCGTAAGGCGTCTTCATGTGTTGCTGTGTCGGGAGTGATCGATTCCCGAGTGTAACGGTGGTGTCGGTAGCATCAGCCCCAAAACTTTGAGGGTAGTCCAGAATCTGCGAGGAGCGTTCTTGCTGCTTCTTTGAGTGTTCTATTCTTACGTTCAGCAAGTTCGTTTTGCTGAGGGGTGCGCGCAACTGATGTCTCGTGCTGAATTCCCTCTTTATCGCAAAGATGTCTTAACTACCGAGTTTAGAAACTCGTTCCTCCGTACGAGCGTATCTTCTTAATCTTGATGTTCTTTTCCACACCGAGTTTCTTCGTAGATTAGGTAACTCGGCTCCCGAACATCGATTTGTTGGCGATGAAGATGACCCAAGTATATCTCGAGTAGTCGTCAATGACGACGAGGGCATACTTCTTGCCTCTTATAGTCACCGGAGAGACGGCCCGAATAAGTCCATGTGAAGCGGTACCAAGGATTCCATCGGTGGAAGGTGACGGAATAGGTGGATTGCTCCTCTTTGTTTGCTTTCCCTTCGTGCACGCTTCACAATTTCTCGTCTTTGATAAACGATTCTTTGGGCGCCCTCCGACTTTAGAGTTCTTGACAAGCTTGTTCATGGTCTTGAAGTTCAAAGTGGCCGAGTCTCTTGTGCCATAGCCACCCGACTTGTCACCGATTTGGTCCGTGCGAGCAAGCAAGCCTCGGGTTCTACGGTATTCCGGTTTGCAACATAGATGTTCTTCCTCCGCGAACCCGATAACACCGTTTTCCCCGTAGATTTGTCAACAATATCACGAAAACCAGCGCCAAAGATTACTCTGTTAAGATTATCAAAGAATTGACTGACTGAAAGGAGATTATGTTGAAGTCCTTCAACATATGTTAATCTTGAAACTGTGGCAATCCCAATGTTCAGCGTTCCGTATCCCCTTGTGTAGCCTTTTGGAGTTGTCACCGAATTCACTCCGGGACCATCTTCTTGTACGTAGTTGGTCGCGAGCTCTTCCGGTAAGTCATGTGTCTCGAGCGGCCGCTGTCCACTATCCACGGGTCCTTTTGCACCTCAGCCTCTTCTCCGGCCATCAGACAGTATTCGGCTGACTCATCAGGAACTGTCTCTGCGACCTCAACCTGCGACGAATGCGGCTTCGTCTTCGAAGAATACATGAATGTATCCTCCTCAATCGAGTTGTCGGATATCTCTCCGGCTATATAGGCCTGTCGTCTCTCGGCGAATTTCTTTCTCCTCGGCTCGCCGTTCGCTCTTTGAGCGGTCGAGAGTTCGGGGACAATCGTACCGGATAGTGTCCCTCCTTCTTGCGGTTGTAGCGAGTGGATGTTCTGCTCGCTCTTACCAAACCGAGTCTTTAGACGGGTGGCGGCAGGAACTCCGATTTCCCGCATTCGGTAGAAGGATTAGATTCTTCTTTCTTCCGATAGTCTTTCTTACCTCGAAGAAGAATCTCGGTTGTATTTCCTCGCCTTTCCGACTCTCTCCTTTTCCCTCCGATATTTGAGAACCATCGGTGCTAGCCGGTCGTGGCCTCGAAGTCTCCGAAGACTTTGCTACCGATGTGGCCACAGCTTTGTTTGAGGAAATAGGCTTGGCTCCCGTGTATTGCCGATTGCCTTTGAAGGCGTGGTCGAACCGTGTGTCACTGGAGCGCTTAAGCACTTTTGGGGTAAGGCTATGCTCGAATTCCTCCGATTTCAATTCGAAAATATAACATCGGGAGTTAGAGCATTTAGATCGGAGCGACGTAAATAAGTAGCAAATGGAAGCCACTTCGTCGGGGCAACGCTCTCAAGATCTTGGTGTTCATCTCCTTGTTGGTGAACGACCTCCCGAGCCCATTGATGACATTGACTTGATTGGTGAATCTGACACTCAGCTCGTCAATGGTTTCAGTAGGCTCCATTGCAAAGGCGTCGAACTTTTGAAGCTCTAGCTCGAGCTTGTTTTCTTTGATCTAAGGAGTTCCATGGCTCAGTACAGCCAAGGCGTCCCATAGCTCTTTCGCCGTTTTGCAATCCTGTACCCTTCCGAGGTGTGAGTTACTGAGCGTAGTCAGTATGGCATTACGTGCAACTCGGTCAAGATTGTGCAGCTTCTTCTCTTCAGGCGTGAAGGCAGATTTGTCTTTGGGAACCTTAGCACCAGTTTGTGCTCCCACGCCTCCTCCAACAGCAAATACTACGCTGTCGATCATGGGAATGATCGGTCCTGACTCTAGGACATCTGACATGCTGTCGTGGAGACGTACGCGCCATACCGTGTAGTTCTCTATTGAGAACATCGGTACCATCCTAATACCTGACATATCAGACATTGTAACAGTGAGAGTATAAGGATGTTGAAAAAGATGCTTATGCAAAAGGAAAACGGTTTCCGTGGATCGGTTCGAGAGGACCAAGATTTCGTAACCGGCGATCGGTTGAACACCGTGCGCCCGATACCAATTGTTGGTCCGGAGACGATAAGTCGTGTGTAGAGGGGGGGGGGGGTGAATACACTCCGAGCTCGGTTTCTTTTTCTCGGTGAAGGTCACCGAGCCGATGATTGCAACCGATGAACAGGTGCCAAATAAGCCTTCGATCGCGGGACGGTGAGTCGGCCCATCGAACTCTCTCCTACCGATCGTTGTCGTACTTTGAGAATCGGTCGGAGGCTTGTGTGCGGAACGTGTAGGGCCCGGAATTCGCCTCTTTTGAAAACACGTTTTAGCAAATTACATCTTTTGGTCATGCGCTTTGTAAAATACGTTTTATGCAAGGTTATGATTTTAAAGTCGGTTTAATGCTATGCAATAAAACAAGAAAAGAACACAAGCGATTTAACGTGGTTCGGATACCCAAGATCTTACGTCCACGGTCCCGAACAAGCGCAGAGAACTTGTTGATTATTCCGAGCAAGCCTCAAGCGGGGATACTGTGACCGGACGGTTCCTCTAAGTTATAGTCCTTAACGACTTTACAATCCAAACCTAAGTTTGAAAGGGAAGGAAATTTTCTCCAACTGAGAAGGAGTTCTTACAATAAGAACAATTCACTAAATGTGAACTCCTTCGAATCTAAGCTATAAATATGACAATGAGCTTAGTCCAGAGAAGTAAGGGATGTAAGAACTCTGAGAGAGAAAAACTAAGAAATCTTCTAAGTATGCAAGTTTTCCTCTGGATGATCTTTGAGTGTTCTAGAGCGTTTATGCACTTGAGCTTGTCCCTTTGAAATTCCGTCGTTCTTCTTTTCGGAGCTTCAAAAACTTCTCTATTTATAGTTGTGAGTTATGGCATATGTCCGTTGGAGACGACGATGCCACGTGTCACAAGCTTCCAAGGAAAACGGCCATTAATTCGAACTTGTTGCGAGCAGGCGCTTAATGCACCGTTCATGAGAGCAGACTTTCTTGTGTAGAGTAGGTAAGCGTTGTCGGCTTCTCATTGGTCGAGGTTTGTAGTTGGTGAGAATATCGAGTTGACCGTTCAACAACCTCGTATGTCTTCTCGCCGAATTTTTCGAAAAGACTTGAATAGTCGGGTCACTTTCCGTAGGATACGAGTGGATCGAAAAGTCTCTCGTCTTCTTCACTGAGTCGGCCGACACGGCATCTACCGAGTAGGTCAGTGGCGACTGCGAAGGTGCGTGCTTGTTTCCGTTCTTCCGCCGATGACTATCACCGGGAGTAGTCTTCTACCGATGATTTGTCGCTGATGCGCTGTCTTCGATCGAGTGAAGGATCACCGCTTGGCCAAGAACACAAGCGATTACACTGATGACGTGGGGTTCTGAAAAGTATCTTCAACAGAAGATCAGTTCAACAATTACCCCGTACAGGACTTAGACACAAAAATAATAACAATACACCAAGTCTAACCTATACATCAGCTAATCCTAACGACACACTAATCTACTGATATCAGCTAGGTTTTGGGATCTTCAATTCCATAGTACTACTATGATTTCCCCCAATTTTCTTTTAACCAAACAACAGCTGAGTATCATCTACTGACTCATATCCAACATTATACTCTCTCTCTTAAAAAATCTATATCCCACTCGATTATGTTCCGCTCCGAACTCAGAAAATTATGATTTTTATCTTTTTGAAAACTTTAGATTATTTCTTCAAATACAATATAAAAAAAATATAAAAAATAAAAATCGATTGGCTTTTACTAGCCTTGCAAAAATTTGGATAATTCTCATTTCTTTCCACTAACCACTCCTCGAAAACTGTGTCCTTTTCTTTATACAATTAAAACTCATAAAATACACACTAAACTAAAATTTCTTAATCTCCGTGCCGAAGTCAACTGGGACAGAATTAGTGGGACGGAGGGAGTACGTAGAATGTAGAACCTAGTGTCTATTTAAAAGGTTGTTCTCATCTTATAGTGTCCGTGTGAGGTAGGAAGACAAACATGTCGCTGTGGTGCAGGGTGTGAGAAAAAAATATGTATATAAATTGTTGAAGTTCCTATTTTGGTGTTTGGCGAACTAAATTTACAATTATCTAGTATTTTGCTTTTTATAAGTTATGTTGTGTGATGATTATGTGAGATAAAATATATATATATGTATATATATATATACATATATATATTAGGATAAAATTAATACTACTATGTTATTTAAATGCTATGCAAAATAAGATACATATGTAGAATGTAGAACCTAGAAAATTTGCACTGCACGAGCGTGGTGCCCGATTAATTTAAAAATGAATAGAACATAATGCAACTTAGTTATGTTGACTGGGGGAAATAGTTCTATAAGCCTTTTAATGAGTTAAATATGTACACATTAGCAGTTATTTTATAGAACTCTGGTATGCTATGCCAAAGTTTTGATATCATGTTAATGTTATTTTCAAGCTTTAATATTCGAACTATCAATATTATGTAAGAAAAAAAAGAATAATAAATACATTAGCATAAACTTAATATTATTACGATATTTGAATGTTATACAACATAAGGTACATAGACCTGACGATATCCTAATGCTTGCTTAAAAGTCTCTTTTCATCTTATAGTGCCATTCGTTCGTAGTTTCGTATCCCAGCTGATCAAATATTATTACGGTGAACTCGGTGTTCGTCTGCGGTAGGAAAACAAGCATATCGCTGTGGTGCAGGTTGTGATCGTCAACGAAGAGCTTCAGTTGAAACGGAAGGCTTTCTTCCATATTCCGATTTGGTATTCTTTCATTCCGCTTTTGATGATGATTTCATTTATCCCGCCCTCCAGTAGAAGTATATCGCCGAAGCGCGGGATTGACTAAAGAAACAATGAATCATTGAGTATGAAGAGAGGTGTAGAGTGTATTTAGAAATATTGTTCTTACCAGCTTTTTCAAGTACATGTAGTTTTGGAAGAAACATTTTGTCAAAGTATAGTGTCGGTGAGGTGAGAGAGGGATGGATGACGAGATGCGGCCTGTTAGTCATGTGTTGCAGTAGTATTTATTATTTGATTTACCGTGTTTCAATATACGTTAGAGAGTAGTGATGTACCGTTTTGGTCTTGCTTGTATTGCAGTAGAGTTGAGAGTGGTGGGTTGTTGAGGATCTATTTTCGCATTGTGTGTGTGTCGTATTGCCATTTGCCGGTGTTTCGTAGGAGTAGCACATCTTCGATGGCTAGACTGTTATCATTGAAGCACTTATCCCAACCATCTCGAAATGTGTCGGCTCCAACTGATATTGTCCATGTTCTTCTTTGATAGCCTAGGGCCAACAAATTTGTGGTTCCTGTAATGATATCATAACACCGATACTTCAAAACCCTTCCTAATCAATTATCTTCATGAAATTTTTTATTACAACTGGTGTGAATAACATATAAGTTTCGCAATATACAATATTTGGTAGACTTGTTATATTTCTCAACTATATATTCAAACTGAATAAAATGACTAAAATAATAGCTGAAGAAATAATCATGCAGAATATTTTGTAGTAACATATAGTTGAATAAGATGACTAAAATAATAGCTGAATTATTCTGTATTCCAAATATTTTACTGGGCATTCAAGTACTGTACAAAATGTAATAGGATAAGTTGTTAAAATCACATCGATCTGATAAAATTCATCTAATAGAGACCACCACATGTATAAACTATTCCAAATAATTAGGCAAGCATTGCATATCATTGTATATATGCAGATCACATAGTATTTATGCATTTGTCTGGTCTTAGGCATGTCCAAATTTGAAAGTATTCACCAGAGGGCACGCTTACTACAAGTTGATCAACAACATTAGCACCAACATCCAGAGAACCAAACAACTAATTAAGAGGTAAAATATAATATGGGCAACAATCCCAGTGGCTTGAAATTAACAGGAAAGAGATGGGAATAGAAAACCTCAATTTCAGCACAATTAGTTTGGAAAAATGCATTTTGCTCTCTGAAAAATACACAACCAAATCTTAAAAAGAAGGCAAATGATCACATTACTAATAATCAAACCCAAATGGGAAGTCCACACACTTATATTTGCTTTTCCTTCAAAAAACATAAACTACTCCTGCAATTCGAAAACTAAGGTAGAAGAACAATCACTCTCTAAAGCCCATCAACTAACATAATCGAAATTCTCAGACACAAGAAAATATAAAACAAGCAAGAAAGAAAAATTCAAGAAAGAGCCCTGACCTTTAATATGGATAACAACTCACAAATTTAACTTATGGCAAAATCAAGTTCATCAAGTATTGAAATTCCAATATTTTTGGCAAAATTCACATGAAGCCAAAACAGAGACAGAACTGCGGGCATAAATGGTTGTTCTCAAAAGGATTTCTAGAAGTTGTAGGGTCGAAACTACTAGGTTTTCTCATTCAGTACCAACTAAACCAACAGAAAATCAGAAGAAAGAATTTCTTGGAATTGAGTCTCCTTTACCTATCTGTATGCGAGATGCAGGGTCGGTCGGTTCTTGGCCCAGACAACCTCCTAGGCGTAGGAGAGATCGGAGCCTAGACGGCGTTTTTATTCCTGGGCTATTGTAAGGCCCACTACTACCTCATTCATGGCCTATTTTTTTTAGTTTGATTCGTATTCATTCATTCGACCTAGATCGAAGTAGTGGGCATACAAGTCTCATTGGCCTACCAGAATCGTAGCACCAATCCGAAGTTCTCCTCATCGCTAAAAAAAAGGCTAAGCCTTCTTCTACTGCCCTAACACTAACATATCAAGGAATCCGCAAAGAAGCATGAAAATCAAGATTCTCCCAAGCTAAATCTACCCAACTCATTTTAGATGCATTTCTGCATCGACTGTGATATCATGCTGGTGAGCGAGAGAACCAACAGCTAAGAGGTAAAATTGATGAAATAAGATGGTCGTGCCTTTTTGAATTTCGTATAAAATTTGAACAATTTTTCAAGGGTTCACCAAATTTCACCCAAATTGGCACAGGAAAAGCGCAAATTGGCAAAAGAAATAGCGATGATGGTCTCATAAGGATAACTTACCGCATCGATTTTCAGCAGAAGGGGAACTTGGTTCAGTAGACGAAAGGGAGAAAGGGATAGGGAGAGAGATACAAGAGGAACAACAATTTTCAGCAGAAGGGGATTTGCTTTAGTGGGCGGAAGGGAGAAAGAGGTAGAGGGAGAGAGAAAGTAGGAGGAGATGAAGGTGTTCAAGTATATTATCTCACTTCTGTTGAACATATCCCGTTAGATAGTTATTTTTCGATGATTCTGGCGGTGAAATGTTCATCTGGGAAAAGAGAAACACATTTATACCTAATTCTTATATTTAACTATATTATATACCTAAGAAGACGAAAATAGTGAACGAGAGGCGTCGGGGTCAGGCCAATCGGGCTGATCGGCCGGTCGGTTCTGGCCGACCAAGTCCGATCACTATACAATGGACAAGGGCCGATCACTATTCAAATGGCATGATCGGTCATGCCCTATCATGCCCTGGCCGATCACTATCAGGCCATGATCGGGCATGTCCGATCGGTCGGACACATGACATGGTCCGATCATGGCCTGACACTTTTAAGTGAGAGAAGTGAAAAAGTGGGGGTATTTTAGTAAATTTGGGTATATAGTGGATAATTTTTATAACGTTGGGTAATTTTGTAGTTGTAATAGTGAAATAGGGTATATTGATATATTATCACTTTTTCGATTGGGCAGATATTGCGACTAAAAATTACAGAAATAGGCATTGCGAATGAAAATTTGTTGTACAAGGCTCAAGGCTGGGACTCACAATTATGAGTAGGAACAGTGCAGCACATCTAAGTATTTATATGTATGATAAATTTCTTTTTATGAGGATTTCTTCTTTTGAATATTATTATATTATTTGGAAGAGCTTATCAATAATTTATTTCAATTTATTTCAAAAAATAATTATTTATGTATATTTAAGACTTACTAAAACAGTTAATTATAAAATTTTTTTTTGATAAAAATAACTTATAAAATTAAATAAAAACAACTTATAAAAAATCGATCTATCATAAAAAAAAGTATGAAAATAATTTTTCAATCTATATTTTATTTTTTCTATAATTAAGTACTTATATAAAAAATATCCATTCGATAGTTTATTCAATTTAATTGCTAACATTTTGGGTACAATAACCTCAACATCAGCAAAATCCAACACAATGCATTCTAAATTGTAGATCGACATTTAGATTGAACTACTAGCCTTCCTCATCTCTGCTCGCCGGTAATTATTAGTTGCAGATTGCCCACATATATAAACCCAGATAAAATGCGCTCAGCATCCTCTGTCCCAACATTCGGTGGCCCACCAATCACGCCCCGCCACGCGTGCATTGATGGGCCACCCTTTTATAACTAAAATAGTTTTTTATTCTTGCATACATGCTGCACCAATGCACGCGTGCCGGGCGTGATTGGTGGGCCACCGAATGAGATACAAATTTTGGTAGGAGGATCCGGATTGGATAAAATGTGAAATCAATTTCCGGAAATTTGCCAACTCAACTAATATTTCTACTTTGTTGTCCAAGTAAACAATCGTGCAAAGCAAGTGTTCATGGAATTGGGTCGTGCCATTACACATCTTGAGACTATATTTATCATATACAAATTTAATAACTTATTTATTTATTAGATAGATATTATATAATATTGATATTAAATACAGATTATTTGATAAAAACTCGTACATTACAACAATCCGTGCTTAATGCTTGCGTGACAAAATAAAAGAAAATAGAAAAGAAAGAAGAAAAATGGAAGCATAAAATACAAAGGTAGTATTCATTTTCTGTTCACTTACTAGTACTGGTGGGTGATTGAGAAGGCGCAAAACTGAGCAACTCCTTAGAGTGCAGCCACGGCTTGACCACCACCACCGCTTGGAAAGTCTTGGTTGCTCCGTCAGTGGCGGCAGAGATCTTGAGGTAGTATTTAATGCCGGAAACCACCTGCGTCTCCGCCTCCAGCACCTCCGAGAAGATGAGTAACTTGGTGGCTGGGGTGCTGCCGTTGGCCTTGTGCAGCTGCCGGTTGTACTCTCGCACGCAGTATCTGCCCAGCTCTTGTACTTGCTTGTTTTCCTCAACGTTCTTCACTTGCATCCGACCTCCCACTTTTCGGCCGGTCGCGGCGGCGCTGACGGCGAGGAGGAGGAGGAGGAGGAGCGGAAGCTGAAGAGAAATTCTTGATCCGGCCATTATGTATTTGTGTGTGTTTTAGGGGTGGATGACGGATAGAAATATATAAAGAGAGTAATTGAAGAGAGAGATGGACACGTAGACGTAGGGAGGGGGGTGGCAGCAGCTGCGGTGTGCCGCGTTTGTGTAATGCAGTGGCAGTGGGCACACACCCCATCACCATGCACAAGATAAAATTTCACACCCTTTTTGTAGTGTAGTGAGTATTGACAGATAGCGGCTCCAGGCTCTTTTTTCTTTAGTAACGGATCCAAACTCATATGATGCTTCTATATATTGATATATATTGATGATCAAATACTAATAAAACAATAAATAATACTTGTAAGTGTCAATGCATTTACAATATTCCAAAAAAAAATGCCCTCTATCCTTAAAAAAGACTAAATATCAATTTATTGTTCAAGTTTTTAATTATTTTGAATTATGGTGTTTTCATTTTAAAAATTCAAATTTAAATGTCTAAATTTGACAATTATTTTTTGCTTTGGTGTCTCTGTTATTTATTAACCGTTAAATATTATAAAAAAATATTTAAAAAAGAATGAATGGTAAATTTATATACAATCTATTTTTAAAAAATATTTTAATGTTATAATATATGTTGGTCCCGAGACATGTTATAATATATGTTGGTCCCGAGACAAACGTTCAGATGTAGAGGGGGGGGTGAATACACCTGAAAACTTTTTCTCAACTTAGAACGCGAACAATCCGATTTCGGAGATTGTCTGCTGAATAAATTCAGTAGACCAGGCAAGTTGTTCTGGATCGCGTGGACAGAGTGACTGGCTATACTGAGGCCTGCTAGCTGACTGATGTCAAAATTCAGTACCGTTCAGTAAGAGTTCAGTAGCGTGCGAAATAGTGTAGGCCCAATTCAATTGAGTTGAAAACGTTTCTAATAGAAACTGTTTCAGTAGATTAGTGCACTCAGTTTAAGCTTTTACTGAACTCTGCTAAATGATTTTGTAAACGTTTTTCAGAATGAACAGTAAATCAATGCAATAGTAAAAGACACAGCGATTTTAAAGTGGTTCGGATATCCAAAGTCCTACGTCCACTGTGCCGAAAAGATCAGGAGGCTATTTTATTACATTGAGTTAGTCTCAGTTGGTTTGTACACTGGACAAACACGGCCTAGAATATTATACTAAGCAAGTCCCAGTTTACAAGGTTCAAACAAAGATGTTTGAAGATTCTCCAACAGTGAAGGAGTTCTTTACAGTAAAAACAGTTCAAGATATGAACTCCTTCGGTTCTAAGCTATGGATATTTCAGTGGAGCTTAGGTTAGAGGGAAAGGGAACAATAAAGGGCTTCTAGAGTGAAGAACGGTGAGGAATAATCTCTCTGGGTTCGTGTTCTATCACTTGGATGCTAGAGGCTTTCATTCTATGAAGCTTGGTTCCCTAGAGCAGTGTAAGTGCCTTTCGCGTTGAATGTTTTCTCTGAATTTCTTGCGGAAAGCTTGTGTTCTTGTTCTTCAATGCTCGTATATTCTATGTGCTCTCTGTTGCTCTCTGTGTGTTCTTCGATTTGACTTTCCCTCTATTTATAGAGGTGAGCTATGGATAGATCCATTGGAGACGAACTGTCCACGTGTCACTCTCTTTGGGTAGCTAACGGCTCTTTTGAAATCGTGTAGAGTCTACCTTCTTTTTCTGGAAAGTAGTTGACTTGCAGCTTTTTACTAGAACTTTGACAGCTGGCTGCTTGTCATTGGTCGAGGTGTAGAAAGTTGTTGAGACATTCAAACTTCAAGCCAGATACTGAAGCAGACTTCTCTGATGCGTACAACCTCGGACAACTCTACTGATTTAACTTTGAAAACCTCTGACAGTCAAGGAAACTATCAGGACTTTGCTGAGTCTGACCGGGGGTTCGATGGTATACTCATGTTGAGTTCAACTCTGCCGAGGGTCGACTGCGAGTTCGATGGCTGCTCTCGCCGAGTCCAGTTCTACCGACTCTTTCAAGATGCTCTCCTCTGCTTAGTCCAAGTACTGCGAATCCGGACACCTCTCGATGTCTTTGCTCTCGCTGAGTCCAACACTACCGAGTCTTCACTCCATGAGTGCGAGGCGGATAGTCTGCGAGGTTCGATAAACGTAACTTCCGAGTGCGGACCATGTTGAAGGCAAGTCTACTGAGTCTGAAACTCTCAGAGACCAAGGCGTTACAAACACAAAGGAATGGTTCACCAATCAAATTAGGATTTTGGGATCGACCAAATCTTCCGTACAATATCTTCTTGAATCATCTCCCAACAATTTCCCCCTATTTGATGATGCCAAAACCTAAAACTAAAAACTATCAGGTACAAACCCATTACAAATATTACAAGAAGAATCAGTGGAGTTGTACATCTAGGAGTTAATAGAATATCTCATTAAGAAGAATTCTCCCAATGCAATTCCTCCGAGACAATAATCAGACCTAGCAACAGACAAACACAGATAAGAAGTGAGTGTGTGAGTCAGTAATCACTTAGGTGATTCTGAGTGTTAAATTAAACAAAATAGGCCATGGAGATAATAAGATGTTGTCAGGTTAAGCAACAAAGATGTATGTGAAGGAAATATTAGGTTAGAAACGATACCTTCCTCCTTCGTATGTTGTCGCAACTTTGATTGTTGCTCCTCGTGTCGAATCTTCCGATCGTGTCCCGACCTTTTTCTTCCTCTGGGTGGTCAGAGAACTGAAGAAAATTAAGATTTTGTCTCTCTACGTACTCACGCACGCGTCTCAGAATTTGTGAATATGTGTGTTCTGTTTGAACAGAATACTAATATATATAGGGTTCAAAAGCCACTATAATATTAATATATTTGTAGCTCATTAATTTAATTATATTTCTAATTGGCTTCCACATAATTAGCCCATAATATAATTAATTAATCCACTGGGCTACTAATATTTAACAATTAATTAGCCCAACCAATTAATTCCGGATAAATAACATTATTAAATAATGTAAAAATACATTAATCCATTAATAATGATTTCTGAGAGACAATAAATAACTAGGCAACTAATTGGGCCAGATCAGGGATCTAATACAAGAAATAAAACTGGACCTCAAATTAGATAATTATCTATGCTCAGGTCAGAGCAAAATTAATTAATAAACACATATTCATTCCACTAGAGAATCCGTGCTGACTTACCCCTTTATCCCAAATTGAGCAAGGACTTGTATTTTAGACTCAATCGATCTCCGTATTTAAGATAGAAATATCCGTTAATTAATTAAGCTCACCGACAACTTAAATAATTTAACATCTTATATTCTCGAGTAGTACCACTCGACCTTATTAACACACCTTAGACTTAATCAACCGGCCGGGTTTAGTGTGCTAATCCTTTCGAGTTCCTCAGGGGATATTATCAACCCATTTTACTAGGATACGACTGCAAGATACAGACAACCAGCCTGAGCCACAAATAACTACTAACACCCAAGATACGTAGATCCGGTCGCGATGACGTTCACCATAGTAGGTCAAAGTGATAGATAGCCAAATGCACTCAGCTGAAGTCTTACCAAGCTTAAGACCAGCTAAGTCACTGAGATCTTAGTTCTCCACTAAGGTCAGTTAGGAGAACACATCTCACTGTGATCCATCAATACACCACCTTCAGTATACCAATAAAGACAAGTAGCTAAGACAAGCCACTTCTTATCTAAATTGCAGCTTAAACCGACAACTTATCCTGAAGTTGTCTCAGCTGTGATAAATGTTTATATCTTGTCAGTTCAACCAATTTGTGTTGTCTTCTGTGATACCCGACACACCACACAAATCTAACTTTTATATAAGATAAAGGATAACATGTGCAAATATATTTATTTATCAGATAGGAGAATAAAATAGTGGTAGGGACAAAACATATTGTATACAAGCATAAAATTTGCTTCCAGTATACAAAATCCCAACAATATTTATATATATAAAGAGTCCAGTACAGATACATCTCTTGCTACACTATTAAAACAAAAACAGAGAGGACCTAGCAAGACTATCTTCTGAAGTGTTGGATCCTTGCCTTATACTCTTTCGATTTATCTTCGGGCGAGAGGGAGTCCATATATCTTGAAGGTATCTCTCCGCAGCTTCTGAATCCTCAGAATGTCTTCAGGATCATTAGAATCAAGCTCGAGGGCTATGGCTGCATTCCTGACTTCACCTTCTATCACGCTGGTGTATAGAGATCTGTCTAGCTTCTGAGTTGGAGGTAGTGGTCTGTAAGCCAGAGTCTGAACATCTTCTTTATCTTCAATGGATTTATCGATCATATTATAGATCTCCAAATCACACTTGTAGAGCCAATCAGCAAAGGTGTCATTCTTATGAGTTTCTGGCTAATACTGCCAGACATAGTAGCGCTTGATGAATTCAGCTTTAAGCGTCTCTCAAAGCTGAGTCTTCTCCCAGAGCATCCATTTGTCGACCCGAGCCCACCTGTGCATCTTCTGATCAGTGGGTTTGCGGCCTCTTTTGTATTTGTATGGAATTTCCCTGTCCTTCGGTGGAGGAGGTCTTGGTTTCAGTCTTTCAGCTTCTCTAGCTGCTTCAGCAGCCTTCTCTTTAGCCAGAGCCTCTTATCGTCTGTATTCCTCCAGCTGATAGTATTCTGCTCTCTTGTCCATAGCGATAATGCTGATATTTATCATCTCGTCGATCGTCGGCTCAGCTCTCTTCTTTCCTTGCTGCTGCTGTGAGTCAGTAGTTGTCTTCTCAGCTTCCTGCTCTTTTTCCTTTTCCTTGTTAGCTTCATCACTGAGGATGAGCTTTCTGACAGGAGCCCTTTTTGCTGGTTTCCTAGCTAGAACCAAGGTTTCATGGACACGGATACGGGACACGGTACGACACGAACACGGGACACGGGATACGGTATTTTTTAAAAAATTTAGGACACGACACGGGCGCTAATATAAATAATATTAAATTATTAATATATATATATATATATATATATATATATATATATATAAATGATTAAGTCAAACTTTTCAATATCAAACTCATTGTTCACATTATTAACTCAAAACACATAAGTCATAACTCATAATTTATAATCATAGCATAAAAATGTGAAATACTAAGATAAGTAGATAACAACAATAAACATTAGTCTTAAAAGTCATAATAATATAAATAAAAAGTAATTTTTCAAGTTTTATGAATCGGTGTAGAATACTTCATCCAATAAATTATTTTCCACTTCCGGCTCATCAAAGGTGAGATTTGCAATCTCTAAAATCCCAACATCACTATTCAACTCAAAACGTCGGTTTATTGATGCGTTAAGAGTCTAATTTTCTTTTTCTTTGTGGTCGTGTCCGGGAAGAGTCGGACACTTAAGTGGTTGATCTTGTGTAGTTAGTATTCTCACTTCTGCGTAAGTGGTTGATCTTGTGTAGGTCTTGGGTTCGATTCCCATTAGGGACAATTTGTAATAAAAATTTTTAAAAAAATCAGAAATTTAAATTCCCGTGTCCGGGAAGAGTCGGACACTTCAATTCCCGTGTCCGAGAAGAGTCGGACACTTCAATTCCCGTGTCCGGGAAGTGTCCAAATTTTTTTTAATTTCTTTGGACACGTTTTTGCCGTGTCCGAGCAAGTGTCGGGCGCGTGTCAGAGCGTGTCCGTGTCCGACACGTGTCGGGCGCGTTACGGCGAC
This sequence comes from Lavandula angustifolia, assembly GCA_028984105.1. Lineage (NCBI taxonomy): Eukaryota > Viridiplantae > Streptophyta > Magnoliopsida > Lamiales > Lamiaceae > Lavandula > Lavandula angustifolia. The sequence goes on from CM054807.1 coordinate 9,911,413, forward strand.
ATTTTTCGAAGTGTCCGGTGCAACATAGGTCGGAACCTTAGTACAGGCCTTTGCAGGAGCCTTCTTTGGCTTGTTTGCTGCCTCAGCCTCAACCAACTCTCTTGTCAGTTTTTCATCAGCTTCTATCTGAGCTTGCTCGGCTGGGCTTATGTATCGTTTAAGGGATTTCTTCAGAGGTGTAGGAACCTTCAGTGGCTTCTTTCCCTTTCTCAATACTGGTGGAGGAAGAAGAGGCTCTTCCTCATCTTCTGAGTCCTCCTCCAGGAATTCAGAAACTTCCTTAATATGTTTCTTAGAATCAACAGAAGTGGAAGTGATTGTTCTTGTCTCCTTGGGACTCGAGCCACTGGGGCCGGTCCTCGGCCGCATCACTGCTTACTTTGGAGACACCTTGGGCCTTACCCTTAGTCTCAATCTCTTCCCCTTAGCAGGAGTTGGGTCAGTGGGAGCAGATCTAACTTGGGACCCTAGTACTGACTTCTTCTCTTTGGCTATTCTTTCCCCCTTTTTGGCATCATCCAATACGCCTGGGGTGGGAAGTGAGACTACCTTGGAATTCAGTGTTGAATAAGCATTGGAAAGCTTGTCCAAGGTTTTCTGTAGACCTTCAAATTTCTCATGCAGGGTCGTTCCTCTTAGTTATGAGGTCATCACTATATTTGTGGTGAGAGGAATCAACCAGGTCTTGAATAGTCTTCAGCTTGGCATCGAACTTCTCCTCACACTCCTTCTGAATAGATATAATTCTGAGCTCGTGAGACTGAGTAAGTGCAGAGAGTCTTAACATGTGATCTGATTGGGCTGCCTTAACGGATTCCAGAAGAGAGGTCTGCGCAGTTTATTATTGATGCTTGCTTGAACTTCGAACTCGGCTCTTTGTGCGATAAGTGCATCTTCGAGAATGGTCGGGAAATCGGGGATAGACATGTTACGGCAATCAAGTCTTCGATGCCCTGATTTCCTCGCACTGAGCTATTGTATCCTTCTTCAATATCTTGTGGACATTCTTCGCCAGGAGGTGGTTCTGTGTCCCTTGACTTTTGAGTGCTTTGGCTACATATTTTAATTTTCGGCGTTTGGCAATGGGGGCAACCTCATAAGAAGACCGCATCAACAGCTGTCCAAGGTCAGAATCATGTGAGGTTCCTGCTACAGCCGAACTAGGAGGGAGGGAGCTGATAGGTAGATCAGCTGAGGGTTGAGCTCTCTCCTCCTGTTAAGTACCCTCAGCAGGCTTCTCAGGGCATACATCACTGGGTGGTTCCTGATCATCCAGATCAGAGCCCTCTGAAGGAGCGGTTGCTGAGGGGTTTCTGTCCTCAAGTAAAGCCAACATTGGTGCCCTTAAGTCCTCGAGGGAGCATATGCAGCAGGCTCGGACTAGCCTATTTGCTGACGGATTTCAAGCTCCTCGGAATTCAGGAGTTCATAAGACTTGAATCTGATAAGGCGATCAAGAGTGATCTAATCCTGGAACCTGAATAGCATCTGAAGTCTGGCCTTGAAAGCAATATTCACCAAGTCAGAGTGACTTGTGATTTCGGGAATGGCCTCAGAGATTTCTCAGGTTGCTCTGTCCTGAAGTGTGTCAACCTCATACCCAATAGTCTCTACTTCAGTGCTTGTCTCCATGTCATCTATATCTATTGGAGACATTGTCTTCTCAGCAGAGGGAAGACTACCGATCGGTGGTACATCCAGTGGGGACCTGGATGTAGGAGTAGTATTCTCAGGGGCAGTCCCCTTTTCTACTGAAGCCGCTTTGTCAGCTGAGGCTGCCTTCTCTTCAGACGCAACCTTTCCTACTGAGACTGTCTTCTCAGTAGAGTCTGAATCATCCCTCAGTCTAAATAGGGCTACTACCACGGCCGTCTCAGAAGCCTTCTTCTGCTTCTTCTGAGGGGTAACACCATTCTTACTGGGAATAGGGGCCTTCCTCTTCCCCTTCCATTCCTCAGCAGTGCCGGCGCCTATCTGTTGAAGCGCACTAGCACGGCTATGGAACCTAATTTTCTTCGGGTTGAAGTAGCCCTTGTCAGCATAAACTACGTTGTCATCTCCATAGAGATCCTCTATCATCACTGACAACTTCATCCAGTAGAGGAGTTTGCCCTTGGCACTCAGACGCCCATTAGTCTTATCAAATTTTGAGGACTGCGTCTGAAACTCCTTCATGAAGAATTCCATCCAATTGATCTTGGCCCTGAGACTAACTCAGTATAATAAAATAGCCTCCTGCCTTGTTCAGGACAGTAGATGTACAAACCTTCAGTCTGTGTACAAACCGACGGAGACTAACTCAGTATAATAAAATAGCCTCCTGCCTTGTTCAGGACAGTAGATGTAGGATTTTGGATATCCGAACCACTTTAAAAGTAGTTGTGTCATTTACTACTGCATTGATTTACTGTTCATTCTGAAAAACCGTTTACAAAATCATTCAACAGAGTTTCAGTAAAAGCTTAACTGAGTGCACTAATGTACTGAAACAATTTTAATTAATAACGTTTTTAAACCAAACTGAATCGGGCCTACATTATTCCACACGCTACTGAACTCATACTGAACGATACTGAATTCTGACATCGATCAGCTAGCAAACCTAAGTATAGTCAGTCACTCTGTCCACGCGATCTAGAACAGCTTGTCTGGTCTACTTAATTCATTCAGTAGACAATCTCCGTAATCGGACTGTTCGCGTTCACGTTTGAGAAAAAGGTTTTCAAGTGTATTCACCCCCCCCCCCTACACTTGAACGTTTGACTCGGGACCAAGATAACCTCTAGCAAGTGTTGTTCGGTTGAAGGATTGAAAGGACAATGATATACCTGCATCCTTGGAAAGCCTTTGATTTTTGCTCGTGTATGGAGCTTCTGGACTGTGTCCCGACCCTTTCCTTCATCCGCATGGATAGAGATCTGAAGGAAATTATTTAACTGCTCTCACGTTCTTAACTAACGTTTTTCTCACTGTCTTATACATTATATTATAATTGTGGTCCATGTTGGGATGAAATTCAGTATGATAAGATTTGAAGATCCCAAAACCCCTAGCTGAATGATGAGCCTTTTCAATGATGAGCCTTCGATAATGTAATAGCTTAGTTGAGTTCAGCATGTTAGGAACTCAATAGGCTAGAGTTCAGTAGCTGGTGCATTCAGTAGAAGATCCGCCACTTAGTCGAAGGAACTCAGTATCGAAGAAGTCAGTTGGGTAAGCTATAACCAACTGAATCTGTAAAGGAATTCGAGCCACGAATTCTCAGAACCATGAGAATGGAAGTATGAGACAATTCAATTAAAGGTCTGAGGATTCAGAGGAAGTCAACTCATCATACACTTGGAGTTTGAACAAGCCTCACCTACTCTCATAACCTCGACCAATGAGGAGCCGCAAGCACTCTACCAGCTCTGTCATAAAGCTACTCTTAGACTGAAAAAGAGGAAATCTCTACAGCGATATTCAAAATCAATATGGTTGTTTTCCTTGTATGATTTGACACGTCACTAGAATCCCTCCAAAAGATCTATTCGTGAATCGAAGACTATAAATAGAGAAGAGCTTCATGCAGAAAGACACCAAAAACAGGGAACCAATCATTTAAGTGAACTACTCTAGCAAACTTAAAGCCAAACACAGCGAAGAACTTGCTTATTTGAAAGATCATCTTAGTTCTTCTCTCTAGAGATCCTTTAGTTCCCCTTCTATAACATAAGCGTGCTTATTGTAATATCATTAGCTTAGAAACCTCAAAGGAGTTCATCTTTGTGAACTGTTCTTATTGTAAGAACTCCTTCATAGTTGGAGAAACTCAAACCTTCACGGTTGAGATTGTAAAGTCACTACGATTATAAGTAGATATCTGTCCAACATACAGATTAACTAAGACTTGCTTAGTGTAAGCAAACAAGAACGTATCTGTCCAGTGAACAGATCGACTGGGACTTGTTCAGTATAAGCTAATCAAGAACTCCTGCTTTGTTCAGGACAGTGGACGTATGATCCTGTGTATCCGAACCACTTTAAAAATTCCTTATGTTGATTTATTGTTGCATTGATAACTGTTCACATTGCATAAAACTGACTTTGAATCAAACAACATAAAACGGGTTTTTAACTGAGACGAATATATTTTGGGCCTACACTTGTGCACACAATTTTTGATACTGAACTACTGTTCACTGACATAAGTCAGTAGACTGTACTCAGTAGAGGAACTCTCTGCCCACGCGATCCAGAAAGTTTTTTTGGCCAACTGACTAGTTTAGTAGCAACATTTAGCTAATCTAACTTTCGCGTTCTGAGTAAGAATTTGCATTTAGGTGTATTGATCGCAGGCAACGCATATTGTTTAGCTAGGCTCCCTTCTTGTAATTCACTTGATGAAGGTTCAGCTTTGCTAGACATTGGAGCTATTGTGCTGACTGATGCTTTAAAGGCATGATCTATTTGAGTGTTAGCTTCAGCTCTCTGCTTCCTCTGTGGCATACAGAACTCGAACTCTTCAGCTTTTAATTCTGAAAATATATGATCAAGAGAAACAATATAAAGATCAGAGTGTCTTAGAAGTCTAGCGAATGGAGTCCATGGTCCGTCTGGCAGGGCTCTCAATATTTTGAGATTCATCTCTCGATTGGAGAATGTCTTTCCCAGCCCATTGATTGTGTTCATCAGATCGATAAATCTGATATTGAGATCTTCAATCGTGTCGTCGGGCATTAGTGACAATCTCTCCAGCTTCTGGAGTTCCAGGGCCAGCTTGTTGGCTTTGATCTTCTGTGTCCCCCGACTCAGTAGCGCTAGAGCATCCCAGAGTTCTTTGGCTGACTTGCAGTCCTGAACTCTGCCGAGATACGAGTCGCTTAGCGTGGTTAAAATGGCGTTTCTGGCTACCCAGTCATAGTTATGAAGCTTCTTCTCTTCTGGAGTGAAGAGGCTTCTGTCTTTTGGCACCAACTTCCTGGTCACCGCTCCTCCTTGAGTTGGTTCCTGAAAGTCAACACTATCGACCATAGGAACGATAGGTCCATCTTCCAAGACATCTGTCATGCTATCGTGGAGGGAGGTCAGATGTGCTTCCATTTTAACCCGCCATACCCCGTAATTCTCTACTGAGAACATGGGTACCATTCTGATTCCTGACAAATTAAACATGTTAGATAATGATATGAATGAAGAATGATATGCAGTGAAAACGTTTTCAAGGATCCGTTCGAGTAGACCAGATTCAGACAACAAAAGTCCTAAAGAACTCCTTCTCTGATACCAATCTGTTGGTCCCGAGTCAAACGTTCAGGTGTAGAGGGGGGGGGTGAATACACCTAAAAACCTTTTTCTCAAACTTGAACGCGAATAGTCCTATTACGGAGATTGTCTACTGAACGAATTCAGTAGAGCAGACAAGTTGTTCTAGATCGCGTGGACAAAGTGACTGACTATACTGAGGTCTGCTAGCTGACTGATGTCAGAATTCAGTACCGTTTAATAGAAGTTCAGTAGCGTTTAGAATTGTGTAGGTCCGATTCAGTTTAGTTTGAAAACGTTATTAATTAAAACTGTTTCAGTACATTAGTGCACTCAGTTAAGCTTTTACTGAAACTCTGTTGAAAGATTTTGTAAACGGTTTTTCAGAATGAATAGTAAATCAATGCAATAGTAAATGACACAACTACTTTTAAAGTGGTTTGTATATCCAAAATCTTACGTCCACTGTCCTGAACAAGACAGGAGGTTATTTTATTATACTGAGTTAGTCTCAGTCGGTTTGTACACAGGACAAACACAGCCTTGTGATTATACTGAGCAAGTCTAAGTTTACAAAGTCAAACAAAATATTTTTGAACGGTTTCTCTAACAGTGAAGGAATTCTTAACAATAAGAATAGTTCAAGAGATGAACTCCTTCATATCTAAGCTATAGATAAGTTCAGTTGAGCTTAGGTTAAAGGGAAAGGGAACAAGAAAGGGCTTCTAGAGTGAAGATCAGTGAGGAAAATCTCTTTAGGTTCATGTTCTCTCACTTGGATGCTAGACGCTTTGATTCTATGAGAGCTTGGGTTCCCTCGAGCAGTATGAGTGCTTTATGCGGGTGGTTGTTTTCTCTGCAATTCGTCGCGGAAAGCTTGAGCTCTTGTTTGCTTGATTCTTTGTTCTTGTCTCGTATGTTCTCTCTTCAATGATTTGATTTTCCCTCTATTTATAGAGGTGAGCTATGGATAGATCCATTGGAGACGAACTGTCCATGTGTCACTCTATTTGGGTAGCTAACAGTTGTTTTGAAATCGTGCAGAGTCCACTATCTTTTTCAGGAAAGTGGTTGACTTGCAGCTTTTGCCAGTTATTTTAATAGTAGGCTGCTTGTCAGTGGTCGAGGTGTATAAAGTTGATGAGACATTCAGACTTCAAGGCAGATACTGAAGCTGACTTCTCTGATGTGTACGACCTCGCACAACTCTACTGATTTATTCTTTGAAGACCACTGACAGTCAAGGAAACTGTAAGGCCGCTGCTGAGTCTGACCAGGGGTTCAGTAGTATACTTCTGCTGAGTTCAACTCTACTAAAGGTCGACTCTGAGTTCAGTAAACTGCTCCTGCTGAGTCCAGTTCTACTGACTCCGGAACACCTTTTAGTATGCTGCTCCTGCTGAGTCCAACACTATTGAATCTTCATTTCATGGTACTGAGGCGGATAGTCTACTGAGGTTCAGCAGACAGAACTTTTGAGCCTGGGAACATGCTGAAAGCAGATCTACTGAGTATGAAACTCTCAGAGACCAAGGCGTTACAAATACAAAAGAATAGTTCACCAATCAACATAGGGTTTTGGGATAACCAAATCTTCTAAACATTCTACTGCTGAATCATCTCCCAACACAATCCATTAGCAATTATATTGCTAATGGGCTTCCAATAAATTAATATCAGCCCATAATATAATTAACAATAACATGGTCACCTATTTATCAATTAATTGGCCCTACCAATTAATTGCAAATAAATAATTTTTATATTATTAAATAATGTATAAATACATTTATATATTAATAATAATTCCCCGAGAGCAGAATAAATACTAGGCATCTATTTGGGCCAGATCAGGGATCCAATACAAGAACTAAAGTCGGGCCAAATTAAGACCACTGAGATCTTATCAAGCTTAAGACCAAATTAAGTCACTGAGATCTTTGGTTCTCCACTAGGTCAGCTAGGAGAACACATCTCACTGTGATCCATCAATACACCACCTTCAGTGTACCGGTATAGACAAGCAGTCAAGACAAGCCACTTCTTATCTAAACTGCATCTTAAACCGATAACTTGTCCGAGTTGTGATAACTGTTTATATCTTGTTAGTTCAATCAATTGTGTAGTCTTCTGTGACCTAACACACTACACAATCGAACTCTTATACAAGATAAATGACCAACATGCGGGAATATAATTAATCAGATAGGAGAATAAAATAGAGGAAAGGGAAAACTCATTGTATAAAAATGAAAAGGTTGCTCCAAGTATACACAATTCTAACATCGGTAGCCTATCACTTGCTATTTATGGTCAAGAGCCCTAAATAGGTAGTACTTAACCTAAAGAGGAACTATATCGTAAAGGCAAGATCAGATACTTCTAGAACAATCAAATAACAACTCTAATTTCTTGGCAATTACACTAAACAATCATTTAAGAGGGTGGTAGTCCGCTCGCAATTGCTAAAACGTCATCATCCCTAATCTACTCAAATTAGGCCAAATGGTTGTCAATCACCAAAATTCATAAGAGAAGATGGTATGAAAGCACAATGAATGAAACCAAAAATAAAGTCACACTTTATAACAACAAGAGTGTCAAAAGAAAGCAATAAAATCCATAGATCTAGCTAGATCCCCACACTTGGGGATTAGCTACTCATGAAAAAGGGAGAAAAATCTATAAAGTAGAAATTACAACCTGTAGTCATGGAAGCTAACACCTAATTTTCTAAATATGGAAGAAATAACACAAAGACACCAATGGTTGAGTGAATCTCCTCTTCCCCAAGCATATCTCCTGGCAATTTTGTTGATCCTCTTGAGTTTCTTGCTGTTGAAGGTTTCTTGAGCCAAAGATGAAGTGAATGAGTGATGTGAGGTGAAAGGTTTTGGATTCTAGGGCCAATTTTCTATTCATAAGCCTCTAAGAACCTAAGAAATACCATCAAATCCCACAGATCCGTGCAGCCTGCGATCTAGGTCGGGTCTAGCCCATTCTGTACGTTAGTACAAACTTTTCGAAGTCTGTACCGCTGTACAACTTTTATGTGCGGCTATACAGGCCCCACCAAGGCCTTGCCGCTGCATAACGGAGCTTGTGCGGTGGTACAAACTCTTTAAACTCTGTACCGCTGTACGAGTCCTTTTGTGTGGCAGTATAGGTTCCACCGAGGCCATGCCGCTAAATCACGGGCTTGTGCGGCGGTACAGACCCTCAAAAGTCTGTATTGTTGTATGATTCATCTTATGAGGTGGTACAACATGCCTTAGTCGTAATTTCGGGCCTTTGCCCATCAGGCAACGCGCTCTATGCCTCTAGGTCTTCGGGGACTTCTTATTTTTCCACATAATTGGCCCTAAAATTGATAGTTTTTCCTCAAAATGCACCAAGTACCTAAAAAAAGCAACAAAATAGAAAAGTAAGGAAAAAAATACACCAAACCTGGGACAAACACACAAAGAGAGAAGCGAAACAAGCTAAAAATGGCAAGATAACATGGTAAAAAAATCGAGTGATCATTTACCTAGTGCCAAAATATTTGAAATCCCTAATTTTAAAAAGACAAATCTTGTTGTTCTTGGTCGACGGGAATTAACTTTCTGGGGTCTTTCTTTGGCTTCTCAAAAACCTAAGGTTCCTCGCCGGCTTCAAGCAAAAAAATAGAAAACCTTTCGGAAACTCAATTTTTGTAGATGATGGTGGTTCTCACCCGAAGGTTTTGTTCGTCCAGGGTGGAGGTTTTTTCCTTTGGGGCTCGCTTGGTTGTCAGGAAAGTAAAATTGTTAGGGGTATGATTCTGTAGAAAATGATTTTGAAAAGTAAAGTTGCTAAGGAATTTCATTATGTGGAATGTGCGGAAAAAAGATTAGTTGTCTTGTGGTTGGAAAATACTATTTAAATATTCAGATTTCTAATTTTTTTTAAAAAGTATTTAGAATCTTATTTTTCACAAATTAGTAAAATGAGAACATATGTAAAAATAAAAAGTTATACAACTTACAAAGATATATATATATATATATATATATATATATATATATATATATATATATATATATATATATACGGGGCGGTTCAAATAGGAACACCCCTTAGAGTGAGAAATAAGAACAATTATCATACGTTAGATGATGAAAATTGACGGCCCAGATTCTTTGGTGATCGTGTATTGCACCAAATAATCCTGCAAAACTTGAGAATTATATCAGTATAGTTCACAGGGTATAGAACACAGGGAACGGAGGAATAGACACATTAATTTTCTACTTATCTTGAGTTTGGTTAGCAACCACGCAAGTTTTAAGATTCTGTCTAAACTAAGAACTTGTAAAAACTGAAAGTAATTGTAAAAACTGAAAACTGAATTTAAACTGTTTTAACTAGGCAGTTGAGAGATGGGTCCAGCAGAATATTCACACACACGTAATTCCTATCCTCGGCACATAAAATGAATTAATCTTAAGAATCAACTAGTTATAGATTACCGTAACTTAAACTGCGTAATCCTCACTCCCACTTTCTTAGTCGGTAACCGTCATGTTGGGCATCGAAACGGCTACTTCCTTAATTTAGCTACAACCTACGTTGTTGGGCAATCAATAGATTTAATAGCTAAACAGCTTGATTGAACTAAGGGAGCCTAGTATAGGAGCCTACTCGTATGTTGGGCATCTAATAGTCTCCTACCGGTTTAATCCAATTATTCTAATGAATAACTTTGCTACTTACCTAGCCTTGTTCCACGAGAAACGATGGAAGTACTAAGTTAGCTACAAACTACGCAACTTAGGGTGGCCAATCCTAAATTACTAGTCAGATTAAATAAACCAGAATTAACCCGAAACCCTTCAATTAATTATTAGAACCTAAGCCTCATGTACTTGTTCACGTGTGCGTTTTACATCTCCTGGGACCACTAAAAGTTTAGCTACTCATGAAACTGTCCTGACTGCACAGGTAAGACACTTTGCAAAATAGAACATACATCATTCGTAACCCTAATCCTAACATGCACGAAAACTAAAAATAAGATAAAGATACGAATTAAAACTGAAAACGAAACACGAACTGAATTAAAGCTAAACACAAACTGAATTAAAACAAGAATTGAAATAGGATCAAGAGTACCGATAGTCTTCGATCTCTCAAGACGAACGGAAACAAGAAACGAACTAAACTAAAGGTTCGAACATTAAAAAGCTGAATTACGAAATTGTTGTTTTCTTCTACGTAAACTAAAGGAACTGCATGAAGTAAATGGAATGGTCGTTGGTTCTTCTCCTCGGCGGTGGAATAGGAACGGCGGCGGTGGCGATGGCTTCGGTCGGCGGCGGCGGCTTCGGAAATGAATGGATCGGAAAAGGATTGATGTTTCGAGGTTGTGAGGAGGTCGAGGCGCGAGAAGATGGTTGTAAAGGTTGCTGAATTTCGTGCCTCCCTCATCCTTTTATAGTGCTCCTAGGAATTAGATCACAACTAGGGTTCCTTTGTGGATAAGGAAATGATCTATGAGATATGGTAATATCTCATCCTTCCTTATTTATCTCCTTTGCTTCCTTATCTTCTTTCCTTTCTTTTCTTCTTCTTTCCTTCTTTCTTTTCTTGGCCAAATCCGCTCAAAATCTTGCCATTACAGTTGGAAACTCGTTGCCACATCATTGCCACGTGTCGTGCCAAATCAGCCTATTTTCCTGCATAACTGCCAACAAAAGCGTCTCGCCTGCACAGTTAAAAGACTTTTCGGACAGTAATAATTAGGTACGAAATCGACTCATCAAATCTCCTTACACTTGAACTATACTCGCCCTTGAGTATAAGAAGAACAAAAGATAAGTACCTAATTATTTTTGGTCTTTCCCAAGACCTTAGACACAAAATAAAAGACTCAAGACTCGAACAAGAACAAAAACAAGACTCGACACGAACGGAAGAAAGAAAATAACAATGGACTCACAAAACAAACACAAGAAGCCATACCAATCAATTCGAAATTCTCCACACCAATTAACTAGCCAAGCAATGTCGAATCATGCAATCATGATCTCATCCAACAAGTAGACAATGCAAATTTTGAAACTAAGCACATATATATCAACTTGGTCAAAATCTAAACAATGTGGATCTCCTCAAGTTTCACTCAACACTCTACTAATCTAGGTCCGGTTCAAGCCACCCAAAGGAAAACAATCCACGCGATCACGATAAGAGATCATCACAATAGCAATATCAAGGAGGTCTTTCTCATTCGGTTGTAATGGGGCTTATGACTTAGACAAATTGATGTTGGTAAGGGTCCTAGGGGTACTAAGCTCCATTAAAATTCAGAATCAATGTTATGCATGTAAAACTCTCTCACCTGTGCAGTCAAGACAGTCAAATTCCCACCACTTAAGAAAATTCACTTCAATGCTACAATATCAATACTATGCACCCATACTCTTCCTTTTCTGCCACGTTTCATATTCAGATTTTTTTTTCTTTTCCCTTTTTTTTTTCGTGGCATATACTTTTTTTTTTTTTGCAAACTGGGCACAAACTGTCTCAACTGTACAGACAGAACACTTTAAATTCTGCTTATATAGAGCAGTATTTACACTTAGACTTTTTATCCAATCTGTTCTCTGCAGCATGTCTAGACTGGGTAGGTAGGAGACATATGTAAAACTTCGGATTTTAACTTTCATGCATAAAAGAGTTCGTAAAACATGCAATAACATGGGTCACGAGAAAGTTTAAAAAGGCCTTGGCTTAAATTTTACTAACTCAAATCAAAGAAACGGTCAAGGCTCAAATTGGTTCACTAAGGGATAATGTAGGGTCGGAAATATTTTGTCGCGGCCGTGTGGCTAAAAATCCCTAGTGCCTCCTATCATTTATCACAAGTGACTCAAACATATTGCGATTTTGCAGATAAACACTCTCAAAAGAATAGTAGGAAGTGTCCTACTTTAAGGCTCAAATCTAATTTAACTGAGTGGTTATTAAATTTCGATCCAACAAAGTTTATTTTTCGTCATCCCAAATTACATGCATATACGTGCCTAGATCTACTCTTCACAAAGTCCACAAGCAAGCATATTGAAAATAAAAGCACAAATAAGACAAGCTTGATCATAGAAAACGTCACTTCAAAATCAAAAATTTTGGCATGCTTCGACACAAAATACCCCCCTCCTTACACTTAAACCTTGCTCGCCCTCGAGCAAGAGAGAAAAGACAAAACAAAGAGAAAAGGCATGACAAAATAAACACAAAAACACCCTCCTTACACTTGGTCCCTACCAAGTGTTAGAACATACGAAAACACACAAGAATAGACTCAAAACATTAAACAAAAACACAAAAATGAAAAATAAAATTGGGGAAGAAAAGTCACCGGTCGCCTCGCCTGGGCAGGCGAGGCAGTCTGCTCATAACTGTGCGGCGGAGGCGATCTACTCTGCGGCCAAGAGAATCCAGATTCCATACTTTGCTCCTCCAAAGGCCATCTCCTTACACTTAAATCCCAATTCCATACTTAGCCAAAATCTGGAAAAGAAAAGAAACAACAGCAATCATAAAATCAAACTAAAAACACGAAATCAAAGAAAAACGGAAAAAATACGGGTTGCCTCCCGGAAGAGCCTCTCTTTAAAGTCTTCGGCTAGACCTCCTTTTTAAGAGTCAATCGGGTGACGACATGAACAGTGGAGTCTCATCCACTGGCTTGATCACCCGCTTCAATCTCTTCCCACGGTCTTTATACCACTCGAAATCTTCATAGGCCTTCTTTCGAAATTTTTCCTCACACTTGGTTGATGGTCTATCCCCTTGCAAGACGATGGTAGTCTGCTCCCTTGCTGCCTTTTTCTTGTCTCTTTCAGGTCGGCGCTTTACTTCCACGGCTTTCAACCATTCTGGTACAGAGTCGTCTTGACTGGGCAGCTGAGACACACTGTTGACAGTTGCCAATTCTGGAGTTGCGTATAAGGCCGAGATGCTTCCTTTGATCTCCTCGTCCCTCATATCCTCGAGATCTGATTTGGTCAGCCCTTGAGTCAAGGTGACCTCCATCTTATCCTACATCACATACGTCTCAAGATATTCTTGGAGAAAGCTTTCAATGGAGTCAGTAGATAAAGCATTTTCATTTTCATGATCAAAGGGCCTCTTAAGTGCTTCAGCAATGTGATAATCATACATTTCATTATGGTATGCAACACTTATAGATCCCTCATCTACATTGATTATGGCCTTCACAGTTTTTAAGAACGGTCTACCCAATAAAACACCCGCAGTACCCTTAACTTTCCTATCATTTGTGTCTATGACATAGAAATTTGCTGGGTAGACAAAGTTGTTAATTCTGACCAAGATGTTTTCAAGTAAACCTACCGGGGCAATGCATGACCTATCAGCTAATTGAATTATCAGCTTAGTGGGCACTAATTCAGCTCCAGTTAATTGATTATAGACGGACAATGGCATAACATTAATGGACGCTCCTAAATCGCACATAGCTTGCTCAATCATAACACTACCCATCAGACAAGGTAGTGTAAACATACCTGGGTCAGCACACTTAGCGGGTAACATCCTTTGAATAATTGTTGATATGGAGTGGTCCATCACAACTTTCCCGGACTTCGGGACTTTTCCAGTGATAACGTCCTTTACTAACTTCCCGAACTTAGGAATTTTCACGGCCTCAAGGAATGGAATGTTGATCTCCAATTTTTCGAACAATTTAGGGTAGGCCATGTACTCCTTGTTCGACGTCTTTTTCCTTTTCAAAGCTTCGGGGAATGGTGGAGGAATCGAGATATTCGAGCCCCCGCGCCGGTCAAGACGTCCTCCTCATCCTCGTTCTAGTTCGGGATTCTCGGCATTCTCGCTCCCTTAAGCCTTCGATGGTATAGGTACGTTCTCGCGGCCTTCTTCTTCTCTGCCGACTTCTCTCGTGTGTCTTGCACGTGCAGTTGGGCCGAGCAATTCTTTTCCTCCAAGCGAGTGTAATTTGGTTGCGGTTTTGGGCACTCGATTGGGGCCGTGTTTGAGCTTGTGAAGGTAAACACCCTTGACCTCCCTTCGAGATCTTGGAGTGAATGCGCGGTTTGGACACTTGTTCGGATAGATTTTCCAAAGTAACTTGTTGATCCATCTTCAATTGTTGCATCTTTGTTCCTTCATGGCTTGGATCTCATTTTGATTTGAAATTATCTTTTTCTCCATCTGTCTCTAGTATGTAATTGCTTCCCTTTGAGAAGAAATCATCTCGCCCATCAATTCTTCAAACGAAGAGGATTCCTGGTGGCCAGGCGATGGACCTTGCTGCTGATATATTCGATGGTGTGGAGGTTTGTATGCTTGAGACGACTGTTTAGCACAGTTTGTACCATTAGTAGGTAGCTGGTACAAATTGTCATAGCGGTGGATGAGTTGTTGTACTTGACTTTCCGGAAATTCCACTCGCTTAGGCGATCGGCACTCGTTCTCTCCATCTCGTTTCCTTTTTACCACACATACTTAATTGACTTACATTAGCCATAGCATTCGGATTAGGCCGAGTATGAGCCGGAAGTCGTCCTTGAGTGCTCTTCATCTCTTGCATCGTAGAATTCGGCTTATTCATCTCGCTTGGCCAAGTTTTCCATCGTAGCTTGCTGATCCTTCTTTGTCCGATTTATCTCCCATCGCATTTGTTGTTGAAATGCAGGTAGTGTCCTTCTGGCGAAGAAACCATTTCGGCCAAAAGCTTTTCTAAAGGGCTCTGTTGCTCCGACCGGGCGGGCGGGACACTCTATCTTGAAATTGCCCTTGATGCGGGGGCTTGTACACTTGCCGATAATTCTCGTTGTTGCGAGGCTGGTACGGTTGTTGAAATTGTTGTTGAGGCGGATTCCTTGGTTGAAATTGAACTTTCGGCTGCCTCCATCTAAGGTTCATATGAACCCCTTGTTGTCCACTCCAGTTTCCAGTTTCATTCATTTCTTCTCCCGGACATTGTAGTGACGTATGCCCTTTCTCTCCGCAGGCTCCACATGAATGATCGGCAATCGATGATTTGAAGCAGAAGTGTTCCGCTTAGCGATAGGTCTAGCTTGTCTTGTAACATGCTAAATTTTGCATCCACCTTAGTATCGATCTCGTCCATATAGTCTGAATGAGACCAATTGACAGCTTTCCTTGTTGTTCTCGGCCCCTTGTATTGAGAGGTAGATTCCGCAAGTCCTTCAATTATGTTTCTTGCATCTTCATAGAGACTTGTATGGAAATTCCCTTTTAAACCGATATCGACCATGACTTTTGCTTCGTCGGTCATACCTTGATAGAAAATTTGTAAAAGCTCCACGTCCGAATAGCCATGGTTAGGACAACTATCGACGAGTCGTCCGAATCTCTCCTAATATCCGCCGAAAGATTCATCGACTTCTTGAGCGATCCCGGAAATTTGCTTCTTAAGTGCATTCGTCTTTGATTGTGGGAAATACTTCTTCAAGAAAACCGTATGCATCTGGGCCCACGTCGTGATCGTGTTTGGCTTAAGACTTGAGAACCAAGCTTGTGCTCCGTCTTGAAGTGTGAATGGAAAAACCTTGAGCTTGAATGCATCCAGATTACCTTGCCTGCGCAGATTGCAGACTTGGTTGAACGAGGCCAAAAAGGAATTTGGGTTCTCGTTCGTCCTCCCATAGAACTTCGGCATGGCAGCGACCATGTTCAGCTTGACATCAATTTGTTCAGTAGTTGTGATTTGGATTGGACCGGGTAAGTCCACTCCCATGTCAAGCGATACGACATTCATTCTCAAAGGTAGCGGTTGATTGTCCCCCTCTTCCATCTCTTCCTCTTCAGATTATGAGCTGTTTATAGGAGTGTTCTGCCTTGTTTCATCGAACACGACAATCTCTATTTCTGACGCGCTGTTCTGATCAACGGCGTCTGTTCTGTCTCTTGACTGGGCAGTTAAGACGTTTTCTGCCTCGGACAGAATCTGTTGCTTTTGCAGCTTTGTCCCCTTCCTATTCCTCTTCGATGTTTTCTCGATCTCAGGATCAAATATGAGGCCAGGGTTGGAAGACCTGCTCATGCAACGCTTAAAAGAACAAAAAGATTAGTAGAAAAGCAATAAAACTAGATAACACCGTTCCCCGACAACGACGCTAATTTGGTGATCGTTGTATTGCACCAAATAATCCAGCAAAACTTGAGAATTATATCAGTATAGTTCACAGGGTATCGAACACAGGGAACGGAGGACTAGACACATTAATTTTCTA
>CM054807.1:9928420-10161836 GCA_028984105.1 Lavandula angustifolia
GACTGAGACTAACTCAGGATAATAATAGCCTCCTGATCATTCGGGACAGTGGACGTAGGATTTGAGCGATATCCGAAACCACTTTAAAAATCCTCCTGGCTCTTATCGCTTTTCTTAATCAAGGTATCGATTTTACTATTCTTACCGAACATCATATTTAAATCAATCAACCGGCCTCAAAGATACCTAACTTTTAAATCTACCGAACCAGACTTAAACGTTTCCTCACAAAAAATTGATTCGTGGGCCTACACACCCGCGCACACCGAACTCTCACCGAACGATACCGACCCGACCTAGCCGGGCCAGCGATTCCCACCTCGAGTCAAGACTCGTTAGCCTTTTTACTCGATCTCGTATCAGCTTGTCCTGGCCAGTCCGAATCGGTCTGCATGGCACACCATCCCTAATAGGACTGCTTCAAGTTCGAAATTGAGAAATGGAGCCGTGCACTCACCCCCTCTACACCTGACCGTACACTCGGGACTACCACCCGGTATCGGGCATAGAGTTCTTGGACTCTTGCTATCTTTGAGGATCCGGTCTATTCGAACGGATCCGAGGAAAATCTAAGCCACCGGCATATCACTCTAAGCATTCATATCTATATTCTTCAGCCGATACGTCGTATAAAGGATGGTACCCATGTTCTCGCGGAGAATTAAGGAGTATGGCAGTCTAACGAAGCAATATCCGACATCCCTCCACCACAAGAGGATCGGGGCGCTTGAAGATGGACCTATCGCTCCTATGATTGATAGTGTCGCGGATCGCCAGACTAAGCTCAAGGAGGAGGAATGGTGACCGAAGAAGATTCCCAAAGACAAGTCTCTTCACTCTCGAGGAGAAAGCAAAGCTTCACAACTTAGACCGTGTTGCCGTAAACGCCCTACACGTAATTACCTTAGTGATTCTTATCTTGGCAGGTTCGTGGAATGCAAGACTCGCTAAAGAACTCCGGGGATGCTTCTGCACCATCGAGTCGAGGGACTCGTAAGATTAAAGCCAACAAATTAGCACTCGAACTCCAAAAGCCGGAAAGCTTCATTTCTCACGCCTGCGACAAAATCGGCAGACCAACGCTGATTTACCAACCCGATGAATCCCCTATCAACGGGCCGGGAAAGACATTCCCGCCCACGAGAGATGAATCCGGCATTCCGAGGGCACGCCGGACGGACACCGGACACCTTTTGCCACTATATTAGCATAGCTCCGACTTAGATGATGCGTCTCCCCCGACCATGTCTTTCGTAACTACAGCAGAGGAGTTTGGAGTCTGGCTGCACTTTCAAAGAAAGCAGAGAGCCGAAGTCGATACAAAATCGACTATGCTTCAAAAGCATCACAAGACAGCATCTCCAAAGAACGGCAAAATCACGAGTAAGACTGAACTCTTCACTAACAGGATCTACAAGAAGGAAGTCTCGCCGTGGCTATGCGCCCGCCGCCAGTATCGAAGGGAGAAGGAGCGAATGCGTAAAAGTGAGTCAAAGCCTATCGGGAAAAACTGTGGGGCAAAGGGTAAGTCAAATTATATGTCAAAATACACTCCCGACTCACAATCTTCCTCGAATGCGGAAAGAAAGATGACTCGTAACCATCAAAGAATAGCGAAAGCAAAGAAGAAAGAGTCATCGGTCATATAATCGCACCCAGCCGGGACATTGGTCAAGAGGATTGGCCTCGGCTTCAAGAGGGTCGAACGCTAAAGCACGTAAGGCAAGGAGAGAGAAATTTACCCCTAAAAGACAATCTTACATAGCCGGTGAAATCTCGCATTTACTCCGAAGAGGGTCTACTTCTTTTTATGGATTCATCGGACGATGAAGCAGCCTTTCATGGCCTTAGAGGCCAAGTCAAGAATCACCGGGCGTGCGCATGATGGCAAAGTAAGAGGATGAGGTAAATTCTCATGAACCACTTAACTTCTCTTCACACCGCACACACGACACTATTTCCTGTGTGGGCGTATGAGAATTTGGACGTCGTAACCGCATACGAAGAATCGGCTCGACTTAACAAATTCAGATTTAGTCCGCAAATCATCAAGCACTCTTCAGGAGTCAGATACCTCGCAAAGTAGAAAATCGTAAGACTTTCTCAGGAGAGTCGGGGCTGCTACCGAGGCCGAAGGACTTGTGTTGAGACTCGTGGAGGAAATAAACTCTAGATGGCCAAGTCTCAAAGATCAAGAAGATCGGATTTCGCTTGACCAATGACTCGACCACAAAGACACTCAACTAAGTCTCCTCAAGCAAGAAAATGTCGTGACTTCTGCATCGAGCACGCATACACCGAAGAAGAGTGATGATGTCTGGAGTGAGCTTGATGACCGAGAGGTGCAAGGGTGCCGAAAAGAAATTAGAGGCTATGCTAGCAGTAATAAGTCAAAGCACTGCAAGGAAGGACTCGGATTCAAACAGTGAGCCCCACATCCGCCCAAAGACACTGTAAGGACGCGCCTTGTCGATAGATTTGTTCGAGGGGAGACTATGAACCAAAATATACTGGAACCCCAAAGCAAAGAACAAACCCAAGATGAAAGCACCTCATCCCACACGCTCAAGATCGACAAGAAGATCGGGCAAGCCAAGAAACCTCAAAGATGGGCCATGGGGAACTGAAGAAATTAAAATCGGCAAGATTTCCAACAAGATGTGGACTCTCCAAAGTCGACACATCCAAACTTCAAGATGTGGGTCATACTATTATGAACCTATAGTCGAAGAGGCTCCAAATGTCACAAGAAAAGGAAAGCCAATAAGGCTAGGCGTCAAGAAATTCACCAACTCGTAAGATCGTGACTCCCGAACCCTCGTAAGCCTCGTAAGTCACCCTCACTCACCCAGCCGTCGATATGTCGACTCTAGTGGAAAGAAAATGCCCGAAACCACCAAAGGTTGTTAGGGGATGATTAAGTTATGAAAACTAACATCTATGACCCAAATCAAAAATAAAGGGTACCCGAATATAATTCTGCTTTTGCAAAAGGCGAAGACCTACGGTATGGGACAAATGATGCTCAAGACACACGACATACCAAAGGAGTCTCACTAAGAATTATATCATCGAAGAAGCGACCTAGACTGAGTTTGGAGATAATGCCAAAAGGCTACACGAGAGGATATGGGACACTCAAAGATAGGAACCGCCAAAGTTCCAAGAGTATCATATGTTGAAGGACTTCAAAGATAATCTTCCCGTTAGTCAATTCTCTGATAACTCAAACAGAAAGTGATTTGGACGCCGGCTTCGCGGATGTTATCCATAAATCCACAGTGGAAAACAGAGTTGTTATCAAGGGCCCAGTAAAGAATATATATGTGGCCGACCGAACTCACCCAACATCAAGCTTGCTTATCAGCGAAGAATGACACCGCACCGCCAAGCATGGCACGTAAGACTCAGCCATCTCAACTTTAAGACGCTCAATCAGCTTCTCAGAAGAAACACTCTAACATGGGTGGACCGGGGAATGAAGCATTCACGCAAAGACACTGGTGAAGCATGTCCAAGGGAAAGCAAACAAGGAATCAAAATCCTCTAGTTCCATCGCCTTCCACTGATGGAATCCTTCACCGGCTACATACGGATTTGTTCTATCTGGGGCCTCCTCAGCCGACGATCGTATGCGTAACTATGCATTAGTGGACATAGATGACTACTCGCGCTGGCACATGGGTCATATTCATCGCTAACAAGTCTCGACGTCAAAACAGAAGCTACCAACGCTTCGAAAAAGCCTTCAGTTGTCGAAAAGAACACTCAAGATCGAAAAATACGTTCGGCATGTGGCAGGAACCGAGTTCCTTTCCTCCATGGTAAAGGAGTTGGCAAAGCGTATGAATGTAGCACGGGAATTCTCACCGGCACGCATACCTCAAAGTAATGGAGTTGCCGAATGAAAGAATGTATAATCTAAAAGAGGCAACATTGACTCTACTTCCGTACTCGCAGGATTCCCCAACCAAATTCCCGGCGTAAGTTACTCTGATACGCATGTTATACTGGAATAGATCTCTACCAAAGAAAAAGATAAGAGAACACCATATTAACTATGGAATGACAGAAGCCTTTACTATCTTATTTCCATATTTTTGGGTGTTCATGCTTTATCCACAATAATGGGAAAGATCACCGAAGACTTTGGATAGCAAGTCGGATCGGGGAGTATTCTTAGGATATTCTCGGGTCAGAAGAAAGCTTTGGAGTATCTAACTATCGGACTCTTTGCTAGCAGAGGAAAGCCCTCATGTTGTTTTTAATTCGAGTTTCATTCAACACGTGTGGAGCAATAACTCAAATTCCTCAATCGAGGACATCGCAGGAGCGGCAGCAGGATCTAAGCTTAAAAGACAAATCCTAAAATATCCAACCTTTATGCTTGGGATGTGAGATTCGACGAAGAACTCGGGACAAACCTATCGAATCTTTCAACCACCGTAATAGTATTTAGAGCTGGCATTGATTCTCCCAACAAATCAATCCCGTAACTCAGGCCGATGGAGGAAACCGTGAGAGGTAATCGAGACCAACACTACCGAGAATAACAACTCGTGGGGAACGCCTAGGTAATGTTCCCTTGAGTTTAATGCCCGAACTCCGGTGACTAACAGATCATACCTGTCAGCACGAATTATTTTCAATCCCGTAATAGTACAACCCGAAATGCCTAACTCACCTACTATCCGTGTTGAACAAATTTGATGAAGAGTTAAAACATCGTAGATCGCGAGCTGGATGCTCACACCGGCGCCGATCTTATAATCTGGAGATCCTTCAAAGACATGTCAAGACAAGATCCAGACTCGTCCAAGGAGAAAGCGCATTATTTTCCTCGCTTACTCTGGGCCATCAAGAGCCCTGTAATCATCGGGGGGATGCATCTTAAAGATGCCAGGGATCGGATCATTGCTATGCCAGAAGAGCTAAATCGGGCTCACGAGAAACGAAGTATGGGGAGCTGGTTAAAATGACACTCCAGCATCAACATGTCATAGGAACCAAACGGGTCTTCAAAAACAAGCGAGATGAAAACAACGTTATAGTAAGGAACAAAGCAAGCACTTCTCGCGGCTAAAGGCTATCGTCAAGCCGAAGGGATAGATTTCTGATGAGACATTTCCGCCTGCAGCTTGCAAGATTGGAGGCAATTAGACTATTCCTAGCCTACGCAACTACATCAAAGATTCAGAGTTTATCAAATGGATGTGAAGTCTCGCGTTCCCGAACGGCGTGCCGAAAGAAGAAGAAGTCTATTGGGAACAACCGCTCCAGGCCAACAAGGACATCAAGCATATAGACTCGTAAAGGCTCGTACGGGTTAAAACAAGCACCCAGTGGCTTCGGGTACGATACCCCGTCCGAGTTTCTTCTTCGTAAAGGTTTTCGTAAAAGGCACAAAGAGGACCGCACTCTCATTCAAAGATTCGAATCGGAAGAAGACGTCATTACTCGTGCAGTCTACGCTGGATGACATTATCTTCGGTTCGAAGAATGTCATCATGTGTCAAGAATTTTGAAAAGATGATGAAGGATAAGTTCGAGGATGTCGATGATGGGTGAAATGAACTACTTCCTTGGTTTTTCAAGTCAAGCAACTCGAGAAGGGAACATTCATCAACCAAGGCAAATACACTCGAGACCTCATCAAAAAGATTCGGCCGCACATCCGAAGCAAACCTATCAAGATCCCGATGGAACAAGTTTAAATATGAAGATAGATCTTGATAAAGAGGGAGATCAAGAGACCAAACTGAATACCGTATAATTGGTTCTTTATTATATCTAATGTGCCTACTCGCCCTGACATGGGTCTCTACGCCGTAGGTGTTCTAGGTGTTACGATTTCTCGTGCGAATCCCAAGCAGAAGTCATATGGACTCAAGAAAGAAGATTCTCCGCTATCTACGAGGAACACCGATACGGGGTTTATGGTATCCAACTTGATGATAATATTAAACTAACTCCGGTTATTCTCTGATGTCGACTACGCAGATGTAGAATCGATCGAAAATCAACTTCCCGTGAACATGTCGCCTCCTTGGCAAAGAAGTTGATCCCATGGTTTTCAAAGAAAACAAGACTCAGCGGCCACGTCGACTACCGAAGTCGAATACATGGCTGCTGCCGAAGTTGTCTGCGCCCGTATCCTTCGGGCCGAGACAAAAAACTCGGGAGAGACTATGACGTCATTCGTAATGAAGTGCCGATTTTCCCGGACATGATACACGTACAGCAGCATCGCAATCACCGTAATCCTCGTTTCTTCACACAAGATGCAAGCACGCTGGACACGACATCATTTCATTCGTGACCATGTCGAAAGAAGGATATCGAATGGGAAAAGATCCATACCGACAAGCAAAGCTGGCCGATATATCGATCTGGCCTCTAGCCGAATCCAGTATCTCGTAGAACTTTCGGCAGAGACTCTAGGTCTCTGGCTGACCCTACCGACCCTAGTCAAGCAATAAGGTTTCGTAAGAGGAACATTCCAAACGAGGAGGAATGATCACTCTCAGCATCGAGTGTTCTCAAGACATAGAGATTCGTAAAACCATCTACACGAGGTATCACCGACTACTATGTCAATTCCGATAGTTTGCGTATCTCTACCCGCAGTAATTTAATACTGGCGCACTTTGCATTTACGGCAAAGATTCAAAGATGACATTAATATCTTTGGTTTGTCTTTATTATTAACGACCACATTTATCGCACGATATTCCATACATAAGCTTGCCGAACTCGCACGCATTTAATGGATGTCTTTTCACAGCTTACTACTTAGGCTATTTTACAACCGGGGCTTTCACTTAGGTGCCTTTTGTGATCATTGCCTATTGTTTTAACTTCTAATCTTAACCGTCCATATCATAAAGCAAGTTTACATTCACCTTCGATCAAAAACCGCTTCACCTTCATAGTTGATATATATTCGATCAAATCTTAAGAACCGCCATTAGCATACTTCATAACTTTCAAATTCCGAAAAATCCGAGATCTCGCATTCGGCAATCCTTACTTGCTATTACACTCTCGATCTTATCTCGAATTTTATCCATCGGGTACGCTTATATCCGTTAATGTATTTGTTATATTGCTTTCGCATCGCACAGACAAAGACCGTTTATCCAAAAAATAGTATCGATTCATTTCTTGTCACAGTGTACAATGGCGGAAACCAATATCTTTATGATATCTCCAAAATAGATATGCGTAATATTTGGGAGAAGGATCGCGTGTGGCTTGAACTCACCAGGGATTTCTTTATTCATGCGATCCCGAGAGGCATGGATGGAGACCTTCCCACCCGTCCGCGAGTCGTAGGCCGGAGAAATTTCGTCTAGGAGGCCTTCGCTCTTCCTCCCGAGACAAAGTTGGGGAGAGTCTGACTGGAATTCCGTACACCGTGTCCCGGAGATATAGTGGCGAGATTCGTTGCCCATTCTATCCAAAACGCCACTATGGAGTCAAGCAAATGTGCCCATCAAGGACGCCTTGAAGCGGAGTTTTGATCTCCGCTCCGAAGGGTCCAAGATGGGCCCGGGCAGGCCAAGAGATGACCAAGTTGATGAATACCTTACCGCCTTCTCGCGTGGAAAGCCCACTACATTCGTAGCCGCTTTTCCGAAGAACAAGATGTAAGCCTCGCCTCAAAGGCACTTGCCTATATAGCGACGCAGCTTCGACAAGCCCAAGCAGTGGTCGTTTTGACCCATGTGTGTCGAGGCCTAAGATTCGGATAATGATGGCCATATACGACCGAGCCCGGGATAAATTGGACTGAGTTCTTTCTCCGAGAATTCATGGCTCATGCTACTAAGTTCGACAAAGCATCAAACACGCCGAGCGCAAAGGGCAATTGCCAGCATGGACTCAAACCGTCCATCATGATCGAAGATTTATGTGGATCTCGAGCCTATCACCTACAAAGTGACAAGGAGTACTTCAATGTGAAGAAGGTCGATTTCACAACAAGACAAGTAGCCGTCGCCAGATAGGGTCGCACCTCGCCAGCCTTCTCCAAAATCAAAGTCTCCAAACCAGGCTACGCCTACAAAGAAAAGAACTCCTCCCGCTAAAACTCCTAAGTGCACCGGCAAAGAAACCGAAGAAAGCCGTTGAGGTGCCAGCTACCGAGGAGGTTCCACAAGTGCCTCGCCGAACAGCTCCCGAGAAGACTACCTTCACCCCATGCACTGGTTGATGTAGTCCCGAGTCTTCTCGAGAAGACTCAAAGCCGGAAAAGATTGCTTCCACCGAAAGGGACCAAGGGGATGCTTCCGCAGCCTCGTAGCGCAGATATTCGCCGCCTAGACGTCCCCTTTTCTCGTCCCTCTCCACTCACCCAGCCTCCCTCCAACCGAAGAGCGTACTTCACACATAGACTTGGAGTCTCGAGATCGCATCCGAAGGTGAATCAATCGGGATGGAAGCTTCAGTCGATTATATCCAGAGCATCCCGGAGAAATTCTACAACTAGTTCCTGAGCTTGCCGACTACTCGCACTTTGCTCATCGCCAAAACAAAGAAGGCTCCACATGTTGCTCGCGACATCGGGAGTGGCCTCGTCTACAGCGCACCTTGTCCTACACTACTCCCTCGCCAAACCGCATGAAGAGGAATTGAGACTCGAGAGAGGAGATAGGCTATTCGAGCCCCAAGACCTCAACCCAATGGACAATCCGAGGGTCTGCAATGCCGGCCATGATTCATGATCGACAAAGACGCCTCCCGCCCAAGACCTCGGACGGGTCGACCATGACGACCCACTCCTGCCGATTCGTGCCCCGGAAAGCCTCGATGAGGGACATCTAGAGGACAAGGATACCCATACCGAAACCGCCCCACCCTCCCGCATCCTTGGTCCCGAGAACCCAAGGTCTGGTGCTTCGTCCCCGCCAGAGCCCGCTAAGCTCTTCGCCGCAGCCGACTTCGGCAAGCGGCCCGACCGCAAAAGCAGCGATCTCGACCGCCGGCCAAAGCCTTAACTCGCCCAAGGGATCAAAAATCGAGATCTTGCGAAGGCTATCCATAGGACATGGAAGCGGCATCGCTCAAGCCACGACTAAAGAAATTCGGGCTGAAGTCCTTCGTCTCTTCATCACCCGCCCGATGTTTCCACGCTTATTTCGTGCGTTGCCCCAGCGAGAAGTCAAATTCGAAGCTCAACTCAAGATCTTTCAGAGAGCCAAGCCAAGCTTACCGGATGAATTTTTGGCCTCTAAACCGGCTCATACCGACGCTATCACCGAACAATCCGAGGCCACCGAACAAAGACTCGAGAATATCCAACTCGGCCTTGGAAGACAAGATCACCGAGAAGCCGAAAGACTTCAAGGAAGCAAATGACCTCTCTCACAAGCGCATACAAGGAACACCTTACCACGGAGAGGAACGAGTCGCATGAGGCTCCGACTAAGCTCCACGATTGTCTCGATGAGCCGTCAACCTCCTACAAAAATCGAAGAAGTCAGTCCTAGTCCCTACCCCCTGCTCATTGATGATGCCAAAAAGGGGGAAAGTGGAAGGAAAAAGGGAAGGAAAGAAGAGTGACCGAGAAGCCGCCTCAAACTCGCTCCTTGAAGGGTGAGGCCTGTGGTGTTTCGGCTAAGCGAGCACGCCTAAAACCGGCCCAAGTGGCTCAGACCCCGGCCAGACTACCCGGACAACCCAGTGCTCCCAAAGACATTATTAAGGAAGTTGCCGAGTACGCCGAACAAAGCGCTGGAGGACTCAAGAAGAAGAAGCTCCCATTCCACCACCACCTCAAGAAGGTAAGGGCAAACAAAAGCTTAAAATTCCAACCCCTCCAAAGAAAGAGATTAAGATACATATCTCGCCGAGGAGGAAGCCCAAATAGCTGCGGATGAGAAGTCGGCCGAGAAATTGCGCAGGCCGGAAGCGAACTAACAAGCCAAAGTCTAAGCTCGCCAAAGGAAAGACTAAAGCTCCATCCGAGGAGGAAAGAGAACTCGCTAGATCGCTTCCGAGAAAGCTCATCATACCGTATGAAGAGGACAGAGAAAAAGAAAAGGAGCAAAGCGAGTAAGAATACTGAAAGGCAAGGTACATCCAAATCTGGATCTAGTACCCTCGCCGAATCGTAACAAGCTCCCTCGAAGCCTCAAGAGCAAGATGCGAAATTGAAGAAATATTTGCTCGAGGGGATAGATATCTCTACGGAGGAGAGGAAGCTAGACAGCATAGAGGCCGCGCTTGCGTAGGATACATTTGGCGCACCTTGAGGCACTCGGGAAACGTATCAACAAGAGGCCAGCTGAGAATTCCTTCGAAAGCCGACATTCCTTATCGATACTGTAAGGTTCAAGAAGCCAAACGATCCGAAAACACATAGATGGCCAAGATCGGACGAATGGATGCCTATTCAGCTTCAATCGAGAGATGGGAATCGGCCAAGATAGAGTTTATCAAGAGAAATTATTTCGCGATTCTCGGCTCAGAAATGTCTAAGGGCCGATGCCTACGTCGAGCGGATGACCATTACGAACCCGATCTTTACCCATATATGCACGTAGCAAGAATCGAAGGGGTAGTAGTCGAGTTCCTCGAGCAAGGATCATTCCTCCACCCTAAGACAAGACGACTCAAGACATCTCTAATGATACAACAAGAAGTGAAGAATGTGCGTTCAACGAGGACTAGAACAAGATGATCCAAACAGACCTCGCCGAATATCCCGCTTCGAGGAAGAACACGTCGTAATGTATGGAGTTCCACTCGCCCGAAGATAAATCCCAAGGTTTCATGAATAGGATTCAACGGCCTTAAGGGTTCTCCTCTTAGTTCTTCTTTTAGCTTAGCAAGATTTGTAATGTACCCGAACCGTATTATATATATACAAATCTTCTTTTTCGCTCTGACAACTACTTGTTGTCTAAATAGCCGTGTTTGCTTTATGCTTTAACACTCGAATCACCAAGTGATTACCGACACACGTTGATTATTTACTTGTCGCTTTGCTCGGTTAGATCTCCGATAGACTAGACTTTCTGAGAGTTATTATTTCTCTTAAGGGAAATTGTTGCATGGGGGAATTATTGTAAAAAGGGAAAATTGTTCTCGCCCTTGGCCTCCCGCAGTCTAGCACTTACCGTACAACTCCAACGATTCTACTTGTAATATTTGTAAGGAGCTCTATTCCCGAGTAAGTTAGTGTTTGAAGATAGTTGATAGGACATAGATGATAGGTTTTGGCATCATCAAATAAGGGGAAATTGTTGGGTGATGATTCAATCCTCGCATGACCATACTTGTGGGAAATGACTCTTATCTTCCATACTAAATCATGCTCGGAGCCTCGTGCTCCGAACTATTGGAGAAGATTTGAAGATCCCAAAACCCTATCTGATTGGTGAACCATTCCTTTGTATTTGTATTTCTCGAGGTTTCGCACTCGGCAGACACTCTCGCTCCGGCGTCAGGCGCCCGCAGCTTATTTCGCCTCAAAGACCAAGCATGTAAGACTCGATGACCGGACTCGATAACGAGAGCAAGATAACCGAAAGACTCGGTGATATCGGACTCAGCCAGAGCAAAGAATAACAAAGACTCAGATGATATTGGACTCGCCAGAGCAAGATACTCGAGAGAGTCGCTGAATCAACTCGCCAGGAGTAGTTCACCGAACTCGAGCCGATCCTCGCAGATTTATCTCAGCCAGCCTATCTACCAATACAAGGTCGACTCAGGAACGGCAGTAGCCTTCGTGGATCGGCGAATCTTTTTGAAAGAGAATCGCATTGTCATAGTACGAGGAAGAGAGAAGTCGCCCCGCCCTCCGTCTCTAAGCTTGTCAGCCGTCCAACCACTTCATTCACCTCAACGAATGACAAACATACACGTGTCTTCTCACCTCGCTAAAGCCGCTACCAACCTTTTACCTAAAAAGGTGGGAAAGTACACCGTTACCTACACCAAAAGAGCCGCTTTGTACCAAAAAAGAGAGAGAGAAGAAGATCGTCTCCAACGGATCTATTTCAATCTCTCGCTCTATAAATAGAGGGATCATTCAAGATTTAGAAGAGAATGCGCGCCTAGAACACGAGAAAGCATTCAAACGAGCGAAATTAACGACTAAGTCCTCCGCAAGAAACAACCGAGTTATCTCCTACGAAAGACTACATCCAAATTTCAAAAGGAACCAAGCTGAACCGACATAAGCTTCTTAGCATCCAAGCCGATTGACACGAACCTATAGCTAAATCCTCACCGCTCGTCGCTCTAGATAGCTACATTCTCGCTCCTTATCCCTCTAACCCTAAGCTCACTTGTTATATCCATAGCTTAGACTAAGGAGTTCACATTTGAACCCAATCCTTGTCAGTATAAGGACTCCTTCACTGTTGGAGAAGTTTGTCAAACACTTTAAGTTTGATAGTGTTGTAAACCGAGACTCGGACCGCATAAAACCAAGACGCGGCTTTGCCCAAACAGAGAAAGCCGACCGAGACTAACTCAGGATAATAAATAGCCTCCCCGATCATTCGGGACGATGTGGACGAGGATTTGAGCGATATCCGAACCACTTTAAAAATCCCGTGCTCTTTACGCTTTCTTAATCAAGCGTACTTGATTTTACTATTCTTACCGAACATCATATTTAAATCAATCAACTCGTCTTAGCATACCGAACTTTTAAATCTACCGAACCGAGACTTAAAACGCTTTTCTCACAAAAATTGATTTGGGGCCTACACACTCCCGCACACCGAACTCTCACCGAACGATACCGAATTCCGACCTAGTCGGGTAGCGTGATCTCGTGAGTCAAGCATTTTTTAGCCTTTTACTCGATTCGTATCAGTTTGTCCGGGTCTCGCCGAACTGTTCGGCATGCACACCATCCCCGAATAGACCTCGTTCAAGTTCGAAATTGAGAAATCGAGTCGTGTATTCACCCCCCCCTCTACACCCGACCGTACACTCGGGACCAACGTGACGCTAATTTGGTGATCGTTGTATTGCACCAAATAATCCGGCAAAACTTGAGAATTATATCGTGATAGTTCACGTGGTATCGAACACAGGGAACTGAGGACTGGACACATTAATTTTCGACTTATCTTGAGTTTGGTTAGCAACCACGCAAGTTTTAAGATTCTATCTAAACTAAGAACTTGTAAAAACCGAAAGTAATTGTAAAAAATTGAAAACCGAATTTAAACTGCTTTAACTAGGCAAATGAGAGACGGGTCCAAACAGAATATTCACACACACGTAATTCCAATCCTCTGCACATAAAATGAATTAATCTTAAGAATCAACTAGTTATAGATTACCGTAACTTAAACTCGCGTAATCCTCACTCCCACTTACTTAGTCTGTAACCGCCATGTTGGGCATCGAAACGACTACTTCCCTAATTTAGCTACAACTTACGTTGTCAGGCAATCAATGGATTTAATAGCTAAACAACTTGATCGAACTAAGGGAGCCTAGTATAGGAGCCTACTCGTATGTTGGGCATCTAATAGTCTCCTACCGAAGTTTAATCCAATTATTCTAATGAATAACTTTGCTACTTACCTAGCCTTGTTCCCGAGAAACGATGGAAGTACTAAGTTAGCTACAAACTACGCAACTTAAGGTGGCCAATCCTAAATTATTAGTCGATTAAATAAACTAGAATTAACTTGAAACCCTTCAATTAATTATTAGAACCTAAGCCTCATGTATCGCTCACGTGTGCTTTTACATCCCGCCGGACCACTAAAAAGTTTAGCTACTCATGAAACCGTCCCCGACCGCATGTAAGACACTTTGCAAAACAACATACATCATTCGTAACCCTAATCCTAACATGCACGAAAACCGAAAAATAAGATAAAGATACGAATTAAAACCGAAAACGAAACACGAACCGAATTAAAGCTAAACACAAACCGAATTAAAACAAGAATTGAAATAGGATCAAGAGTACCGATAGTCTTCAATCTCTCAAGACGAACGAAAACAAGAAACGAACTAAACTAAAGGTTCGAACTTTAAAAAGCCGAATTACGAAATTGTTGTTTTCTTCTACGTAAACTAAAGGAACCGCATGAAGTAAATGGAATGGTCGCTGGTTCTTCTCCTCGGCGGTGGAATAGAACGGCGGGGTGGCAATGGCTTTGGTCGGCGGCGGCTTCGAAAATGAACGGATCGGAAAATGATTGATGTTTCGAGGTCGTGAGGAGGTCGAGGCGTGAGAAGATGGTTGTAAAGGTTGCCGACCTTCGTGCCTCCCTCATCCTTTTATAGTGCTCCCGGGAATTAGATCACAACTGGGGTTCCTTTTGTGGATAAGGAAAGGATCTATGAGATATGGTAATATCTCATCCTTCCTTATTTATCTCCCTTTCGCTTCCCTTATCTTCTTTCCTTTCTTTTCTTCTTCTTTCCTTCTTTCTTTTCTTGGCCAAATCCGCCAAAATCTCGCCATTACAACTGGAAACTCGTTGCCACATCATTTCCACGTGTCGTGCCAAATCACCTCTATTTTCCCGCATAACCGCGCAAAGAAAAGTGTCTCGCCCGCACGCTTAAGAAACTTTTCTGACATAAATAATTAGGTACGAAATCGACTCATCATTCTTGTTTTAAATTTTTTACCCGAGTTGCACTATTAAGTAAAAAAAATTGCACAAAGGGTATTAGAGTCAAATTATTTCAATATAATAATCCTAAACTAGGTTAAACGCTTTTTTGTTCCGCTCATCTACTTTCTTTTCTCTACTTTCTCATCTCGCAAGATTTGCGGTTCCGAATCATCTACACCCAAACCTTCGACATCCCAAATTCGATATTTAAGTTTAAAGAATGTGGATTGAACGCTAAAAGCAGCGATTTGTAGACCAACCTCGTCCCTTTCATCCGAACACACGAAGAAGATTCGCATTGAATTGGTGAGTTTTTAACTTTGTCAGGCTTAATTTAAAACCATTGAATTCTTGATTTTTTTTTCACTGATTATGAGATTCGTATCACAATTAGGGGTTTTGTAATGTTATAATGTATATTTGCCGAAAACAATTAGGGTTTTCGCAGCATTATGAAATTCTTGACTTAATGTATATTAACCGATTGTTGAATCGAAGCCAGGTTTATTTCGCCTAAACCGAATGTATCGCACATTTTCGCTTTTTCTTTTTTTTTTAACCATCGCACAACCGCAACAATTTGTGGGTTTGTATGTGTATCACTTCCCGTTGTAGTTAGAGTACATTTTTTATTATAAGATAAATTGCACTATTAATTATTACGTAGTACACGTTTTTTATGATAAAGTTGGCACTTTTTCATTTTATTCGTGGAATGTTTTGCTATTTTAAGCACACTTTTGAATTTTGCAAACTTCCGAACTATTTTATTAAAAAATTTGCACACTTATGAACTATTTTATGCACTTTTATCCATTTTTAATCGTACAAAGAATAATATATTTTTTTCGGTGAGGGATGATTTTTTATGTTTACTAACCGCACATTTATGTGATAAGTAGTGCACATTTTTTCTTTTTTTTTTGTTTCGCATCATTGCAAAAACAACATCAATTGTGTGTTTTTGGTGATTAAATATGTAGAGGTGCGTAATCCATTTTTTATTTTTAAATTTATGTTCAACATCCTTTTTATTTATCGCTTTTATATTTTGATAAATCGCATAATTACGTATTCTCGTATAACACAATTTAGATAAACAAAAATCAAGTCTCTATACTTTTATTATTGTATCATGAATGAATTTGGTGGGGACTAATCTTTGTTATAATACTATTTGTAGAAAATGATGTTTGGAAATTTTATGCGCACTAAGAAGCTTGATGCCAAGGCAAATGCGCTTAGAAAAGCAACAACTAGCGTGGTATGTATTAAGCTGGGAGACAAAGAAAATGAGGTTGATAGTGGAGTTTACCTCATGCCACATATGGAAACTTTCAAAGGTGAATTGACAAGCTCCCCGGGTTATAGGATTGTGAAAGAATGCGAAGAAGCGCAGCTTGTCTATGTTGAGGATTAAATATTGTGCGTATAACCTTCAAAGTGATCTAAACTTGCAAAAGGACGAGGTAGCTCAATGCAATCCGTTATTTTAAAGAATTTTTCTCCCCCGAGTAAAACAAATGTGGATTGTTTTCTACTAGGATAACTGGATTTGGGTTTACAATTTTATACTTTTGACCGATTCGGACATGTTTCATTTAACTTATGTTTATTTATTTTTTTTTCCAAAATGGTGTATAGTAATTTATGAAATGGTGCATTTTGTTACAACATAAACGCGCATTACATAAAAGTAAAAAAAATGCATGATATTGTTTTTCTTACATAATATTTCGAACAATTAAGTATTAAAAATTGCACATCTACTATGTTAAAATTTGCACTTTTTAAAATAAACATTAAAATATATACGTGGTTTCAATACTTGAATGATACAAACACTTTTCATGTACCATATGTTCATTTTATTTTAAAGATATTTTTTCATAATAGTGTACACTAATTCTATGAAATGGCAAAATTTAATACAACATAAACGTACATTTCATAAAAGTAAAAAAAAAATGAATAATTTATTTTTTTAGTACATAATAATTTGAACCATTAAGTCTTACAAAATGCACATCTACTATGTTTAAATTCCGCACCTTCTTAAAAAAAAACTTTAAAATATGTATCTAGTTGCAAGACTTGAATACATTTGAAGTAATAAATCGAATAGAACTTTCAAGATTTATACTAGCTTAAAAACCATGAGTGCACAATAAAGGTATACTAAAAATGTCATTACTACTAAAATGTCATTACTACTAAAATCACCAATATACAAAGTATTAAAAAAATGTACAAGACAAAGAAAATAAATAAATAATTATAAAACATAAATTCATAATTATAAAACATAAATTATGAGTTCATCAACCGGAATGAAATTTTGGTTGTTTTCCGTTGTCGTGTGAGATTCACCAAATATGAGTTCATCATCTCGAAACATGTAAAAAGTAATAAATCCATAACTCGGGTAAATAAGCATAAAATGAACTATAAACGTGCATAAAAACTATGAATGTTGTGCATAAATTAACACCAAAATAAAATTGGGGAAACAAAGAAAAAAACATAAATCGTAAGAGATAATTAATCCAACAACGAAAAAGAAAAAAATTGAAAGACGATTGAATCAAATATTATTGATTACTTTCTAAATGATGAAAAGTACAAAATATGATTCGAATTGAATAATCACAACTAAGAAAAATAATCAAAAATTCGTATAACCCTATTAACAAGATTTGATACACATATACGAAGAAATTAAGAAAAGAAAAGATATAGAAATCGAATACAAATTTTTATTGATACACATATATGAAGAAAATAAGATTTATATGGAAAACATGCAAATAAACAACAAACCTTGTGTAGACATTATCACGAAATGATGAAGATCAAAACCCAAGAAAAAAAATTCTCAATCGCTGACTTGCGCCATTTGAGGATGATGAATGAAAAATCTGATCAAAAATCATAAAAGAGGTTACAATATAGGATAGAATCATAAATTTACTAAAAAGACCTTGTGCAAATTATTTCCTTTAATTTTGAAAAAGGTCAACTTAAATGGAAACTATGATCCGGAGCGCCGAATTACTTGATCAAACGGATATAAACTCGTTCCTATTTCTCACACTAAGTGGGTGTTCTCATATGATCTCCCTTCTATATATATATATATATATATAGAGATAGATAGATAGATAGATAGATAGATAGATAGGAAGAGTTTCAAATGTAAACAAGCCTTTTATCGTGTGAACGTGTGAACACCGCACTTTAAAGATAAATGTATTGCACTTTAAAGGCAAAGATACCGCATTTTAAAGTGCAAGACTTAAAGTACAATACATTTGTCTTTGCGCATTACATAAAGTGCAGTATTTAAGTGCAAGATATTTACCTTGAAAGTGCAATATGTTTGCCTTTTAAAGTGCAAGTGTTCACACGTTCACACAATAAAGCGCCGTTCATACGGGAACCACTCCCTATATATATAGTTCGCAATTGATTAAAAAAATATGTCCAAATTATTTAAAATTAAGCCGCTAATTCAACTCATTCAATGACAATTATAACAAATCCTAAGTTCAAATAAAAAATACGCAAACAAATCTAGTCCAAACAAATAACCTTAATTAGACCCGAACAATTCTACTAGAATTGCTTCTTTCTCGAGATCATCATCCATGGATAAAAAGTAACCCAATAAATCTGGATCTCGAACATGTTTCATTGTCGCCACTTGTCTTTGTGGAAATTGTTAAAATCTCAAACTTCCGCAATTCCTTGCTAAGCTTATTGCGATTTTCAATCTTTCTTTGATCTCCATTTAAACTTTCCACAATCTTGGACCGTTGTTCATCCGACTTAATCATATGGCCATCGCACCTAGCCATTTGAACAATAAGTGCACCGCTCATGCGTTCCAAGATTATAATGGAACCATCTCGTATTCCTCTTCCTCTTTTTATGCTATTTTGAAGTATCTTCGCCCGTGATTTAGTTTCCTCGGAGGTACAAACCGAACATCATCTTCATCGATACTTCATCACCTTGATTTTGAATTTGTTCTCTTTTTTAATTCCTCAACCACATCTATTGGAGTTTCAAAGATGTTGCCCGGAGTTGCTCTACCTTTGCCCCAAACAAGTGTTTATTAATCATAATAAAGAAAAAAACTTGTTTCTCATGAAAGTACATCCCGCATGACTCAAACATCGTCTATTGGTAATCCGTTTCTTCTACTTAAAGCATCTCGAAGTACTCTATCATCGTCGACTGAAGTCTTCCTAACCGCCAAGCACATAAATAAATTACATGTATTGCGAACATACTCCTAAAATATTTGTACTTGTATGACCTTTTCTATTTCAATATCTAAGTTTATCAACCTCGTGCACCTTCACTTCAATGTGAGTACCATCAAGAGCTCCTATCCAATTCTACAAATTTACATATTAATATACTAAGATATGAGAGAGGAAAACTAAAGTGTTTTTTAATATACCTTAAACCATTTATATTTCACATCAGTCCTCACGAACAAGGGAATTAGCTCTTAGCAAAGCACCTTGAAGCGTAAGAATGGCATTTAATACATTATTGAAATACCTACTTATTTTTTCTCATGGTCGTAAGAATATATAAGAAAATATAAGAAAATAGTAACTTGCTCATCAACTTCCGTGCGCCTTGTTGGCCTTAATTGTCCAATAGCTCTGAGCATGTGCATTAGCCTTGTAAAAGTGTGTCTATCCGTACGTAATTCATTATGACTTGTGGTGTCACTCTCATAGATGAGTCGGTGAATATAACGCGATGGATCGCACTCATTCACAGAATAAGGTGCCTTTAAATAATATATTAGACGATAAAGTGTTGTGATAATTGTAATCACAATAATTAATAACCCCATCATCTTTCTTCTATGCAAATGCATACGTTGTATACGCTGCCTATGTGTTGTAATATATAAAAGCTTTTTTCTTTAAATTAAATCCAACAGTAACATCCTCTTAAATGGATCACCTAAAGTAAATTTAGTGTGTAAAATAACAATTATGCAAGATAATCATGATGTGAAACTATAGTAACTATTCCTAATTGAATATAGAAAAATGATTGGGATATAAACCACAATATTTCCATCAAAATTGAAAAAAAGGGCTCAAAGATCAAAGAAAATTCTACAAAATTCTACCAATATGAGTACAGCAAGAACAATCACACCAATTAATTTTAATTCATGGCATAAAGTCTTCATATAAAACGTTACTTTGATATCAAACAATAAAAATTAATCATTGGCTATTGATAGGCTAACACGACAGAATTCAAGTGAGATGGGGAAAAAAGGATCAGGGCTGAGAAGCGTATCAAGGAAACAAAAACTAGTAAGATAATACTGAAGACTATGGTAAGTATGCCTAATTTGGAAACACCTAATATTCTATTTATTCTTGTTAAAAAATTAGGAACGATAAATAGCAAAAAGAGAAAGTCGAACGTAGATGGTCGACGACTTGAGAAGGGACTTTGTTCTCGGCTTAATCAACCAATGTGGACTTAAAGAACGATGATGAATCATTCCTTGTTGGCATAAAGTCAAAGGGCCCAATAGATTGTATAGTACTTCTCATGGTTATGGACGAAAGAAACCAAAAAATAAAGCTAATTAAAGTTTCTTCAAGCACTTGACAACATGACATAGGCAACGACTTTAACGATAACAAATCTTCCTCCAATAATCAATGAAATTCATGCAAGCAATGATAATTGAAATATATTGACACGTAATTGAAGAGATAGATATCCCCAATAAAAATTATTTTGATGATTAAAGAAAAAGAGAAAAAGGACTTACCTTGAGATAAAATGTGCTTCAAAAAGATTGAGATGCGTTATTCTTGTTCTTGCGGAGTAACGAATGGAGCGTGCCCTAGAAGTTCTGGTGAAAAATTTGCGTGATCGTGAGTTGAGTTTTTTTTTTTGATATCTTCATTTTTAAAGGGAATCGATATGTGAAGATAAAATAAAATCCCCGCATTTGGAAAAAGATTACTTAGGATAGAGAGAGGAAAAAGAATCCCCGATTTTTTTATCTATTTGACAAAGATAAAGGAATCTTTGTACTTTCCCCCAAGATTTAGTAAAAGTAACCAAACACAAGATTTTAATTTTTTTGAAATCAAATGTTGGTCCGAGAGATGAGCCTTCGGTGTGTGTGTGGGGGGGGGGGGGGAGGGGAGGGGAGGGGGAATACACCTAAGTACAAATTTTAACTCAAACGCGAAAGTCATTATCAACTGAATTGTGCTACTGAACAAGTCAATTAGCCAAATAAGCTTTCTCGATCACGTGGGCAGAGGGTATCTGTCTACTGACTTCGGCGCGTGAACAATAATTCAGTATAATATAGAGTGCGGAAGTGTAGGCCCAAATAAATTTCGTCTAAGTTTGAAAACACGTTTTATGTAGAGTGTGATTCTTAAAGATCAGTTGTATGCAATATGAAAAGATAATCAATGAAACACAAGCGAGTTTTAAAGTGGTTCTGATACGCTGGATCCTACGTCCACTATCCCGAACAAAGCGAAGATCTTGATTACTTATACTCGAGCAAGTCTCGAAGATGTCTACGCCGGATGCATACTCTAGTTATAGTCTTACTCGACTTTACAAATTCAAACACGAGCTTTGATTTTCTCCAACTAAGAAGGAGTTCTTACAATAAGTTGTACTCCCTTCGAATTTTCTAAGCTTAAGATATTACAAGAATTGCTTAGAATAGAGAATGAGAACAATAGATCTCTAGAGTGAATAACTAATTATATCTCTCCCTGTATGAGTTATTCGTTGTGTAAGCTTTTTGTTCTCTAGAACGTTTGAATGCTTTAATGCTTTTTGTTCCCTTCTTCACATCTTCTCTACATGAAGACTTCTCTATGTATAGTCTCGACTCATGAATAGATCCATTGGAAAAGGTCTAGACACGTGCCGAAAAACGATAAGAAAACGACCATCTTAAGTTTTGAATGTCACTGCTGGGATTTCCTATTTTTCGAGTAAGGAGTAGCTTTGTGGTCGAGTAGGTACGGTGTTGATATTACAAGAATTGCTTAGAATAGAGAATGGGAACAATAGATCTCTGGAGTGAAGAACTAATTATATCTCTCGTGTATGAAGTTATTCGTTGTGTAAGCTTTTTGTTCTCTAGAGCGTTTGAATGCTTTAATGCTTTTGTTCCCTTCTTCACATCTTCTCTACATGAAGACTTCTCTATGTATAGTATCGACTCATGAATAGATCCATTGGAAAAGGTCTAGACACGTGTCGAAAACGATAAGAAAAACGACCATCTTAAGTTTTGAATGTCACCGTTGGGATTTCCTATTTTTTAGTAAGGAGTAGGTTTGTGTCGAGTAGGTACAAGGCTGATAGCTCCTCATTGGTCGAGGTTAAAGAGGTTATGAGGTTTGTTCAAACTCCAACGCTGGGTACTAAGTTGACTTCCTCAAATTCCTCGAACGCTTATCGATATGTCTTCTACCGATATCCTTCTCGAGATATTCAGCACTTGACTCGATTTTCTTTACTAATTCAAATGGGTTCTCAAACACCCAACCGAATTCCTCAATGTTGAGTCCTTCCTTTGACAAGAGATGTTCTATTAACCTATCGCCTATTGAACTCTAGCTAGCCTACCGAGTTCCTAACATGTTGAACGCAACTAAGCTATTACATTATTAGGTTCATCATTCAATTAGGGATTTTGAGATCTTCAAATCTTATCATACTTAATCTAATATCCTACACAAATTATTTCCCCTAGTCCAACCAAACACATGAATTTAATATTAGGAATCAAAATACTTCCCCAGTACATGATTCGTACAAACAAAACGTGCGCTTGGAGTTTTGTTTGATAAGAGAGAATCCCACGTTTTCTCTTACTAGATCTATTAGTTTTAGAGAATTTTTTTAAAATTAGATAAATAGATATTAATTATCATCTTTAATTAAGTCAAGTTTACCATGATTAGAAAAAATTGTGAGATGTATTTTTACAATTATGGAACATAGAAGAGTATATGGAGTTGGGATATACAAGTCAGTTCCGAATTTATAGAGAAAACACGTGTGCACGAAGTCATGAAGATTAAATTTGACATCATTTTTCTTAATTGTTAAATCATGAATAATGGTATGAAACAATTATAGTTGACCAAGAGCATTCCTTTAGCTGAATTGGAAGTTTTGAGCCATACATTAAAAGCATTAGTTTTTTTTATATACTCCATCCGTCCCATCAAAAGTGTCTCTCTTTCCTTTTGGGGTGTCCCATATAAAGTGTCTCATTTCCTAAAAAGGAAGTGGACCCTACACCTTTACCAACTCAAATCAATTAATTAATTACATGGGTCCCACCTCTCTACCTCACAAACACTACAAGAAATTCACCGTATACCGACGGAATATTTCGCCGGTGAACCGTAATAATCCGTCGGTAAAAATATTACCGACGGAATACCGACTTAAATAAGGCGTCGGTCGATTTGTCGGTAAATTTTACTGACGGATTTCAACTGAACTATTCCATCGGTGGATCGTCACCGTATATTCTCGCCGGGGACGTATCACCGACGCTTTACCGACGGAATATATCCGTCTGGGTCGTTACCGACGGAATTTTCCGTCTGTAATCCGTCTGTATCTTGTTTTTTTTTAAATAATGTTTTTTTTATTTTTTCGTACCCAGCTTCTCGACAACCCGCATTTTTTAACCAACCAACACATCACATACATATAACTATTCAAATCAAGTCAAAAAGCAAACCGAAACGGAAATATAAATATATAAATCATAAAATCCAAATATTCAGTATATATATATGAAACATAAATAAGTCAAATCATAAAGAGGTGGGAGGACGGGATCGAGTGATGTCGTCCGGGAGGCTCTGGCTCCGAGAGGAACCCATCATCTCAATAAGCCGGGTCATCTGCGCATTCATGAATGCGACTTGCTCCTCGAGGCTCCTCCTATCCGCCGACTCCTCCTCTAGTCGGGCGCATGATCTCGGCATTGCTCGGGATGGCCCAAGTGAAGAAGTAGGAAGAGCGGCTGCCGGCCGTTGATGTAGCCGCTCCCTTCCTCGCCGAAACCGTACATGCCGCCGCTTCTTGTCCCAACCCCTTCCAACCGCAGCATAAATCGCGTTTTTATTCGCGTTGGGGCCTTCTTCAAAGGCTAATCCGCTCCACCTCCACCTATTACAATATAAAAATAGAAATTAGTCAAACTCAAAATTCAAGAATAATATTCTATATATTATAATTGTGTGCTTACATGAAGTCTCGCCGCCTTCATGTTGGAGAAGTCTCCACCTTTGTAATGGAGACTCTAGAAAGTGTCAAAGGCCGTGGACTCTAAGG
Organism: Lavandula angustifolia; assembly: GCA_028984105.1. NCBI lineage: Eukaryota > Viridiplantae > Streptophyta > Magnoliopsida > Lamiales > Lamiaceae > Lavandula > Lavandula angustifolia. The sequence continues at coordinate 9,952,426 of CM054807.1, forward strand.
AGCATCCCTCCGAGAAGCCTATTCATCACATGCATAAACAAAATCATGTTAAAAACAAAGACATAAGAAGCTAAAAAACATATAAAATGAGACTTACCGTAGACTCGGGAGTACCGTAGGCCGACCGGGACCCTCCTTTGTGATTGCTCATCCCGGCGCCCGGCTCTAGCTCGACCTGCGGCACCGGGAAGCGCTCTCGACTACCGGAGTACCTCTAGCCGCATCCGAGCACTCGTTGAGGGCCGCCCACCTCTTTGTGTTGATGTAGTCCAGTTTTAGGGCGCCCTTCTTCATTTCGGAAGTGCCAATCACCGAACCTCTTGGACGCCCGTCTTCCGCCACATGTGGTGGACCGCTGGTCCCCGGTCCGCCGCAGCCGGCGGAAGTGCTTCCGCAATTTACATGTTTATACATGTTAGATATATACAAGTAAATGATAAATTATAAGATTGTAAACTTGAAAGAAAAACTAACCTTAAATTCCTCAAAATACTGCTCCTTAATTTCGGGAGGAGTCGCTTCCAAGTGAACCCAAGTCGGGTTATTGATCTTTTAAAACACTCAACGATTGTCGAGGCTAATCCGGATGGCTCAAGCAATCGCCTATTATTGAAAAATGGTTAATCCAAGTTATACTTGACATATTTAAAATTAATAAAAGCAATTATTACATACCCTCGTGTGAAATTCAAACACCGGCGGCTATCCACCGAGTAAGAGTCGGCAGGAACCCCCGATGGGGTCCACCCGACTCAGGGGGACCGCCCCCATGGACAGACATGACGATGGGGGTGCTCCACGCCCAAGGCCAGAGCTGATATAGTCCCCGCCACGACCCTCGGGAGGCGCCATGTACCCGAAAACAAAGAATAATCATTAATTGCTTTTGGCCAAAAAAATAAGACAATATTCTTTTAAAACATGTAAGTTGTACTAGTCATCACTAAAGTCCCCATCTTCCCGATGTCGAAACATGTTCTTCTTCATCATCATCTCCTTCGTCAAAATCTTCCTCATCGAAGTTCTATTGTTTGACGTGGATGAGATAATGTTATATCGCCTTCTACCGTCGCGTGGTTACGTCATCAGTGGGTTTAGTATGTCATCCTCTTGAAATGCTTCATCTAATGAAGATTTAGTTGGCAAATCTATCTTAAATCTCGGTTTAACTTTACATACTTCCAACCATGCCTTCCTAGATTTGTTCACACTAGGATATGAGCAAGTAATACACTTGATGCGCTTGTGATGCCGGGACAAATGGTTCATAGTTCCGCAGCGGTTTCGCTTTGATCGATAGAAACCAACTTGTATTGTGGATGTACATAAGTCCCTCTGGGGGTCGGGTCAAACCATAAGCACTTGAACAACATGGTTCGCTTTTATTAGTAAACCCGGTACTCAACTTCACATATCTCCACCAACTGTCCATAATAATCAAGTGCATCGTAACCATAATTCTACCCTTGTATACACACTCCGCTATTCATAGTGGACTTTCCTACCCCATGTGATAAAGTATGAAACTTATATCCGTTCACAACATAACCGTGGTACGTATAAACCGCTATTAACGGACCTTTTGCTAAATCCCGTATATACGGTTCATCTCATTGCAATAAGGGGAAGAAACCTAAGATCATAAGAAACTAATTAGGAAAAGAAAACATTTTCAAAATTATTTAGATTGGATAAGCTCATCGTACATATACATTTGAACCAAGCTCCGAATTCTCGCTCAACCGATGATTGGTAATCTTCATCCGATATATTTGGGACATGCACGCCGAATTTCTTCCTCAAATAGGCTTCATTAAAGTTGGTTGAAGTCGTTACATATATTACACAAGTTAGAAAATAAGACAAGCGAATTATAGAGAACACTCACTTGTGATATTCTTGTAACCTCGCCGCAATTCAACAAGATGTATAATCGGGCGGCATTATACTCCTTCCAGTCAAGATATCTCATTGACTTCGCGCCAATCGACAACCTTTTGGACGAAATATGAGGGGACATCTATGTTGTCGAACGTCCGGCCTTCTTGTTCCACCTCGCAATTGCGAGGCATCCTCCTCACCTCTTAGTGTGGATATGATCTTCAAAATAGTACGAGCGGTAAATTTGATGCTTCTTCACCTAAATAAGAATTGCATACGGATCCTTCCACACGAGCCTTATTGCCAACATATTTTTTCAATTTCCCTAAATATCTCATGAAGGGCGGTTCAACGCATTAATAATTAATACCGGATATTAAATAGGGAAACGATAATATGAATGATATTATACCTCTCAAATGGATACATCCATCGATATTGAACAGACCGGCTAAACGAGCTTCATCGCCTAAATGCACCGGAGATGTTCCATGGAATCGAAGAAACTTGGTGGAAATATGCGCTCCAAAGTTACAAAGAGTAATTGGAATACTCGCTTTAGTCTCCCCATATCTTCAATTCTAATAGCACGAGAATTTAAGTCTCCCAAGTATAAGCTCAACTCCGTAATTGCCGTCCAAACAGGTTGTGGGAGAAGTTCACGAAATGCAACCGGTGAGAAGCCGCTCGCATGAAGACGTGACAATCATGACTTTTCATCCCAAACATTCTCAACTTACTCATATCCACACATCTCGCCATGTTGGGACACATAACCATCTCGGTAGTCCGAGCCGCTTCACCCACATTAATAATGTCTACTTCTTCAGACGACCCAAAGATGTAACATGCTTTCGGATAGTTTCTATCACTCTCGTTAAGCTTCTTTAGTTCAGGCCTAGCACAATATGTATTCAACTCGCTTCTGAGTTCGGTGTGTCTTTGGTCTTTTCTGTCACATTTAGGATAGTGTTGAACGCATTATCAAATACGTTCTTCTCAATGTGCATGACATCGAGATTGTGTCGAAGCAACAAGAATTTCCAATAAGGAAGATCCCTGTGCATATGCTTCTTTTCTTCCATCCCGTAACATTTTCTTTAGAGACATATTTGTTAATACTATCGTAGTCTTCGGTGACTTTCACAAAACCATAAGCCTCAATTTGACTAAGTATATCTTCTCATGTTCTCATGTCGGGGGTGAACGTGCTACAACTTTATTTTTCAGAAAGCATTCTTTATTTCGTCCGAAAGGATGACTTAGTGGTAGAAACTTTCTATGATTGTCAAACCACGACATCTTACCACTCTTCTCAAGATAAAATGCATCCGATTGTTCCATGACTGTGGGCATGCGAATTTCCCACCTGTACTCCATCCGCATAACATTGAGTAGGCTCGGAAAGTCACTAATGGTCCATAGCAAAGCAGCTCGCATATTGAAATTTTGCTTCTTGAAAACATCATACGCACACGCCATCCGCCCGCACTCCAATAATTCGGCTATCAACGGCCGTAGAAAGACATCCAAGTTATCTTTGGATTTCGAGGTCCGAGTGCACCAACACCGTGAGAAACATGAATTGATCTTTCATGCACATGCCAAAGGCAGATTGTAAGGAGTTAGAATAATCGGCCACAAAGAGTATTGTTTCCCAAATTGAGTAAATGTTTGAAAACCGTCGTAGAAAGACCTAATCTAACATTTCAATCTCCGAGGCAAAATCGGAAACGTCGATTCTAAGTGCTTCCATGCTTGGAGAGTCCCAGGATGACGCATCACTCCATCGTCCATCGATGAAGCATGCCAACGCATGTGAGGAGCAGTGCATTAGATGCATACATCCGCTGGAGTCTAGGGGAAAAAGGAAAGTAGTACATTTTCTTAGCGGCCACTAATTTTTTCTTCCCTTTCCTACAAGATTTCTGACTATAATCTAAATATCGCGAAGTGCCGCAAAACTTACAACTCTCCAGCTTCATTATCTTCCCGCCAATAGATCATGCAGGAATTTGGACAACAATGAATCTTCTCTACCAGGCAACCCCATGCCACTAAGCAATCTCTTAGACTCATGGAGTTATTAGGAATCAAATTTCCTTGGGGAAGCATATCCTTGATCATTTGACTCATCCCGTCATAACCCCTCCGTGACATATGATTCTCACTTCAAGTTCATCATCTGAATCCGCTATATGACAATTGTGAGTAGGTCTCACAACTAGGCCACAACTCGTCGTCGATCGCCCGCAACATTTCATAGATCTTGCTTGCTTCATTATTTGGTAGCTCCTCAATATCCGCATCATTATAATTGGGCCCAAAGATGATCCATTACCATCCCCGATAGGAGGTCGACGTGTCATTTTGCACATTTCTCGTAGCTTGCTCATCTAGTGGTTACGTGTTTTTCCCCTATGAGATGACCAAACTTTATAATTTTTAACGAATCCTTTCATATAAACGCACTCTCTTACAACTTGTGTAGTTAAAAACAGCTTTTATTCTTACAATTTTTACATGGACAACTAATTTTTTCCCCCGTCCGTATAACCTGTCCGACTACTTGCCCAATCAATGAAATCCTCAATGCCATTCACAAATTGAGGATTCAATGAACCGTCTCATCGCCCACCGTGTATACATCCACGAACGACTCATTATTTCAAATCCTAATTAATATTGTTCACTAAAAGTTCTACGCACACTCCAATCCCCGTGTAAACACACGAGCATTAAATATGTTTTTCATTTTTGGAAAATATTAATCTAACAAAATGCAAAAATAAAATAAATTTTGAAGTAAGAGAGAGCTAGTAAGAGGGAGAAAATATATAACTTTCAAGGTTAGGTTTGAAAATAACGAAAAATGATTGAAATATACCATACTAAATAGTAAAATGTGAATACGTAATTTATAGATATAGGTTAACAAGTGTTCGTAATTTTTAGGGGCTTATCGTTGAGTTCCATTTACAAAAACTCAAAAGAAGAGTCTTACATGTTTCATAGTAGAGTATTTTTTTTAAAGGTATAGTTATATTAAAGTATTCGAGAGTGAAATAAACAAAAATATAGGAATAAAAAATATAGTAAAATGAACGGAGTCGGGGGACATGAATGGATTAACATGATCAAGATGTTATCTACCCTCGGAGGCCGACAACTTTGGATGGAAGATAAGTAGAATTAGAATGTTGTTCTGAAAATGGCCTAACCGCACCTAAGCTCTATCTTAAACGATTCCAATAACGAATAGTGGCATCCATCATACTTCCTCTCGTATTTTGTTCACAAAAAACTCTCTGCCACCTAAACATTTTAAATTTTGAATCCAACCACTAAACTATTATGTTATCTCATTCCATCATTCAGTTTCATTTCAAATTTCTTGAACTAAGAAAACGTGCAAATGCAACCGGGATAAAATTGCGAGACAAGTAGAAAAAAACATCATTGTCAAACTATTAGCTCCTATTCTTAAGAATAAACAATAACTTAGCACAAAATATTTCCAATTAAAGGGGAACACAAAAAGGGGGAAACAAAATAGATCTACATACCTTCTTGTGCAAGAAGAGAGGGAAGAAGAGGGCGTACCTCGGCAAGAACGAGACCCGCCACGGCGACGGCGTGGGGCGGCGAAGGCGACGGCGATGGGCGGCAGGAGAGGCGGCGGGGAGGCGGGCGGGCGAGGTAGCCGTTGCCGAACCAAATAAATGTGCTGGTTCACCTAGGTTCTCGCCCGTATATGATTTAGGGTTTACCGACCGATAATTCCGTCGGTAAATTTTAACTTACTACCGAATGATTTTTCCGTTGGTAATAATATTTCATAATAATTATATATTTTTTAAATAAAATAAAGACTTTGTCCGACGGAAAAATCCGCGGCAAAAAAAAAAAATTAAAAAAATCAAGACTTACCGACGGATTTTTCCGTCGTTAAGTCACCGACGGATATTTTCCATCGGCAACTGGTCGGTAAAAATTGTCTATTCGTGAGTCCATTGGTAATCCGTCTGGTAAGCCGACCCGTGTTTTATTTTCGTCGGTAATTGCGTCGGTAAAAACGGTATTTCTTGTAGTGAAACCAATTCTAAATAATTTATTAATTGTATGAGTCCCACATCTTTACCAACTAAAATAACTCTCCTAGGCTCCGTGTCCCATAGAAAGAAGACACTTTCTATGGGACGGAGGGAGTATATATTTTGATGTTGATTCAATTCGTCAAACCTCGTTATTTGAGCCTCGAATGTTGTAGCCTCCAAATGTCAACGAAGGCTCTTTGATGGCCATTATCACTACATGGTGGAACATATCCTATTAGAGCATCTTCAATCCACACTATAATGATGTTTGGAGTAGAATATTATCACCAATTCAACTCTATTTTCAACACTAAAATGAGTATTTGCTCCTTTTCTCTCTCCCCTCCTACAAAGATAAATAGTGTATATTGTTCACAACATCAATTCACTTTTTCAATTTTCCAAAATTACTCTCAAGTCCTGTATTTTGTTGAAAAACGAAGTTTACATTCCGATGTGAAAATTAATTAGACGATTATATATAAAAAATTATATGGCAAAGACAAAATATTAATTATTAAACAATCACAATAATAGAAAAATACTATGAAATATTTATAGAATACAAGTATACCAATAATAATAGAAAATAATGAAATACAAAATATAATATTACATTAAAAACAATCACAATAATAGAAAAAATACTATGAAATACATACATACCCTATAATAGGAAAAACACTACGATAATGAGACTACATATATAATTGCTAATTGAAATTATTGTGGGTCTAATGTGTAATATTGAGAAGTATATAGGTATTGTTGTAAAAGTAGTAAGAAATGAAATATATGTGAAATATTATTTTTGTTAGTCCTAAGACGTGCTTGTGTGTTGGGGGGGGTGAAGACACCTCGAATACGCATTCTTTTTCTCAAACGCGGAAGTCGCCTTAGCCGAGTGTGCTACCGAATCGAGTCGAGCGATATACTTTCGCATCGCGTGGGCGGAGATTTCTTCTTCGAGTTCAGCTCTACCGATTTATGTCGCTTGAACAAGAGTCGCATCGAGTTGTGTGCGGAAGTGTAGGCCTTATGAAACGCCTTGGTTGGAAAACCGGTTTTATGTTGAGTTTTATGAAATACGCTTTTATGCAATATTAATAGTTAAGCAAAGCAACAATAAATCAACACAACATGTTTTTAAAGTTTTTCTGGACACGCTCGGGTCCCGCGTCCACCGTCCCGATTCAAGCAAGAGAACTTGTATTATTTATAGTAAGCAAGTCTCGATGATCCGTTCATAGGACAAATACAAACTTGTTTGCTTATACCGAGCAAGTCTCAATGATATGTTCACGTAGACGTATATTCTACTTATAGTCGTAGTGACTTTACGGTAGTTCTCAAACTTAAAGAGTTTGAGCTTCTCCAACTATGAGGAGGTTCTTACAATAAGAATGTTTCACAAAATGTGAACTCCTCTGGGTTTCTAAGCTAATGATATTACGCTTTAACTCGCTTAGATAAGAGAAGGGGAACAAGTATTCTCTGTGAGAGAAGAACTAAAGAAGATTATAATTCTAAGTTCAAGTTCTTCGTTGGATATGCAAGTGAGATTGCTAGAGATCATTTGTGCGTTGAAAGCTTTGGTTCCCTTGCGTCTTTGTGCATGAAGACTCTCCTCTATTTATATCTTCGATTTGTGAATAGATCCGTCTGGGAGTGTCTAGCCACGTGTTGAAACGACAATGAAACGGCTACTTAAATTTGAACGTTGATGAGTAGGTGCACTCGTAGAGATACACATCTTTTCAGCCTAAGAGCAGCTGTTGTCGGAGAGCGGTAAGACGCCTGTCGGCTCCTTATTTGCCGAGGTAGATTGTTAGGTGAGGTTTGTTAAACATCAAGGTCGACTCTCCTCAATCCTCTGACCTTTAACTGAAGTGACTTCCTACCGACGTTCTTCCGAGCATTCAAGCATGTGGCACGAATTCCTTTGTAGATTCGGTTGTTGGTCGGCCGGCCAACCGACTTCTTCGATACCGAGTCCACCAGGCCTGAGTGCAAGGTCTTCTACCGAACTTCGCAGCCTACTAAACTCTAGCTCATCGAGTTCCTAATATGCCGAACTCAAACTAAACTATTACATCATGGAAGGTTCATCATTCAGCTAGGGGTTTTGGGATCTTCAAATCTATAAAATATTGTTCTACCGAATCTCATCCCAACACTTTTTTAGGGTGAATTTGACGTTGCCGGGTTGGAGTAAGATTACCAGCTTTGATGTGACGTAAAACCGTAAAATGGTGTTAAAAATAGGCGCTTCAGTCGGAGATGCTCTAAATAGAATAATTTCATGCACTCTTCAAACACACCAATCAAATCATTTCATATCATCCTCTCTACATTTTCTAGCTTTGTTTCTCACCTTCCATCCAAGTTCGCCGAAGCTTATTGTATTGCGGTGATGCCTACAAACAAGACAAGAAGCTGCTTTTATCTTTTGGGGATAGTATACCAATCGAGAGCACTATTGGGACGTATTTGTCATGCGCAAAGAGAGCTTTCTCGACATAGATGTAGTTTAGTTTTCATTCTTTGTTCGAATTGTAATATTTTCATTTTACAATTCACCGTTTTTGTGATTGATAGATTATGTTCTCATTTTGTAATAGTTTTAAACATGTGACCTTCAAAGACCTCAACCGTTATATTATCTCAATGGAAAACTTTATAACTCTATTATGGAGAGAAAAGATGGGTGAATTAAAAATGACGTTTGATCATAAAAATCAAATAAAACCAAGGTATACATAATTCAATTTAGTCTCTTGAAATCAAAAAAGCATCCTAATTTGGTTATTAATTTTAGGAAATTTACAAATTCTCCTAGATGTTAAAACCTAAATGTTTGAAGTTTCTCGCCTTCAAACAATTTTGCACAAACATGACTAAATGAGAAGCTTCGGTCGCATAATGATTTTTGTATCACACTCCACAAAGATGTTGATATGTGACAAAACAATTAAAAAGAATAGGAAGTGGATCATGTGAGAATCCACATTTAACATGAGAACTAAGAACGTTGCAAAACAATTATATGTTTTATGCATAACTCTTATATTTTTATGTAAAAAACCTGTAATTTTACATTATACAGAATCCTTATATATTTTATGCAGAATGCAAAAGTATAAAATTACAGGTTTTTTGTATAAAATATATAATTATTATGTATAGTTCTAAGTTCTCATGTTAATTGGGTTTCTCACATGATAAACTTCATATATATATATATATATATATATATATATATATATATATATATATATATATATATATATATGGCTAGGTTTCATGCAAACATAGGCTACAGTGGGAAGTAGAAACAAGTAATAGTCGTCAGATCAATCTAATTGGCTCGATCCAAAGTTTGTAGATCAAATTCAACTTAAAAAGATCCAAATCAGCGATCATACACTTTCTGACAAATTTGATACACTAAAGGTCAAGATAGACTTTTTCCATTAAAATCAATTCAAATGGGGGGGGGGGGGAGAGGTTGATTTATGTTGGATGAGATTCAGTATGTAAGATTTGAAGATCCCAAAACCCCTAGCTAAATGATGAACCTTATATGATGTAATAACTTAGTTGAGTTCACCATGTTAGGAACTCAGTAGGCTAGCTAGAGTTCAGTACCTGATAGGATCCAGTCGAACATCTGTCGTTCAACCGAAGAACTCACCATCAGGAACTTAGTTGGGAATGTTAAAACCCACTGAATCAGCAAAGGATTTTGAGTCATGTACTGAACATCTCGAAAGAATGTCAATTCAGTAAAAGGTCCGAGGAATCAGAGGAAGTCAACTCAACATGCTCTTGGAGTTTGAACAAATCTCACCTACTCGCTAACCTTGACCAATGAGAAGCCGCCAAAGATCGGATCCGCTCCGACACAAAGCCGTCTCCGAGATTGAAAAAGAGGGAATCTCTACAATTACATTCAAATTGAAGATGGCCGTTTTCTTATCTTTTTTCGACATGTGTCTAGACTCCCTCCAACGGATCTATTTATAAGTCGAGGCTATAAATAGAGAAGAGTCTTGATGCAGAGAAGACATCGACCAGGAACCAAAGCAATCAAGCAAACAAACACTCTAGCAAACTCAAAGTCAAACCCAATGAAGAACTTTCTTACGGAGAGATCCTTTCTAGTTCTTCACTCTAAAGATCCATTAGTTCCCTTTATCCGTTTCTAAGCGGACTCTATTATAATATCATAATTTTAGAAAAACTCGAAGGAGTTCAACTTTTCCGAACTATTCTTATTGTAAGAACTCCTTCATTGTTGGAGAAAATCAAACCCTTGTGTTTGAAATTGTAAAAAGTCACTACGACTATAAGTAGAGTTGGGGGTGTAAAGTAGTTCCAGGTCCGAACCACGAAACCGACGGAACCGAACCGAACCAAATCGAAAAATGCGGTTGGGTTCGGTTTGCTGTGGTTCGGTTTGGTTTATATTTTCCGAAACCGTTTACAATCGGTTCGGTTCACGGTTCCAAAGGTTTAGAAACCGCTCAAACCGAACTGAACCAATGGAACCGAATGAAATATAAAGATTTTTGTTAATATTACATACTACTTACTTACTAGGTAGTATACTAATATGTGATTACTAGGGGTATAGTAAGTAATTGATACATATGTAAATATGTAATTAAAAAAATTAAAAAAGAGATGTTAATACTACTATTACACTAGGGCAGTAGGGCACGCCGCACAACTGAGTCCCGACTACACCACTCTTCTGTCTTCTCAATTCTCATTTCCATCTTCATTCTCATTTCTCAATACTATTTTCACTTTTTCTATCAAAACGTAAAAGTTGAACAACAAGTCCTCCATCCGTAGGAATTTTTTCTGGGAGTTCTTAGTTCATCCATTTACGTGGAGTCATGAAATTGTTTCATTTTACTACTGTCTATGTGGATTGTGGAGTCATGAATTTGTTTCCCCTAGTTGGAGATTAACTATTGTAGTTATGTTTAGTATATTTATATTTTGTTAATATTTTGGAGTTGTCGTGCTTGGATTTCATTCACGTTAAGCATGTATGGAATATTATGGTTCAAAAAAATATATTTAGGATTTAAAAAGGTAGAACCGATGAACCGAACCGAACCATTTCTAAGCGGTTCGGTTTGGTTCCAAAAGTAAAGTACACCTTAAACCGAACCGAACCAAACCACTTTCATATGTTCGGTTCGGTTCCTAAACAGTACTAAAAACCGAAGCTAACCGAACCTTTACACCCCTAAGTAGAGTGTCTATCCAAAGACACGCATCAAGTCACTACGACTATAAAAAGAGTATCTATCCAAAGGTACGCAAATCAACCGAGACTTGCTCGGTAAATGCAAAGAAGAACTATATCTCGTCAGTGCACATATCAACTAAGACTTGCTCGAGTATAAATTAATTTAAGAACTCCGCTTTATTCATGGGACAAATGGACATAGGATTTAATTCTAAGACAATGTATCGAAACACTTTAAAAATTTCTTGTATCGATTCTTTGTTGCATTGATTATTGTTCATATTGCATAAAACCGATTTTTAATCAATCAACATATCAATCAAGCATAAAAAGTGGTTTCCAAACTGGGACGAACATGTTTTTGGGCCTACACTTCCGCACACTATATCTAATATTGAACTACGTTCACTAATTGAAGTCGATAAATAAGACTCAAGAGAAGGATACTCCGCCCACGCGATCTGACATACGATAATTTTTTCAACCGACTACTTCAAAGAGGTAATATTCATAGAGCCGACTTTCGCGTTTGAGTTGAAATTTGCACTCGTGTGTATTAACCCCCCCCTCTACACTGAATGCTCGTCTCTCGGACCAACAATTGGTATCGAGTGGTGTTCTTCTCGATCTTCTTTTTCTAAAAACCGATCTACTTGAATAGCATCCTAATAACCATTTTCTCTCGCATTTGCATCTATTCATAGCATCCTATACCTATTCTTCAAAATGTCTGATATTTTAGGTATAAGGACAGTACTCATGCTTTCAATAGAAAACTACGCGGTATGGCGTGTAAGGATGGAGGCGCACTTAATGTCGTCGCATGACGACGATGTCCGACGCCCTAGAGAAAGGACATATTGTCCCAATGATTGACCGCATCGAACTCGCAATTGTGGCAAGCAATAGGTGCCGAACGGTGCAAAAGTTCCCAAGGACAAGAGCGTCTTCACACTCGAAAAGAGAAAGTTGCACAACCTCGACCAAGTTGCACACAACGCAATACCGACTACGCTCAATGACTCTTACCTCGAAAGGATGCACGACCAGAAAACCGCAAAGGAGCTCTAGGATGCTCTCATAGTACTGAGCCAAGGAACTCCACAAATCAAAGAAAATAAACTAGAGTTGGAGCCGTAGAAGCTCGAGGCGTTTGCAATGATACCGGAGAGTCAATTAATGATTTCGAGTTAGATTCACAAATCAAATCAACATCATCAATAGGTTGGGAAAAACATTCACCAACAAGGAGACCAATACTAAAATTATAAAAGGCTCTTACTAGGCCCAAGTGGTATTCTTTTGCTACTTGTTTGCGAAGAACCCGACTTAAACTCTATTACTCCTGATCATATCTTTTCAGAATTAAAAGTAGAAGAGTTTGAGTTCAACCTTCCGCATACCCCAAGTGCTGATACTGAAATGCATGTGGATCATGCATACAAGGTAACAGTCAGCACACTTTGAGCAAGTCCCTCAGTAACAAGTCATTCAACTGGAAGTTCAATGACGACCCCAACTGCTGAAAACTCAGCTGATAAATACGCTCTCCTCACAATTAAATACCAAAAGGAGAAGGAGAAGTTTAGAAAGATGATATTGAAGGGAGCTTCAAAAAGCAATCAAGGTAAGAGAGGAAATGCTCATTCGAAAGGTGAATCTAAATCTCTACCTGAATGCAGGTACACGAGACTGCCTCCATTGGACATAATGAAACACCAAGGAAAGAAGGCAGAAGCTCAACATGTTACAACTGGAAGAAGACTGGGCATTATCAATATGAATGTCCAAAGCTCACGGCTGCTGAAAGAGCTGAAAGGCAAGCCAGGCGAGATAAGTTCATCTCGAAAAAGGCAAGCCTACATAGCCAGAGAATTATCCGACTGCTCGAGCGATGAAAAGTTGTTCATGGAATCATTTGATGATGAGGTAGCATTCATGGCAATCGAAGTTGCAGAAGATACTGAACTGTGTCTTATGGCTGGAGAAGATGCTGAGGTAAAATCTAATTCTAATATATGCCCCTCTTCACCGTGCACACACGACACAAGCTCAGTTGCAGGTGAACCTCTAGATGCAGTTCTTGCATATGAAGAACTATTATTGGAACAGATTCAGGTGAGCAATCAGTTCAGTAGAACACTTCAAGTGCTGGAACTACTGAAAGTTGAGTCTAAAGGACATGTTTTGAGACAGAAGGAAGAGATAAATTCTTTGGTGACTAAGTCTCAACAACAAGAATCTCAGATTTCAATTCTGACCAAGGACAACTCTGAGAAAGAGACTAAAATTGTCGGGCCTTAAGGACAAGCTTACACATCCGAGCTAAGTATGGGAAGCGTCAAGGGGATATGGAACATTGATGATAGGAACTACCATAGTTCCTGGAGTATCACATGTTGAAGGACTTCAACATAATCTCCTTTTAGTCACCAATTATGTGATAACTCCAATAAAGTATCTTACAAGGAGGTTTTGTGATGTTCTTGACAAATCTACGGGAAAACTGTGTTATCGTGCTCGCGGAGAAGAAATATCTACTATGCTAATTGGAATACTGCTGACCACTAAAGCATGCTTGCCGGCACATACAAAGTTAGATGATAAACCTTGCATGAGCGCAGGGTACGAAGATTAGGTCATCTCGAACTTCAAAACAATGAACAAGCTAGCAAGAGATGCTAAAGTCCGAGGATTGCCAATGAAGTATTCAAGAGACATAAGCAATGTGAAGTATGCCCGAAGGGAAAATAAACCAAATCAAGCAATCCACCAATTCCGTCACCTTCTACCGATGGGATCCTTCAATGCTCCACATGGACTTATTCGGGCCGGTCCTCTCCAGTGTCGATCAAAGGCAAGAAATATGCTCTTGTAGTCATTGATGACTATTCAAGATACAGATTGGGTGATTTTCATCGCCATCAAGTCCGACGTCAAAAAGCGGACCGCCGAAAACTACCGAAACGGCCGAGTATCGAGAAGGATATCGGGATTCAACGAATACGCTCGGATCGAGGAACAGAGTTTCTAAACTTCGATGATGAAAGACGACCGCAAAGTCTGAAGGAATTCGAAGCATGAAACTTCACTGCACGTACACCTCAACAAAATGGTCTTGTTGAAAGAAAGAACAAAACACTCAAAGAAGCGTAAAAGAACGTTACTCGAAGATTCGGAGTCTACCATCAAAGTTTTTGGGGCGTAAGCTACTAACACTCATAATCGATCTTTATTGTCTCAGATACACATGACGACACCATATGAATTATGGAAAGGGAGAGCACCTTCTATTTCGCATTTCTATATACTTGGTTTTTTGTGCTTTATCCATAGTAATGGAAAGGATCAGTTAAAAGGTCTTCGATAAGCAAGTCGGACCAAGGGGTATTCTTAGGATACTCCAGGGTCAGCAAAGCTTTCAGGTTCTTTAACCAGCGGACACTTTGCAAGGAGGAAAGCCCAACGAATTTACTTCTGAGAATAGGAAACAAAACTCTCAGCAAGATGCTGAAGAAGTTAGCGGCAAGCTATAGAAACTAAGCTTGAACGATAACATAGAAAAGAACCAGTATTGTTGGGATGTTGATTCAGATGATGAAATTCAGAACCAACCAACAGGCGATGTAGCTGAACCGGATTGATTTTCTAATCGTAATCATTCCTAAGTAACTCGATCATCGAAGAAACCCCGGTGGTAAGTGAGACCTCTACTGAGAATAACAACTCTGAGGGAACTACTAATGTTCCTGAGCTTAATGCCCATGAACCTGGTGACTCTTTAGATCCTGATCTTGTTACTGAATTGCTTCAAGCATAAAATAGTACTACTGAAATTCCTAATAATCCGACTATTTTTGCAGAATTAATTTCTGAATAAGTAACAAGACGTCGTCGTTCTTGGTTCGATGCTCACACTTCAGATCTTATTATCGAAGATCCGTCAGCAAGCGTTAAGACAAGATCAAGATTCTCTCAAGGAGAAAGCACTTTAAACTCCTTGCTTCTTGTCTATTGAAGAGCCTTAGTTGATTCGGCATGAGATGACCGAATCTTGGCGATCGGATCACCTGCTATGCAAAAGAAGATCTCAACTAATTCATTATAAACGATGTTTGGGGGCTTGTAGACAGACCTTGGCACCAACATGTGATAAGAACTAAGAAGGTCTTCAAGAACAAGCGAGATGAAAACAACATCATCGTTAGGAATAAAGCTCAACTAGTTGCTAAAGTGTTGGTCCGAGAGGCAGTATCGTGTGTAGAGGAGGGGGCGGTGAATACACTTGATTGTAAGTTTTTCCTCAAACGCGAAGGTCGGCTAAGTGCCGAGATTTGCTGCGAACGAGTTCGAGTGCCGGATAAGCCTTCGATCGCGGGTCGAAAGATTCATTGTTGAGTTCCTTCTACCGACCGAGGTCAGTATGAGAAGTTCAGTTGCAGAATATTGTGCGGATAAGTGTGGGGCCCGTTTTAACTTCATCTCTTTAAAAACGTTTTTATGCAAACCAAAACCGTTTTGGTTGGTGCACTTTTCAAGTCCGTTTTATGCAAATGATGATTTTGTGAATTGTTGAACACGTATCTGCAATAAAACATTAGACAACACAAGCAATTTTTAACGTGGTTCGGATACGCAAGATACTACGTCCACGGTCCTCGAGCAAGGAGGTCTTGTTGATTAATCCGAGCATTCCTCATAAAAGGAATATGTGCACTGGACAGACCCTTCAAAGTTATAGTCCTTAGAGACTTTACAATTTCAAACCGGAGATTGAAGGACGGTCTCCAACAATGAAGGAGTTCTTACAGTAAGAATAATTCACTAAAAGTAAACTCCTTCGAAGGTTCTAAGCTAAAGATTTTACAATTAGTGCTTAGACAGAGAAGGGGAACTAAGGATTCTCCAGAGAGAAGAACTAAACATAATGATCTTCAAGGAGCAAGTTCTTATTTGTACATGGCTTTGAGTTCGCTAGAGAATGTTTGCTTGAAAGCTTGTACTCCCTTGTTGTTCCGTACGTTTACATAGAAACTCTTCTCTATTTATAGTTGTGACCCAAGCATGTATCCGTTGGAGAGGACGATGCCAAGTGTTACAAAACTCCAAGGAAAACGACCATATATTTTCGAAATGTCGCCGTCAGAAGTGGTTGGGCGTTACGTGCATGAGAGCAACTTTTTTGTTAGAGTAGGTAAGCTTTGCTTGCTTCTCATTGGTCGAGGTTTGCGGTAGGTGAGACTTGTCAGACATCAGTCTTCGTCCTGAGTTGACTCTTTGAACCTCGTATACTGAATGTTCTCCGCTGACATTCAACTGATAAAGGTTGTGTAGTCGATTTTCCTCCTACGGCCCGACAGCCGAGTGCGCCTATCGGTAGATCAATGCTGATCGTGCGAGTCTTCATCTCGAGCTCGGTTGATAAAGGATCTTCTATCGAATGTAGTCGGCTTCGACTCGAAGACAATCAACGGAGCTCTTCACTCAATCCGAAGATCCAAGGATCATACTCAGTCTTCTTAAAACGTTCTTTCGAAGAGAATCTTCTATGCGAGTCCGTTTGTCGGCCCGACTCAAGACTCTACCGAGCTCTGCCGAATCAATGACTTGGGGTTCAAAACTTTAACTTCTCTAAAGTTCACCCCAACAATATACCCCTTACGAGGACTTAGACTAAAAAATAATTCTCATGAAGATCAAGACAACTCTAGTCTATTACATAAAAATGGTTCAAACACACACAGGGATCGGGACCGGGGTTTTGGGATCTCCAATTCCATAGCAATACAATTCAGTATCACTACAATTTCCCCCATTACAAATATTAAAATAGCGTCCCTAAAGATTACATAAATTACTTGACTCGTATCCATACATATCTACTTTTGAGTCAAGTTCTATGTACCCCTTACCAATGATCTACTAGACTACCTGACTCATATCCCTAAAATTTTCCCCCTAATTGATGATGCCGAAACCACTAAGTACTAACCTACTAACCCAAAAACTCGATTAATAACAACAAAAGGAATTAGACGATTAACATATTACTAAGATAGGCACATCGTAAGAAATTAGGACACCGAGTGTGTGTCTGATCACTTCGATGGATCGCTTAGTGTTAAAAATAAATAACACAACCATAAGACAATGAGTGGTTGTCAAACCGACATACCGATTTCGTAAATGTAAGGAGATTGCGGTACAATCAATACTACACTAAGAGAGAAAAGGAGGAAGAGAGGCAAAGATACAAAGAATAGCTAAGTGCCGCTTCTTCCGAGATCCGACCTTCGAATCTTGGATTTGAAGTCGCAGATTTTGCCTCGGAGGATCAAGCCCATATGATTCGTAGATAGCTTCCCTCGGTCGTTTGATATATGGAAGATCCAACTCGTGGGGAACCAAGAAGGTCGATGGGGCGTAACGAGATGGCCACCCACGGTGGACACATCCAGCTCGGTATGGATCATACTATTATGAGCGATAGAAACAAAAGCCCTAAGGTTCAGTAAGAAGAAGAAATTTGAACCTCGGGTTAAAGAAGTTAGCATCTCCAATCTCAACACGAGATTACCCGACAACAAGGGCAAGAGGATATCACGAAACCACCAGGGTTATCGAGCATTTGGTTCCCAAAATCCACTAACCTCTAAGACCGCACTCGAATCCAAAGGGTACTAAATTTGTTTCTATTTTGCAGGTGCTAAAGGACCCTTGGATCGTAGATAACCGATGATCAAGACACATAACGCATCAAAGAATCTCCCGACCAACTACGTTCGGAAGAAGGAGCCATAATTGAATTTGGTGACAACTCCGAAGTATACACAAGGGAATACGGAACATTGACGATAGGAACTACCACGAGTTCTCGGAGTATCACATGTTGAAGGACTTCAACATAATCTCCTTTTAGTTAGTTAATTCTATGATAACTCCAATAAAGTATCTTCTGAAGCAGATTTTTGTGAATTTTTTTACAAATCTACAGGAAAAACCATGGAGAAGAAATATCTACTATGCTAATGGAATACTGTCGACCCTAAAGCATGCTTGCTCGGCACATACAAAGTTAGATGATAAAAAAAGGCATGGTAATGGCACGGAAGATTAGGTCATCTCGAACTTTAAAATAATGAACAAGCTAGCAAGAGATGCTAAAGTCCGAGGATTGCCCAATGAAGTATTCAAGAGACATAAGCATTGTGAAGCAAGCTCGAAGGGGGTAATTTAACCAAATCAAGCAATCCACCAATTTTGTCACCTTCTACCGATGGGATCCTTCGACCTTGCTCCTCATGGACTTATTCGGGCCGGTCTCTCCATTCTACGATCAAAGGCAAAAAATATGCTCTTGTAGTAATTGATGACTATTTAAGATACAGTTGGGTGATTTTCATCGCCAACAAGTCTGACATCAAAACTGAACTGCCGAAACTACTGAAACAACTGAGTATCCAGTAGGATATCAAGATTCAACGAATACGCCGTATCGAGGAACGAGGTTTCTAAACTCGATGATGAAAGACGACTGCAAAGCTGAAGGAATTCAGCATAGAACTTCAGCTGCACGTTCTCACAGCCTGACATTATATGCATAATTATCTGTCCATATTCATCATTTCATGCATTCTTAATCTTTGATTATTACGTGAGAGTGCATGAGGAATTAGTGAAGTTTAGTTGCTTGATAAAATCTTGTTTTGACAATTTAAGTAATACATCGAGTTAATGAGAGGCTATAGATTGAAACATTTGTAATATTATAAATGGAGGTGTATGATTTAGGTTTTATATCTTTTGATTAAAATTCTTTTGAATTATAGGTATTTTCATTGAAAACCAAACTAGAAGAAACGCATAGTAGTTCGAACGAAGGAATCGAGCTTTAAATTACGTATGGGATTAGATTGTGTTAGAATGATGTTTAACATGTATGAATATAGTGTGTATATGGTGTAAAATATGGTAATAGGTTGAATTTAAGTTGCAAGGTAAGAAGGTTTTGTAGAAGCTCACTTTACACCTCATGCTTGGAGTTGATAAACAACTCAACCTTTCTTAGGCATTAAGGCTTCTTTCCACCACCTTCTTATCTCATTTTTACACCTCTTAGACACCTAAAAATAGGGGAGACGAATTGGGAGAGTTTCTTTGAAATAAAAAGCAAGACAATCAAGACAAAGGCAAGGGAACACATCTCTTAACTCCAAATCAGCATAGGTATGATATCTCTTGCTTTCGTTAGGGGGTTTTCAGCTTAGTTGCTGATGTTATGGATCCTAATAGCTTATGTTTAAGATAAGTAACATGTTAGGAAGTTTATAATTGAGTATTGGTACCTTAAAATGGAGTTTTGGAAGAGAGATATATCATAGACCAAAACTCGTCACGCTTTTGCTCCAGATTTGTCGGTTGTAAGAATAGGATTGTTTTGCCTATGTGTTTCGGTTTTCATGAAGGATTCCGAACATAAATATCATCTATTATATGTCTACAAGTTGTGGTTAAAGTTTCAGAGGCTATGGACATGTCTTAGTATGCCAAAATGAATAAGAAACTAGATGTATCCATAGAACCGCACAGTTCGGACTTTTATTTTATGCTGCTGTGTTTGGAGGTTTTCACTAACTTGCACTCCGAATACTAAGTTTACTAAATCATAAAAGTTTTAGGTATTTATGTTATCTTTCTATGAGATTTTGAATTATAGTTATATGAGGTTTCTATAGGGAGTTAAGGTCGAAATACAGAAGAATGTTCTGGATTCCTGCACAGCTTGCATATGTGACTGTAATACGATTATTTCACCCATTTAGGTTTGGATTTTGAGGTTCCTTAAAAACAGAAAGTTGTAGATATTGAAGTTAGGTTTCCGGAGCAATTCGATTCATACTTATAAAATATTTATACAGAAAGTTATGGTCAATATAAGGAGGGTTGGTCATGCAGAAAATTGAGTAAAATTCCAAAAATGTATTGGGCTTGAAACTTGGGAATAATTATAAGAATCACTTGCAATCTGGGGTAATATCAGGGCATACATGATACTACATATTTTGATTTATGTTTATCAACTTGGTTATGCACTTATATGTGAATAGGTAACAACATCGATAAACTGACCGTGGAGGGCCGTTAGAGGAGAAAGGTTGGAGTAGAAGTATCGTGGGAATATTGTGATTAATAATTATTGAATGAATTTACATGGTTGTTTGACGGCTTATTTGAAGATAATGTGTTATACATACGAGATTGTGAATTTCTGGTTGTTTGATGATGAAAATGATACATGAGCATATGATATGCATTCATCAGAGACTAAATGATACTGTTATGGCCACTAATGACCTTGAGCCATGTGTTAAAGAATCTTCCAGTGTATCTGGATGACAGAGTCCCGTACGGGCACTTGAGTTCATTGAACTCCTACGGATATATGATATATGATTACAGAGTGCCATGTCCATTTTTGTGATCACGATTCTCTTGGTATTAGTTGGACCATAACAGATGAAAAAATGGAAAACACGTGCATTTTCATGGTTGGAATCGAGATGGACTTATTATATGATGCGATTATTGACGTGTTATATTATTTATAAATGATGTAGAGTGAATGTGTTTTACGTGTTAATGATGAATGCTTAATAGTTACTGATTTGTGATGTGGATATTATATGTTCTTGCATTGGTATTAAATAATTGGTTGCTGAATTATACTTATTGAGATTGCAACTCACCAAATGCAATATGTTTTTTTTATAGATTTTGTTGGAAGTGACTGGAGTCTATCTAGAGTTTTGCACTATGGATCAAAGGTCGGTCGACTGGTTCTAGATCCTTCTCCTCAGCATATTAACAGCATCTTTTGAATGCTTGATATTGTATTATAAACATTTGTTTGGTTATAGATAAAGTGTTGACATGCATGTAAATATTTGTGTAATCCTAATAGTTATGTTCAGTAATAAATGATAGTTGATAAATAATTAATCATGATCATGTGGGATGTCATTACATGTAATTGAGTAAGGGTGTTACACACGTACACCTCAACCAAATGGTCTTCTTGAAAGAAAGAACAGAACACTCAAAGAAGCGGGAAGAACGTTACTCGCAGATTCAGGTCTACCATCAAAGTTTTAGGCAGAAGCTACTAACACTCAGAATCGATCTTTATTGACTCAGACGCACATGAAGACACCATACGAATTATGAAAAGGGAGAACACCTTCTATTTCGCATTTCCATATATTTTGTTTTTCGTGCTTTATCCACAATAATGGAAAGGATCAGTTAAAGGTCTTCAATAGCAAGTCAGACCAAGGGGTATACTTAGGATATTCCAGGGTCAGCAAAGTTTTCAGGGTCTTTAACTACCGGACACTTTGCATGGAGGAAAGCCCAACGAATTTACTTTTGAGAATAGGAAACAAAACTTTCAGCAAGATGCTGAAGAAGTCAGCAGCAAGCTATAGAAACTAAGCTTGAACGATAACATAGAAAAGATCCAGCATTGTTGGGATGTTGATTCAGATGATGAAATTCAGAACCAACCAACAGGCGATGTAGTTGAACCGATTGATTCTTCTAAACGGAATCAATCCCAGGTAACTCAGGTCGATGAAGAAACCCACGTGGTAACTGAGACCTCTAATGAGAATACAAATCTGAAGATTTATCTTGATAAAGAGGGAGTATTTGTTAACTCAACTGATTATCGTGCTATTATTGGTCATTGTTATATTTAACTGCCAGCAGGCCTGATATAACCTATGATGTAGGTGTATGCGTGAGATTTCAGGCGAATTCCAAGCGAAGTCATATCGACTCAGCAAAGAAGATTCTTCGATACCTGAAAGGAACACCTGATGTTGGGTTATGGTATACTGCTGATGATAATCTTGAACTAACCGGTTATTCTGATGCTAATTATGCAAGATGTCGAATCGACAGGAAATCGACTTCAGGAACATGTCAGTTCCCAAGCAGTAAGCTAATATCGTGGTTTTCAAAGAAACTACACTCAGTAGCTACGTCCACTACTAAAGCTGAAGATATGGCTGCCGGAAGCTATTGTGCTCAGATCTTATGGCTGCGAGAATAGCTGCGAGACTATGATATCTATCAAGATGAAGTATCGATCTACTGCGACAGTACCAGTGCTATTGCAATCACTCAAAATCTCGTTCTTCATACAAGATGCAAGCACGTGAACATATGTCATCACTTCATCCGAGACCATGTCGATAAGAAAGATATCAGAATGGAGAAAATCTATACTAATAAGCAAAGGGCCGATATACTGACCAAACCTCTAGCTGAGACCAGATTCAACGAACTCTCAGTAGAACTAGGTCTACTGGGTCCTACTAACTAAGTTCAGTAAGACGATCGGAAGTATTGAGTAAGGGGGAACTTATTCTCAGTACTACTGAAATACTCAGTGTCTACATGGTGGTATCAACTAACTACTATGTTCGGGACAGGATTATGAGTATATATTCGACATTTCATATTCGACATGCCATTGTATTTATTTCCCGCCATTGATCTTCATATGATGTCATTAATTAAAAATGTTTTCACTAAAAGCACAACATTCCATATATCGGTTGTGGTGCATTAAATGCATGTTATCTCACCTTACCTTTTAGATGATAGATATGTAGGTCTAGATTATAGGCGGCACAGTAATCATAACCTCTTATAATATTAAATTTTGGTTGTCCATGTTTTAAATCCAATTTAATCTCAACCGCATGCTAAATAAATCGTTCATATTCATATGAGATATATAGATGCACGTATCTATGATCAAAAACTACTTTCCGCCATTATCGAATTTCTTAGTGCTCTACAATCTAACTGCATGTGAAATTTACTGCATTCAAGCACTATTATCTTCGATAAATTTCTTTATCTAAAATCCGCAAGTAACTGACTTACTCTATTTTCAAGTGCTAACACTTGTTTCGCAGATTCAGTATATTCAAATGGCGAGTTCTCCAAGTAACGAAGTATTGATTCCATATGATATGGAAGAGATTACTAGTAACAAGAGAGTCTGGTTCGGGCCAGCACTCACGTTCCGTTCATGTGAAGTAGATTGCATGGAGTCGATCTTCAATGCTCTTCAGTCTTCAGGCCTTCGGACCCTGTTATCTAGGGTTCCTCTTCACTGCCTCCCCAGACAAGTCACGAAATTCTACATGAATCTTCTCCAGAACAAAGATCTTCTAGATATTTCTTGCATATCCTACTAGCATGAAATGAGTAACAATGTATGGGAAGCGAAGATTGCAGATATTGATGTTGCTGAGTGTCTTCAGCAGAGCTTTCATCTTCCCAACAAGGGGATATCTCCTATTGGATATAAGGAGACATCCATCAACAAGTACCTCCGCTAATTCAGTGGGCAGAAGGACATTGTGTTCAAAACGGCCTTCCCAAAGAATAGGCTGCTCCTCGAATGAGAACAGGACCTCATGTAGCTTGATCCTATTGGGATTTTTTTTATCTTGGAAGCAAATTTTATGCTTGTATACAATGTGTTTTTGTCCCTACCACTATTTTATTCTCCTATCTGATAAATATATATATTTGATAAATATATATATTTGCACATGTGCAGTTTAGATAAGAAGTGGCTTGTCTTGGCTACTTGTCTTTACCGGTACACTTAAGGTGGTGTATTAATGGATCTCGGTGAGATGTGTTCTCCTAACCGACCTTAGTGGAGAACCAAGATTTCGGTGACTTAGTCTGGGTCTTAAGCTTGGTAAGTCTTCAGTGAGCGCAATTGGCTATCTATCACTTTGACCTACTATGGTGAACGTCATCGCGGCCCGGATCTACGTATCTTGGGTTTTAGTAGTTATTTGTGGCTCGGAGCTAGTTATGCGTATCTTGCAACCGTATCCTAGTAAAATGGGTTGATAATATAACCTGAGGAACTCGAAAGGATTTGCACACTAAACCCGGCCGGTTGATTAAGTTCAGGTGTGTTAATAAGGTCGAGTGGTACTATTTAGGAATATAAGATGTTAATTAATTTAAGTTGTCAGTGAGCTTAATTAATAAACGAATATTTATATCTTAAATACGAGGATCGATTAAGTCTAAAATACAAGCCCATGCTCAATTTGGGATAAATGGGTAAGTCAAGCACGATTCTCTAGTGGAATGAATCGTGTTTATTAATTAATCTTGCTCTGGCTGAGCATAGATAATTACTTAATTTGAGACCCTGCTTTATTTCTGGTATTAGATCCCTGATCTGCCCAGTTAGATGCCTAGTTATTTATTGTCTCTCAGAAATCATTATTAATAGATTAATATTATTTTATATTATTTAATAATGTTATTTATCTGGAATAAATTGGTCAGGCCAATTAATTGATAAATATTAGTAGCCCAATGGATTAATTAATTATATTATGGGCTAATTATGTGGAAGTCCATTAGGAATATAACTAAATTAATGGGCTACAAATATTAATATTATATTGGCTTTTGAAACCTATATATATTAGTATTATGTTCATAAACAGAACACACACAAATTAATACATACACGCACGGCGTGAATGAGAGGGAGACATTATTCTTATTTTCTCCAGTTCTCTGACCACCTAGAGGGAGAAAAAGGCCGGGGCACAGATCAGAAATCTGACTCACGAGAAACAATCAGAGCTGCAACAACATACGAAGGAGGAAGGTATCGTTCTTCACCTCTATTTTCCTTCAGATCCCTAAAGGGAAACTTCTTTATGGCAGCAAGACTTCTATCCTGATCGAGGATTACTGCCAAGGGAGAGTGGCCTTTGCTGACGCGTTCCTATATGACAAGAAAAATGTAAAATTCTTGAACGCGGCAGCAACTAAGAAATCTATCGGGCGCAACATTCATGACAAGCGGCCCGCTTCTTCCACTCAAGACCGCCGCCCGACTCAACAAAAGAAAAGGAAGCTACTGAAGAAGGCTGAACCATCAGTAGTTATTCTTGAGTATGTATCCATTCAGGATTCAGAGTTCGGTAAGGAGGACGCGACTCTGACTGATAAAGTCAAGAGGATACACTCAGAGGAGACTCAGTCGGACTTACCTGCTGACTTACCTCAGACTGAGGTCTCCACATCTGTCCCGACTTCAGTACTGATAGCTCAGCTCGGAGCTACTGAAGAGATTGCGGACCAGATACCGAAAATCCTAGATCACTCTGATCTAGTGGACATAGCAATCAGAACTAGAGTCTAGATGCGTCTCAGATTCCACGAATGTGATCTTTTGGATGAGACCATTGACCTAAGGACTGTCCTTGTATTGATACAAGAGGAGTAGACACTGAGAGAAGAGATTGGCTATGGAGAGCCAGCAGATATCGCGTCAGTAGATGATCTGCGCTCAGCGATGCTCATGCTCCTAAGTCTGAAGGGCATAGCTGAACAATCTACTCAGCCCTGGACTCAACCTGACTCAGATTTTGATGAGTCACCCAAGGATGCAGAGTAGGGAGGATCTGCTGAGTGAAAATCTCCCAGAGATGATGACTCACCACCTCCATCGCATTCATCTAGTGCCATATCTCAGTACCGTTTACGTCTTAGGAGAAGCCAAAATAATCTAGTTATCAGGCTGCTGAGATCAAAGACGTATATGTGGCGTCTATAAACAGGTTTCTTAAGCGTCAGGGTCACAAGAATCGTCTTCTTGCCAAAGACATGAACTCTAAATGGAGCCGATCTACTGAAGCTCAGACTCAGAAGTTGGGCGACCTGATCGCTGAAGTGCAGACGATCAGTACATCTACTGCTTTAGATACAGAAGAGACCTCCGCCGTGCACTTGAAGCTTAGAGGACTGATCTGAACGCTCAGTTTCAACACATCATGTAGACTCAGGTCGATGCATTTTATGATCAAATGGCCATTGCATTGGATCAAGTCCTCAAGGCCGTCAAAGAGCATAATAAGCTAACTACTGAGAGTGTCTCTAAAGCACTCGTGGAACAGCATAATGCGGGCCTTACTATTAAGAAAGAAGCCACTAAAATGGTTGAAGCCTACCTAACACGAGTTTAGCCACAAGATCTGAAGTACTCCAATTGGCTCAGTCAGAGTATGATAAGCATCGAAATGAGTACACTGCTGCCGTTCAGGACGTTGAGGCCAAGATCGACACGATCAACCTTTCGCATCGTGGCTTACTTCGCATTGGCAAGTCAATTAGATGATGCCAAAAGGAGGAAGGAAGTAGGAGGAAATAACTACCGACCCTCATAAAAAGTGAAGAGGCAGAACCAACAGAAAGTAGAAGAGAAAGGGAAAGGGTCAGGAGAACCCACTGAGGCAGTAGTCACCGAAGTAGCTGAGTTCTTAGAAGAACTTACCCTAAACCCTATTCGCTCAGCTGCTAAAGGAAAAACATTAGCCCCTCCCAAAAAAAAGCATTAGCCCCTCCCAGTCCTCCTAAGGCAAAGAAGCTAAAATTCCGAATGCTAGAAGAACAGATCGTGTATGATGAGAAAATGGCTAAGGAATTACAAGCTCAATACGAAGGACAGACAAAAGCCAAGAAGAAGGGCATACAGATAAGATCTCTGGTTCCTAAGAAGACAGTTCCTAAAAAGTCTAGATTTGTAGTGCCCAGAGAATCCAAGGCTTAGTTGTCCAAAGAAAAATCTACTGAGAAGGAGCCTAAAGCTTATAAGCCTAAGTCCAAGTCAGCTGAACCGTTTGATGCTGAATCTGCAACTGAATGTGAGCATAATATCCCCTCTACTGAACTATTTAAAAATCAAGAAGCTGAAATGAAAGAGATATGGGATGCCTGCGAAAGAGGCTTGGAAATGACTGCTGAGGCCCGCCAAATTCAAGCTGCAAAGGAAAGACTAAGATTAGCAGACCTTGAGGCCCTCATGCAAAAACTTTAGAAGGAAGCGCAAGAGAGAATCCTTGAGAAAGATAGGAACATCAAAAGCATCATTTATCCAAGGGCTGACAAGTTGGTCCCTTGGAAGATCAATCAAAAGTGGGAGCAGATCAAGGTTGTCTTTATCAAGAGCTATTATATCTGGAAGTTAGTAAGTGAGAAAACTGAGCCAGACAAGATCTTCAAAGAACTCTTGATGATTTCAGAACCTGAAGTCTATGCTAAAATCCAGATCGCTCTCCAACAGTCATGTAATATTTTCAAGGCACCTGAATTCAGAACACTCTCCCTCCTTGCACTCTTGAAGGAAATATCTGCACCAAGGAGATTAAGGATGAGATCAGATTCACCATTGTGAGAAAAGGGCTAAGCTTGAATGATGCTGAAGATCTAGAAGAGATTAAGAAGCTGAGAAGAAGAGTCTACAAAGCTTACGGTCTTGATCTTCCAAAGAAGAAATCTACTAACTTCAAGGCGCAACTGCAACAATTCAGGAAGTTCAACTAATTTTCTTTTGCTCTGTGTTTAGCTCTGATAATCTTGTGATATAATAGAATTTCTTGTACATGTAATCTCTCTGATCATATATGAAATTCCACTTCTTTTGGCCTCCGACAACTACTCATTGTCACCTGGCTATGTCTTTATATTTCAACACTACTGATAACCTCAGTGATCAGAACGCACATACACATTTACTTATCTTTGTGTTTGACCATCGGTGCATAGTTGAATCTAGCTCTGATACCATCTTATGTAATAGGGGGAAATTAAGTTGATAGAAGGATTTTATCTTAGATAAGGGGTAGATAAGGGAGCTCTGATACTATCTTAGATAGGGGCAAGAGAAGACACGGGGGAAATTGTGTTTGATGTATTGTGTTGATACACAGAATTGATGTAAAAGGTTTGTAAAAGGTTTTGGCATCATCAAATAGGAGGAAATTGTTGGGATGAGATTCGATGATGATAAGATTTGAAGATCCCAAAACCCCCTAGTCTGGATAATGAACCTTGTATAATGTAATAGCTTCGTTGAGTTCAGCATGTTTGGAACTCAGTAAGCTAGCTAGAGTTCAATAGTTGATAGGATTCGGTAGAACATCTGTCGCTCAGCTGAAGAACTCAACATCAGGAACTCAGTTGGGAATGTTATAACCCACTGAATCTACAAAGGATTTCGAGCCATGTATTGAACATCTCAGAAGAATGCCAATTCAGTAAAAGGTCCGAGGAATCAGAGGAAGTCAACTCAGCTTCCTCTTGGAGTTTGAACAAACCTCACCTACTCGCTAACCTCGACCAATGAGAAGATGCCAGCATTGTACCTGCTCTGATACAAAGCTGATTCCTAGACTGAAAGAGAGGTAATCGCTATACTAACATTCAAATTGGAGATGATTATTTTTCTTGTCGTTTTCAACATGTGTCTAGACTCCCTCCAACAGATCTATTCATAAGTCGAGGCTATAAATAGAGAAGAGTCTTCATGCAGAGAAGACATCGATTGGGAACCAAAGCATTCAAGAAAACAAAAACCCTCTAGCAAACTCAAAGTCGAACACAATGAAGAACTTGCATATATAGAGATCCTTTCTAGTTCTTCACTCTAGAGATCCATTAGTTCCCTCTCTTTATTCTAAGCTTATAAAAACTCGAAGGAGTTTAGCTTTCTAACCTGTTCTTATTGTAAAAACTCCTTCATAGTTGGAGAAAATCAAACCCTTGTGTTTGAAATTGTAAAGTCACTACGACTATAAGTAGAGTATCTGTGCAGCGCACAGATCAAGTCACTAAGACTATATGTAGAGTATATGTCCAGTGCATAGATCAACTGAGACTTGCTCAGTATTAGCAAACAAGAACTGTATCTGTCCAGTGCACAGATCAACTGAGACTTGCTGAGTATAAATTAATTCAAGAACTCATGCTTTGTTCAGGACAGTGGACGTAGGATCTAGTGTATCTGAACCACTTTAAAAATTGCTTGTGTCGATTTATTGTTGCATTGATTATTGTTCACATTTCATAAAACTGACTTTTAATCAATCAGCATAAAACGGGTTGTCAAACTGAGACGAAGATATTTTTAGGCCTACACTTTCGCATACTATATCTGATATTGAACTATTGATCACTGACTGAAGTTAATAGATAAGACTTAGTAGAAGGATACTATGCCCACACGATCTAGAAAGCTAATTTGGTTAACTAACTAGTTCAATAGCAATATTCATTAGTACTGACTTTCGAGTTTGAGTTGAAATTTGCACTTAGGTGTATTCACCCCTCCCCCCTACACCAGAAGGCTCATCTCTGGACCAACAATTTCTTACATTTCCCACTCTTTTCAATTTTTCCTTCATAGACGAGTAACACGAACGACGGAGGAGAACCTCCAACTTCCTACGTACCTAGCGACACTAACGGCGGCAAAAACATCTTCCATCTTCCTTGATATACCTTCTCAGGCGAGTATCCTGAAGGCGCGTGCTGACTAGGCTGCCATGTGTCTGACACGTGGCACTCACACTGCTGACGTGGCAACGATGCATGCAAGTCCAGATTCGAAGATTTTGAAGATTCAGAAGAGCTGTAATTGTTCGGGCTATGTAATAGATAGGAATTACATATTTGTAAGCCCGTTAACGATGTTTTATTTCATATTTTTCGTTGAGGTTATGAGTTAGTGGTCGTTTAGATCATTGCTAAGGGGGTACTTTGAACCGACATCGCAGACACGGTACGAAGAGCTCAGTGCCTTCAGAGTCATCAGCTGACTATTATCAGTAGAAGACTTCTATCAGCTGACTCAGATGAAGAAGTCAGTATGATCGATCCAGATCTACTGAATCCGACAAAGAAACGACTGCCCGACTATTATTGACATTCGAAAGTCAGCAGAGTCTATTCATACGAGAATCAGTGAGAGTCAACTCGAAGAAGACCGGTGTCCGACAAGTCTCACCTACCACAAACCTCGGACCATTGAGAAGCAACCAAAGCCTTACCTGCTCTGACACTAAAGCTGCTCTCATGTAAAGAAGCCAACCACTCTGCGGCGCTACTTCAAAAACTTATGGCCGCTTTCCTTGAAAGTTTGTGACACGTGGCATCGTCCTCTCCAACGGATACATGCCTGGGTCACGACTATAAATAGAGAAGAGTTTCCAAGCTTAATGCACGGGACATCAAAGGGAATACACGCTCAAAGCATTCAAACTCTCTAACGCATTCAAGCCATCCAGCGAAGAACTTGCTTAGTTGAATATCCGTAGTTCTTCTCTCTAGAGATTCTTTAGTTCCCTCTTCTCTATCTAAGCTCAACTGTTATATCCATAGCTTAGAACCTTCGAAGGAGTTCACTTTCTGTGAATCGTTCTTATTGTAAGAACTCCTTCATTGTTGGAGAAAATCCCCTCCCCTTCAAACTTCAGTTTGATTTGTAAAGTCGCTAAGGACTATAACTTAGAAGGGTTTGTCCAGCGCACAGATTCCTTGCTGAGGCTTGCGCAGATTAATCAACAAGAACTCCCCGTCTGCAGACCGTGGACGTAGGATCTTGCGTATCCGAGCAACGTTAAAAATTGCTTGTTGTTGTGTGATGATTCTATCCTCAGCATAGTCTTATTTAGTGGGAAATGATTCTATCTTCTATACTGAACCATGCTCAGTAGCCTAGTGCTCTGATTGTTGAAAAGATTTGAAGATCCCAAAACCCTATCCGATTGGTGAACCATTCCGTTGTAATCGTTATTTGTCTCCGAGGTTTCGGACTCGGTAAACACTCTGCTTTGATCAAGGCGCCGCAGATTATACGCCTTAACACCGAAGTAGAAGACTCGGTGATACTGGACTCAGCGGGAGCAAGATATCGAAAGAGTCGGTGGAACCGGACTCGAGCGAGCAGCTTATTCCGAACTCGTAATCGATATTCGAGACACTTTCCTCGGCCTATCTACCTACCGAATACGAAATCGACTCAAGACGGCGATCGGCCGAATCGTCAAATACTTTTGAAAGACAATCAGCATTGTCATATACGAGGAAGAGAGAAGTCGCCTCGGTTTGCCTTGAAGTATGTGGCTTGTCTCAACCGCTCTATCCACCCTCGACGAATGACAAGAACACACGTGTCTTCTCACCGGCTAAAGCCTGCAATCAACCCTTTACCTAAAAAGGTGGGAAAGTACACTTGTTACCTACTTCAAAAGAGCCGTTTGCTACCAAAAGAGAGAGAAAAGGAAGATCGTCTCCAACGGATCTTTTCCAATATCTGCTCTATAAATAGAGGGACATTTCAAGAGAAAGAGAGAATGCGCATAAGCTTAATGACGAAATCAAACACAAGCATTCAAACGAGCTAGAACCGTAAAACCCTAAGTCTTCCGCAAGAATTTGAAGATCTATCTCCGCGTAAAGACTACATTCTCACTCATAGGGAACCAAGCTAAACTCGTGAGAAGAGCCTCTAGTATCCAAATCGACGATACACGAACCTAAACCTTATTTCGGCTTGTTCGTCGATCTAGAAGCCACACTCACATTCCCTATCCCTCTAACCCTAAGCTCAACAAAATATACTTATAGCTTAGACGAAGGAGTTCATATTTGAACCCAATCCTTATTGTAAAAAGGACTCCTTCATAGTTGGAGAAGTTTGTCAAATACTTTAGTTTGATGCCTTTGTAAACCGGGACTTGCTCAAGATAATCCCCAAGCCACGGCTTTGTCCCGTGTACAAGCCGACCGAGACTAACTCGGTATAATAAATAGCCTCCCGAACTTTTCGGGACAAAGGGACGTAGGATTGTGTGATATCCGAACCACTTTAAAAATCCGTGTCTTGTTATTGCTTTCGATTACTTGTTGCATTGATTTTACCCGTTCATACCGAAAATCTTCTTAAAGTCATTCAACTGTCTCAAAGATATTGAACCGTCTACTTGCCGAACCGAGACTTGCTAAAACGGTTTTTCCACTCAACTAATTTGGGCCTACACTTTTCCGCACCGCCGAACTCTACCGTCGTTTTGATACCGACTCGACTCGGTCGCCCAGCGGATCTCGAGAGAGTCGAGCACTTTGCCACACACGATTCGGAACGGCTATTTGGTCTGTTGAATTATTTCAAGACGGCACTTTCTCGAACAGGACGCTTCGTGTTCGAAGTTGAGAAAATCGGAATCGGTGTATTCACCCCTCCCCCCTCTACACCTGACCGTACACTCGGGACCAACAATTGGTATCAGAGCAGGAGTTCTTTAAGACTCTTGTTATCTTGAAACTGGTCTACTTGAACGGATTCGGAAAATCATTTTCACTGCATATCACTCTACATTCATATCATTATTCCTTATGGCTTATATGTCAGGTATAAGAATGGTACCCATGTTCTCGGTAGAGAATTATGGGGTATGGCAAGTCAGAATGGAAGCACATCTGACATCCCTCCATGATAGTATGACTGAAGTGCTTGAAGATGGACCTATTGTTCCCATGATCGATAGTGTCGTGACTCAGGCCCCAGCTGAAGGAGGAGGAATGGTGACTGGGAAGAAGATCCCTAAGGACAGAAGTCTCTTCACTCCTGAAGAGAAGAAGCTTCACAACTTAGACCGAGTCGCCAGAAATGCCATACTGACCACTCTTAGTGATTCTTATCTTGGCAGGGTTCAGGAATGCAAAACTGCAAAGGAACTCTGGGACGCTCTAGCGCTACTGAGTCGTGGAACTCAGAAGATAAAAGCTAACAAACTGGCGCTGGAACTCCAAAAGCTGGAAAGCTTGTCTCTCATGCCTGGTGACAAAATAGAAGATCTGAACGTCAGATTTACGAATCTGAAGAACTCCATCAACGGGCTGGGAAAGACATTCAGGAACCAAGAAATGAATCTCAAGATACTGAGGGCACTGCCGAACGGACACTGGACACCTTTTGCCACTTTATTGCGACATTCTGATTTAGATGTTGTCTCTCCTGACCATATCTTTTCAGAACTTCAGGCAGAAGAGTTTGAGTTCGATAGACCTCAACAAAAGCAAAGAGCTGAAGCTGACAATAAAATTGACCATGCCTTCAAAGCATCAGTCAGCGCAGCATCTCCAGCGACGAGCAAGACAACGAGTAAGACTGAACCTTCACTCAATGATCTACCAGAAGGAAGTCTCGCTCAAAAGTACGCGTTGCTCGCTGTGAAGTATCAGAAGGAGAAGGAGAGGCACCAAAAAAACGGACTAAAGCATACGAGACACAAAAGGTAAGTCAGATTATACGCCAAAACGCACTCCTGACTCACAATCTTCCCAATGCGAGAAGAAGGGATGACTCAAAGACCATCAAAGGATAGTGAAAGCAAAGAAGAAAGAGTCATCACTTGTTACAACCGCAAAAAGCCGTGGACACTATCAATATGATTGTCCCCGAGCTCGAGTAGGCTCGAACGCGCAGCACGTAAGGCAAGGAGAGAGAAATTCGCCCGTAAAAGACAATCCTACATAGCCGGCGAAATCTCGAGATGACTCGAAGAAGTCGACTCCTTCATGGCCTTAGAGCTTGGAAGCGCCCTTTATGGCCTTAGAGCTTGAAGTCGAAGAAACAATTGAAAAGTGCCTAATGGCAGGAGAAGAGGATGAGGTAAACTCTCATGAACCACTTAATTCCTCTTCACACTGCACACACCACACTTGTTTCAGTGCAGATGGGAATGTGGACATCACGACCGCCTATGAAGAATTATTAGATGAACAAATTCAAATGAGTCCGCGGCTCGAGAAGACTCTTCGGGAATGGATACCCTAAAAGTGGAGAATCAGAGACTTTCTCAGGAGAGTCAGGCCGCTACTGAAGCCGAAGGACTTGTGTTGAGACTCAGGGAGGAGATGAACTCTCTGATGGCCAAGTCTCAGCATCAAGAAGATCGAATTTCAGTTTTGACCAATGACTTGACTCAGAAAGATACTGAACTCAGTCTACTGAAGCAAGAACTGTCAGGACTTCAGACCAAGCACGACATACTGAAAAAGAGTGATGATGTCTGGAAGAGCCTGATGACTGAGCGTTACATGGGCGCTGAAAAGAAGCTGGAGGCCATGCTTGCAAGCAACAAGCCCAAGCACTATAAGGAAGGACTTGGCTTCAACCAGAAGCTTCCTCATCTCGCCCCCGTACACTCGAAGTGCGTCTAACCGATAGGTTTGTTCGAGGAGAAACAATTAATGCAAATGTTCTCAACCCCTCAAAGAAAGAACAAACAAAAGATGAAAGCACCTCATCCTACGAATCGCATTCTCGACCAAAAGATCGGACTCAAACACCCCGGGCCAGTCAAGGGGGAACTAGCAGAGTTCGGTGGGCCGATCGGTATGGACCACCTCGCTTGACACATCCAAACTCGGCATGGGTCATATTACTATGATCCTATAGTCGAAAGAGGTTCCAAGAGTCGAAAAGAAGAAAATCGCACAAAAGGCAAAGGTCGGCATCCACCACTCGAAGATCCGGACTACCGAACCCGAACGTACCTTAAGAAGTCGGCTTTGACCACCCGGTGGTCAAGTATATTGACTCAAGTGGAAAGAAACCGTCTCCGAAACCACCGGGGTTGTTAGACGGATTTGGGTTACTAAAACTAACATCTAAGGACCCAAAAACAAAATAAAGGGTACCCGAATATAATTCTATTTTGCAGGGTGCACAAAGATCCTTGGTATGTGGACGGTGGATGCTCAAGACATATGACGTACCAAAGGAATTCCACCAAGAATTATATAGCCGAAGAAGGACCCGGGAATCGAGCTTGGAGACAATGCAAAAGGCTATACAAGAGGATATGGAGCACTCAAGATTGGAACTCGCTACGCCTCCTAGAGTATCATATGTTGAAGGACTTCAAAGATAATCTTCTCTCTCGTTAGTCAATTCCGTGATAACTCGAATAGAGTGATTTTTGACACCGGTTTCGTGATGTCATTGATAAATCCATAGGGAAAACAAGATTATCGAGTTCGCATAAAAAGAATATATATGTAGTTGATCGGAACTCATCGTAACCGAAGCTTGTCTCGTTGGCGAAAAACGACAACCGTACATGATGGCTTTGGCATAGGAGACTCAGCCACCTCAACTTTAAGACGCTCAACAAGCTAGCAAGAAACACTCTAGCAAGGGGACTGTCGAATGAAGTATTCAGCAAAGACACTCAGTGTGAAGCATGTCTGAAGGGAAAGCAAACAAGGAATCAAAATCCACCTGTTCCATCTCCTTCCACAGATGGAATCCTTCAGCTGCTACATATGGATTTGTTCGGTCCAGTCTCTCTAGTGACGATCAGAGGCAAGAAGTATGCTTTAGTGGTCATCGATCACTACTCGCGCTACACATGGGTCATATTCATTGCCAACAAGTCTGACGTCAAAACAGAGTTACCAACGCTTCTGAAAAGGCTCAGTGTCGAGAAGAACACCGGAATTAGAAAAATTCGTTCGACGGAGGAACCGAGTTCCTTAATTCCATGGTAGAGGAGTTCGCAGCGTAAGGAATAGAGCATGAGACATCGGCTGCCCGCACACCTCGGCGGAATGGGAGTTGCTTGAACGGCGGCCCTAGAACTCTACTCGCAGACTCGGGACTCCCAACCAAATTCAGGCGTAAGCAACCGACACCGCATGTTATACTCGTAACCGATCTCTACCGACAAAGCAAAGATAAGAGAACACCATATGAACTATGGAACGGCAGGAAGCCTTCTTTATCTTATTTCCATATCTTTGGTTGTTTGTGCTTTATTCACAATAATGGGAAAGATCAGTCAAGACTTTTGATAGCAAGTCGGATCGTGGAGTTTTCTTAGGATACTCTCGGGTCAAAGAAAGCTTTCAGAGTATTCAACTATCGGACCCTTTGCGTGGAAGAAAGCCCTCATGTTGTTTTTAATGAAGTTTACCATCAAGACAGGAGTAATAACTCTAAGTCTGAATCTGAGGACATCAGTGCGCAGCTACAGGATATGAACCTAAAAGACAAACCCGAAAAGATCCAGCCTATATTGGGATGATGATTTAGACGAAGAAACCAAGACAAGTCTATCGAATCTCAACCAGCAGAGCAAGTAGCCGAACAGATTCGACTCTCCCGAACGTAGTCAATCCCGTGAACTCAGTCGATGAAGAAACCTTAGAGGTAATCGAGACCACTACCGAGAGTAACAACTCGTGGGGAACATTTATTAATGTTCCTGAGCTGAATGCCCCTGAACCTGGAAACTCAGTAGATCACACTCTCATTACTGAATTGCTTCAATCTCAGAATAGTACAACTGAAATGCCTAACTCACCTACTATCTGTGTTGATCAAATTTTAGATGAAGAGCTGAAACATCGTAGATCGTGGCTAGATGCTCACACTCCTGATCTAATCATTGGAGATCCTTCAGCAAAAGTCAAGACAAGATCCAGATTTTGTCAAGGAGAAAGCGCATTATATTCCTGCTTCTTGTCTACTGAAGAGCCTCAGATGATTGAGGATGCACTTAAAGATGCTGATTGGATCATAGCTATGCAGGAGGAGCTGAATCAGTTCACGAGAAACGAAGTTTGGGAGGTTGTTGATGCACTCCAGGCATCAACACGTCATTGGAACAAAATGGGTCTTCAAGAACAAGCGAGATGAAAACAATGTTATAGTAAGGAACAAAGCAAGGCTCGTGGCGAAAGGCTACTGTCAAGCTGAGGGAATAGATTTCGATGAGACATTCGCTCCAGTTGCAAGATTAGAGGCAATCAGACTATTCCTAGCCTACGCAACACATCAAAGATTCAGAGTCTATCAAATGGATGTGAAGTCTGCGTTCTTGAACGGCGCATCGAAAGAAGAAGTCTATGTAGAACAACCGCCCGGCTTTTAAGCGGGGACATCGGGTTTACGGACTCGAAAAGGCTCTATATGGGTTAAAACAAACACCCGTGGCTTGGTACGATACCCGTCGTAGTTTCTTCTTCGAAAGGTTTTCGTAAAGGCACGAGTAGATCGCACGCCGTTCAAGCATTCGACCGGAAGACGACTTATTACTCGTGCGGATCTATGTAGATGATATTATCTTCGGATCAAAGAACGTCGTCATGTGTCGCCAGCTTTGAGAAAATGATGAAGGAC
The DNA here is from genome assembly GCA_028984105.1 of Lavandula angustifolia. Classification (NCBI taxonomy): domain Eukaryota; kingdom Viridiplantae; phylum Streptophyta; class Magnoliopsida; order Lamiales; family Lamiaceae; genus Lavandula; species Lavandula angustifolia. The sequence continues at coordinate 9,989,762 of CM054807.1, forward strand.
AAGTTCGAGATGTCAATGATGGGTGAAATGAACTATTTCCTCGGCTTTCAAGTCAAACAATCTGAAAAGGGAACGTTCATTAACCAAGGCAAATACACTCGAGACCTCATCAAAAGATTCGGTTGCACATCCGGCAAACCTATCAAGATCCCGATGAACACGAATATGAAAATCGATCTTGATAAAGAGGGAGTATCAGTAGACCAAACTGAATTTCGTGCAATAATTGGTTCCTTAATATATCTAACAGCTACTCGTCCTGACATAACTTATGCTGTAGGTGTCTGCGCTCGATTTCAGGCGAATCCTAAGCAGAGCCACATGGACTCAGCAAAGAAGATTCTCCGCTACCTCAGAGGCACACCTGACATAGGTTTATGGTATCCAGCTGATGATAATATTGAACTAACTGGCTATTCTGATGCTGACTATGCAGGATGTAGAATTGACCGAAAATCAACTTCAGGAACTTGTCAGTTCCTAGGCAGTAAGCTTATCTCATGGTTTTCAAAGAAGCGACACTCGGTAGCCACGCCAACTACCGAAGCCGAATACATGGCTGCCGGAAGTTGTTGCGCCCAAATCCTTTGGGCCGAGACGACAGCCTAAGAGACTATGACGTCATTCGAAATGAAGTGCCGATATTCTCGCGACGAGATACCGGTGCGATTGCAATCACTGTAACCCCGTACTACACACGAGATGCAAGCACGTGGACATTAGGCATCACTTCATTCGTGACCATGTCGAAAAGAAGGATATCAGGATGGAAAAGATCCATACTGACAAACAAAGGGCTGATATTCTGACCAAGCCTCTAGCTGAATCCAGATTCAAAGAACTTTTAGTAGAGCTAGGTCTGTTGGATCCTACTGACCCCAGTCAGTAAGAAGGTTCCAAGAGAAGATCATTCAGTAAAGGGGAATGATCACTCTCAATACTGAGTAAATTCAGTATGTAGAGACAGAAAACCATCTACACGAGGTATCAGCTGACTACTATGTTCAGCTGACAGGTTTGCGTATCTCTACTCAGTAGTAACGAATAAAACAGTAATGCATTTATGATGAAGATTCAGCATGCTATTAAATATCCTAAGTTTGTCATTTATTATTAACGGCTTATATTTATTACACGACATTCCATACATAAGTTTGTTGAACTCTGCACGCATTTAATGCATGTCATCTCATAGCTACTACTTAGGCATATTTACAACTGGCTTTGACTTAGGCGGCATATGTGATCATTACTTAGTATATCTTTTAATCTTGACCGTCCATCTCATAAAGCAAGTTTAAACTCAGCCTTTGATCGAAAACCGTTCACCTTCACGATAGATATATATTTTCGATCATATCTTAGAAACCGCCATTACCGCACTTAAAATCCTCTGCATCCGAAAATTCTGAGATCATTTCTTGCAAATCCCCTCTTGCATATCCTTTCAGAATCTCAATCTCTCTTTCGGTATGCTTATTACAACTGCTACACGAATCAATTTTCTTTTTCAGAATCGCTATACAAACTGTTTTATTTAAGTCGATACTGATAAATGCTAGAGTAACAGGTACAATGGCGAGTATAAATATTTCGGTGTCTGCTCCAGCTAACATGAAAGAAATCCTGGACAAGGACCGTGTTTGGTTCGAGCTAACCATGGAGTTTGACGCCTGTGATCTCGATTATATGGACGAGATCTTCTCAGCTCTCAGAGAGTCAGGGCTTGAAAGTTTTCTTTCAAGGAAGCCGACGTACTTCCTCCCGAGGCAGGTGGCCGAAGCTTATCTTAACTCTGACTCAGTAGGCGGGGACATAATCGGAAGATTCGCCGTTCACGAGATCAAGAATGCTTTTCCGATACCGAAGCAAATATCAATCAAGGAGGCGCTAAAGAGAAGTTTTGATCTGCCTTCTGAAGGAGCCAGCACTGTGGGGTACAATGATGATCTTGTAGATGACTACTTGACAATATTCTGTGGAAAGCCCACGACCTTCAGAGCTGCTTTTCCTAAAAACAACATGCTGCCTCAGTACAGAGCTTTGGCTTATATTGTGACGCAGCTACTGACCAGCCAAGCAGGCTCATTCGATCAAGTATCGAGGCTCAAGATCCAGCTCATGATGGCCATATATGATAGAGCTCAGATCAATTGGACGGAATTCTTTATCCGTGAATTCATGGCGCAGGCGGCCAAATTCGACAAGGCCTCTTGCACACTGAGTGCAAAGGGCAAGCTCCTTTATGGACTGAAGCTGTCTATAATGATAGAGGATGTCCCACGGATCTCGAACCAATAACCTACAAATGACAAGGAGTATTTTAATGTGAAGAAGGTCGATTCCACAACAAGGCTGCTGCTCTTCAGATTGGGTCAGGTCCCTCAGCCGTAACTCAGCAGACTAAGCCTCAGCAGGCTACACCATCGAAGAAGAGAACACCTCCTGCAAAAACTCCAAAGGCACCAGCTAAGAAACTGAGGAAAGCCATTCCGGACGTGCCTACTGAACCTGAGGTCTCTCCCGAAGTTCCCGCCGATCGAAGCTACTCAAGAACCTATTCGGCCTCGGCGGGCCGATAGGACGAGTCGAATCATCTCGAGAAGACTCAATCGGTGGAGAAGGCCGTCTCCACCGAGGAACCCGTAGAAGTGGAACAAGGGGATGCTACGTAAGCACATAGCGAAAAGATTCGGTGTCTTGGCAACCCCCTCTCGGTTCCACCACTCAGCAGGTGTGCCTCCTCGCTAAGACTCGGACGCCTCCCATGACTTGGAGTCCGAGACAAAGATCTCGAAGAAGAGACAATCGGGATGGAAGCTTCATGATCGTATCCGGAGCATCCCGAGAGATTCTTCAACGGATTCCGTAGCTTGCCGACTACTCGATTTGTTGCTCATTGCAAAATCAGCAAGGCTCCACATGTTGCCGCGATTTCGGGGAGTGGCCCCATCTACAACGTCTAGTACTCCACTACTCCCCGCCAAGCAGCCTTCATGAAGAAGAATTGAAGTTGAGGGAGCAAATAGGCTACTCGAGCCCGGCCGACCTCAAGACCATGGAGAACCCGAGGGCCGCTATGCCGGCAATGATACATGACAGTAAGCTTAGCAACCGGCCCAAAGACTCCTCCGAGATGGATCGAAACCACGATGGTCAAGATCCACCCATGATTCAGTGGCCCGGAAAGCCCGATGAGGGAAATACCCGTGACAAGGATACACATACTACTGAACAAGCTCAACCTCCACTCCGTATCCTTGGACTCGCGAAATCCACGGCAGTGCTTCGTCCTCGCAGAGCCCGCTCGCCTCTTCGCCGGAGTCGACTTACGGAGGCGCCCCAACCCAACCGCCAAGAGATCTCGATCCGTAGCGAAAGCTCTCACCGCTCAGGGAATCCAGAATCGAGCTCTTGCGAAGGCCATCTATAAGGTGTGGAAACAGACTGCGCTAGCCACAACCACTGAGCTACAGGGGCTAAAAACATCGCATCACACCGCCCCGCCCTGTTGTCTCCGCACTGTATCCGAAGCTTTGGCTAAGCGGCAGGCGCTTTGATGATCAGCTCGAATCATTCGGGAAGGACAAGCCAAACTTCTCGAAGCATTCCAGGCTTCAATGTCCACTCATACTGAGTCCTTCACTGAACAAGCCCAGGCCACGGAAATCCATCTTGACAACATTCAACTGGTCGTGGAGGATAAGATTTCTGAGAAGCTGACAGAATTCAAGGCAGCAGCTGACCTCTCCCATAAGCAATACTCGGAGGAACTAACTAATGAGAGGAATGAGCTGCACTTGGCGCTGACAAAGATCCATGACAGACTGGACGAACTGTCCGCTGTCTACAAACGCCTAGACAAGAAGGTACTCGTCCCTACCCCGACTGTAATTGATGATGCCAAAAAGGGGGAAGGAAAAGAGAAGAGTACTGAAGGAAAAGAGAAGAGTACTGAGAAGCCAACCCCTACCAAAACTGCTGAATTACTTAAGGGGACACTTCACCGAGGTCTTGAGAAAAAGACCAAGTCCGTGACTGAGATAAGCAGGACTCGACTCGCACTGCGTGCAGGGTAAGGCCCGGGGTGTCTTGGCTGCGAGCACACTCGAGATCGGCCCAAGTGGCTCGGAACCCGGAGCTACTCATGCAAACCCGGACTCCGACCGATATTATCAAGGAAGTTGCAGAGTATGCCGAGCAGAAGAGTCGAAGAGGAAGAGGCTCCTCTCCCTCCACCTGTTCGGTGGAAAAGGCAAGAAAGTGCTGATTCTCCCAACCCCTCCAGCCAAGAAAATGAAGAGATACATTTCAACGAGGAGGAGGCTCAAATTGCAGCTGATGAGAAGCTGGCAAGGGAGATTGCTTGAAACAAGCCGCTAATAAACCAAAATCTAAGCCTGTCAAAGGAAGGACAAAATCTTCAGCTCGAGGAGGAAGAAAACCTGCTAGGTTACCTCCAAGGAAACTGATTATCGAGGATGAAGAAGATAGGGAGAAAGAGAAGGAGCAAAAGCAAAGAAAGCACCGAGAAGCGTGGTACCTCAAAAGAAAAATCAAGTACCCCTCTCGAATCCCAAGACATTCCTCGAAAGCCACTGAAGCCCAAGATGATGAGATTGAGGCCATTATTGGACCAATGGAACAATACTTATACAGAGGCGAAGAGGCTAGACAAGTTCAGGCAGCCAGAGACAGAATCTGGGAGGCCGACCTTGAAGGACTGAGGAAAAGGACTGAGGAAGAGGCCAGGCTGAGAGTACCTTCAAAAGCTGATATTCCTTATCAATACAGAAGGTTCAGGAAGCCAGCTGATCTGAAATCACACAGATGGCCAAAGAAAGATAATTGGATACCTGCTCAATTTACTCAGAGATGGGAATCGGCAAAGATAGAGTTCATCAAGCGCAATTATTTCCGGAGGTTCCCGCCCAACATGACTAAGGCCGATGCCTACACGTAACGGATGATGATAAGTGAACCCGATCTATACATATACTTGCATAAAGCCGTATCCGAAGGTATAGAGGTCGGTGTTCCTGAGCCCGAATCATACCTCCACCTAGAAGAAATGATGACTCAATCCACTTTTGGGGGTAATAGAAGTCGAAGTGAAGTATGCCGCATCAAAGAGAGAACTGGGACGAAGATGAGCCAAAGACTTTGCCCGCATACTTGAAGCCGAGGAAGAACACATACCGGATGTATGGAGTGCCACCGCCGAGACGCAATCTCAAGGATTCATGGACAGGATCAAGCGCTTTAAGGGCTCCTAGGCTTAGTTCCGATCTTCCTAGCTTAGCAAAATTTGTAATTGTACCGATCCGAATAACTCATATATACAAATCCGATTTTGGCTCGACAACCACTTGTTGTCTATACGGCCCGTGTTTGTATTATGCTTTAACACTCGTAATCACCGAAGTGATTACCGACTCACACACTCACTATTTACTTTCCCCGTCGCCTTATTACTTTGTTAGATTCCGCTAGTCTAGTTTCTATGTAATGGGGGAAATTGTGTTTTGCCCCTATTTTATCGAGTAGTCTAGAACCGTTGAAACAACTCCACCGATCTTACCCGTAATATTGTAAGGGGCTCTGTTTCTCGTTGTTTAGTGTTAGCATAGATGATAGGTTTTGGCATCATCAAATAGGGGGAAATTGTTGGGTGATGATTCTATCCTCAAGATAGTCTTACTTAGTGGGAAATGATTCTATCTTCTATATCTGAACCATGCTCACAGCTCTAGTGCTCGATTGTTGAGAAGATTTGAAGATCCCAAAACCCTATCTCGATTGACCATTCCGTTGTAATCGTTATTTGTCTATGAGGTTTCGACTCGCCAGACACTCCGCTCCGATCAAGGCGCTGCAGATTATCCGCCTTAACACCGTAAGTAGAAGACTCAGTGATACTTGGACTCACAGAGAGCAAGATATCGAAAGAGTCGATGAAACCGGACTCGCCAGAGCAGCTTCACCGAACTCGTAACCGATCTTCGATGAGACTTTCCTCGCCTATCTACCTACCGAATACGGAATCGACTCAAGATCGGCAGACAATCGAATCACAAATACTTTTTAAAGACAATCAACATTGTCATATACGAGGAAGAGAGAAGTCAGCTTCAGTTTGCCTTGAAGTCTGTGCTGTCTCAACCGCTCTATCCACCTCGACGAATGACAAGAACACACGTGTCTTCTCACCGCTAAAGCCGCAATCCAACCCTTTACTTAAAAAAGGTGGGAAAGTACACTGTTACCTACTTCAAAAGAGCCGTTTGCTACCAAAAGAGAGAGAGAAAGGAAGATCGTCTCCAACGGATCTTTTCCAATCTCTTCTCTATAAATAGAGGGACATTTCAAGAGAAAGAGAGAATGCGCATAAGCTTAACGACGAAATCAAACACAAGCATTCAAACGAGCTAGAACCAGAAAACCCTAAGTCTTCCGCAAGAATTTGAAGATCTATCTCCGGCGAAAGACTACATTCTCAGCTCATAGGGAACCAAGATAAACTGTTAGAAGAGCCTCTAGTATCCAAATCGACGATACACGAACCTAAAGCTTATTTCAGCTGTTCGTCGATCTAGAAGCCACACTCTCATTCCCTATCCCTCTAACCCTAAGCTCAATAGAATATACTTATATCTTAGACGAAGGAGTTCATATTTGAACCCAATCCTTATTGTAAAAGGACTCCTTCATAGTTGGAGAAGTTTGTCAAACACTTTAGTTTGATGCCTTTGTAAACTGGGACTTGCTCAGTATAATCCCCAAGCCACGGCTTTGTCCTGTGTACAAGCTGACTGAGACTAACTCAATATAATAAATAGCCTCCTGAACTTTTCGGGACAGTGGACGTAGGATTGTGTGATATCCGAACCACTTTAAAAATCTGTGTCTTGTTATTGCTTTCTGATTACTGTTGCATTGATTTTACTGCTCATACCGAAAATCTTCTTAAAGTCATTCAACTGTCTCAAAGATATTGAACTGTCTACTTGCCGAACCGAGACTTGCTAAAACGGGTTTTTCCACTCAACCGATTTGGGCCTACACTTTTCCGCACCGCCGAACTCTACCTCGTTTTGATACTTAATTCGACTCGGTCGGCCTAGCGAGATCTCGTAGAGTCGACTCTTTGCCACACACGATTCGGAAACGCCTATTTGGTCCGCCGAATTATTTCAAGACGGCACTTTCCCCGAACAGGACTGCTCGTGTTCGAAGTTGAGAAAATCTGAATCGTGTGTATTCACCCCCCCCTCTACACCTGACCGTACACTCGGGACCAACACTTGTGTTATTTACTATTTTATTGCATCATTCTCAAATCGATTTACAAACTCATACCTTGCATAAAACGTATTTAAAAGTGCACCAGCCAAAACAACTTTGGTTTGCGAAAACACGTTTTCAAAATAGACGAAGTCAAACGGACCCCACACTTATCCGCACTGAACTCTCCGACTGAGCTCTCAATACCGACAAAAGTCGGGAGGACGGACTTATTAGTTGGAGACACTCGACCCGCGATCAGAAGGTTATTATTTGACATTGTTCATCAGTCGCACTCTACAGCTCAGATGTGCTTCGCGTTTGAGGAAAAACTTGTACTCAGGTGTATTCACCCCCCCCCTCTACACCTGACACTCGTCTCCGGACCAACATTTTCGTATTTACTTATTCTTATTCTTTAGCTTTCAATTATATGATTATTTACGTTTAGAAAAGCTCGAAAATATGATTTATGTCGTTGTAAGCATGTTTAATTTTTTTGCGAGCACTTTTTATTATGCACGCTTAGGAAAGCATGTTTTAGGAATTATGTGGTGTTGCATGATTCAACAAACCTTTTGAAAGCAAGACTTAAAATTTAATGTTCAATTAGATTCCATTAATTGGATAATAAATTTTTTAGTTGGACGTGCACATGCTTCAAGTGCGGCAATGATGGACATTGGAAGGCTGAATGCCCTATGCTAAAGGCAAATAACAAAGGTACTCCAATCGCTCTTGTAACTAAGACTCTATTGGTTTCCTCTTCTACCCCTGAATAGGTAGTGGATCCCGGGGCAACTGATCATGTTTGTTACTCCCTATAGGGGTTTCTGTGAACAAGGGATCTGGTGATGGTGAGGTTGTGGTCTTCATGGGCGATGGATTGAGAGTTTTTGCACTCGCTATTGGAGATTAATGGAGATCCGATTAAATATTTAATATCCAATTTAACGGAATCCAATTAAACATTTAAATTGAAAAACTTGCTTAGTCTTCCTACTCCCACTACTCCTTTTAACCTTACCACCCTTGTTGCTCTTTTTCTGGTTTTCACCTTTCGGAGGTTTCCTTGAGCTACTAGTGGTGTTAAAAGCTTGAGCACATTTGACCTTTCCTATAGCCCCCCTCAGCCGCTACCAAAGCATTAACTCATAAAGAACATACTCTCTCTTACTCATAGCGGCGTTAAAACATGAGTTCTTATACAACTTTGACAAAGTGTCCTTTGGGATGGTAAGATTTCTCTTCCACTCTTTAAGTTTTCGAGAATTCATTAGTGGGTTCTCAGATTAGTGAGATCGAATTGATTGAACATAATTAAATAAATAGACTTATCTAAATATTAAATAAATAGTAGCGTGTAAAAACTTATATTCACACATAATTTGGAATTAATGTCATTGTAACCTTTTGAAAAAACCATTGACATTATGAACCTCGAACAACTCTTGGAATTCCACTCGTAAGCCACGCAGGTGGACGTTTACTAGCACAACCCTAGACCAAGCTATTTACCTAGCTCTTTAATTCCAATCCATTCATAGGTTCTTAAGACGAATGGAATTAATAGTTCGATACTTTGGACCATGTCACTATTAAGATTAAAATGCGGGAAGAGACTTCGAGGGAAGTGAATTGTACCCGCGGTGACACATATGTTTGACCATTAATTTGACCGAATTAAAAAACAAATTCTCAAAATTAACATACTTACGAGAACCACGCCGCATTCAATTTGATTTAATAAGTCATCCTATTTAATTATTATCTTCTAAACTACTCATGTTTACTAGACACGTAAGCCACACATGTGGACGTTAATGACTTCGCTTCCACTACTCAATAATAATTAAGTATTATTTTGAGCAGTTAAAAAAATATAAGCAAGCCACGCAGGTGGACGTTTATGTATATAATTGAACTACTTTCATGTAGAGTCCAATTAATGGAGGTCCGATTAAATATTTTAGTCAATTTAATGGAATCCAATTAAACATTTAAATTTAAAAAACTTATTTATTCTTTTATTCAAAAGGTTTCGAACATGCTCAACAAACACATAATTTCCTAAAACGTGTTATTCAAAGCGCATATAATAAATCATGCTTCCAAGAAAAGTAGCATGCTTTTAAAAGATGGATTTAAATCCTATTATCATGTTATTCTGAGTGCAATTAAACAGATATTGCATGCTTTAACATAATACTAATAAATAAGTCTATCCACGACATAATTAAAAGTCGTCATCAGGCTTAAACACACATAGATCTTATCTCCCGAACCAATTACAAATCTTCAATCTTTGAAACTTATCGATGAAAAAATCTGCAACATGTTGCCATCATCACCGCATGGATGCCACATCAGCTTGCCACACAACCCCAAGGCTGATGTTAGCACTAATATCCCGATGCAACCGCATCTTCGCCGAGCAGCCAAGCTGCTGCCCCCAACCGTTGGACGTTCTACCTCTGCCGCCCATTCTTTTATTTCGTTCACACGATTTTAGATCGTTGACTTGGAAAGGGAATGATTCTGTCCACCATGAACGGATTACTGCCGTAAACCAATACCTTCTTCCGTTGCGTCAACGAATCAATCGCCGAAAAAATTAGTAACAGAACAGTTAACTTCCAATGTCAATTCCCGTCACCATATAGCTTGGATGAACTCATGTGAGACGCCGACGTGTACCTCTGGAAGACATGAACCGAATGATCAAAACCATTTGGCGAGATGCTGACACGCATTGTTGGGAGCCGCGCTGCCTTGAATATTTTGGTTTTTCCGACAACCGACCACTTCTCCATTCCACAACGATTTTGGACAATACAGAGAGCCTAACGGCTCATACGATATATCCAATCATAGCTAAGGAGAAAAGGAAACAAAATATCTGAATGTTTCGCCACGACACGACATCATACGCCTCCACGTGCCGCCGCCGCAAGCGACGAAAGAACCCGGAAAGTTTCAGGTTTTCTAGACAAAGACGTACCACCTCTCCTTTCCGACGCTATTCCGGACAAAACAAAAATTGGAATGGGTCGTGCGACCTATTTAGAAGAAGCTAACGAAATGATGAATAAAACTATCTAACCAGATCGGCATGATAATTCTGAACGCACCACCATGCGCCTTTCAAAGCCGATGGAGGAACCTTGTCAGAAACTAAGGTTTTGCCCCTTTCTTCCTTTTCGCGCCGTCACACCTAGGGGTGTAAGTGGTTTCGCTCGAACCACGAAACCGATCAAACCGAACCGAACCAAACCGAAAAATGTGGTTCGGTTCGGCTTCACGGTTTGGTTCGGTTTATTTTTTTAAGAACTGTTTACATTCGGTTCGGTTCGCGGTTTCAAGAATTTTTGAACGGTTCGAACCGAACCGAACCAATATCTTATTTTTTTATTTAATATTTGTCTTTCTTATATGAGAATGTTATTGGATTTAGATATTAGATTTAAGTTAATATCAATTCTAATCTATACAAAGGAAAAGAAATGAGTAACAACTCTATACTTATGAGTTTGGAACGAGTGACATCCTATAAACTATTATTCTTGCATTATTTAGGATTTAAAAAATAAATAAAAAATAAAAAAGTGAACCGGTAAACCGAACCGAACCAAACCATTTATAAGCGGTTCGGTTCGGTTTGGTTTCGATATTTAAAAATACATTGAACAGAACCGAACCGAACCATTTCTATGTGTTTGGTTCGGTTCCTAAAATGCATAAGAAACCGAACCAAACCAAACCGTTACACCCCTAGTCACACCTCTGACTCAATTTTTGTGCCATAAATGACCAAAATTGTTGGTCCAAAGACGAGTCTTCAGGTGTAGAGGAGCCGGGGGGGTAAATACATCTGAGTCCAAGTTTTAACTCAATCGCGAAAGTCAGTCTTCGACTGAGTATGCTACTAAATGAATCAGTTAGCTAAATAAACTACATGATCGCGTGGGCAGAATATTTCAAAATACCGAACATTGTCTACTGACTTCAATTAGTCTACAGTAAACTCAGCAGATGAATAAGTGCGAAATGTGTAGGCCCAATTTTATATCATCTCTTGTTGAAAAACGTTATTATTGAAAACAGTTTAAGTTATACTTGTGCGTGGATTCAGCTTTACTGAAAATCTGACTTATGAATTTTATTAAATCAGTTTTATGCAGCGTGAACAATAAATCATTGAAACAGTAAATGCACAGCCAGTTTTTATGGTTTGGATACACAAGATCTTGTGTCCACTATCCTAAACAAAGCAGGAGGTCTTGTATTTATTAAACTAAGCAAGTCTCAGTCGATCTGTTCGCATGACAGATACTCTAGTTATAGTTGTAGTTACTTTACAAGTTTTTCAAACACGGGGTGGGTTTGAGTTTCTCCAACTAATAATGAGTTCTTACAATAAGAACAGTTCAATAAATGTATCTCTAGAGATAAGAACTATAACGGATGTTCTAAGTAGTGTGTTATTCGCTGAGTGAGCTTTAAGTTCGCTAGAGGTTGGATGCTTGAATGTTTGGTGTTCCTGGTCGTTGGTGTCTTCATTGTTTGAAGCTCAATCTCTATTTATAGTCTTGACTCATGAAAAGGTCCATTGGAGGGGACCTAGACACGTGTCAAACTCAACAAGGAAAACGACCATCTTTAATTTGAATGTTACTGTAGAGATTCTCTCTTTTTCAGTCTTGAGGGCAACTTTTGTCAGTGCAAGGACAACGTTGGCAGCTCCTCATTGGGTGAGGTAGAATGGTAGGTGAGGCTCGTTTAAACTCTAAAGCGAATGGCCGAGTTGACTTCTTCCGATTCCTCGACCGATATATCTTCTACGTACATTCTTCTAAAAAGTCCAACCTACATGCCGACTCCCCGTCCACGCATTCGCAGGTTCCGACTAACCATACCGAGTTTTCAATGTTGAGTTCGTCCGGCTGACAAAGATCTACTCTACTGAGTCTATTAGCTACTGAACTCTAGCAAGCCTACTAAGTTCCTAAAATTGTTGAACTCAACTAAGCTATTATATATCAAGTTCATCATTCGCTTAAGGGTTTTGAGATCTTCAAATCTTTATCATACCGAATCTCATCCCAACAAAAATACAAGACAAAAAATAACACAAATATCTCACAAGAAAAACAATACAACGGGGTCAAAACAAACAAGCTTACATGCCGCCCCCAAACACGAAAAATAGCACGATGACGATGGAAAAAGGCATAATCGTAACCTAATCATGCTCTTAATACGCAAATCAAAGCCGAAACCCCGGCTCGATACCAATTGAAGGAGTTAGAAATCAATACCGCGTCCTTAAGCCGCGCTTTGATTTGCTTGCGTACAAGATCTTCCTCGTCTCGTGTCCCGTGCCTCGCTTTCCCTTCGCCCCCGCTCTCTCGCTCACGTTCGTGTGGTGTATGCGTGTGTTTTGTTTGTGGGTTAATGAAAACTTTGTATTCTAATCATAACGTAATACCTTATTATATACACCAAGTCTATTAATTAATTCCTAATTGACTTCAAACACCAAGCCCATTAATTAATTAAAATAATATTCGAGCTACTTATTATTTATCAATTGATTGGATCAGATAAATAATACCCACATTAATGCATAAATCCCTTATTAATCCGAGAGAGAGTGAAATAAATACTTGGTATTTATGTGGGCCAAACCAGGGATCTAATATAAGAAATAAAGCAAGGCCTCAAATTATTTAATTCTCTATGCTCAACCTAGAAGCAAAATTAATTAATAAACACGACATTCATTCCACTTGAGAATTTGTACTGACTTACCCCTTTACCCCAATTTAAGAATGAGCTTGTATTTTAGACTTAATTGATCCACATATTTAAGATAGAAATATCTGTTAATTAAATAAGTTCACTGACAGCTTAAATTAATTAACATCTTATTATATTCATGAGTGATACTAGTCAACCTTATTAACACATCTGAACTTAATCAACCTGCAGGTTTTAGTGTGATAATCATTTCGAGCTCCTCAATGGATATTATTAACCCAATATCGGGGATACGGTTGCAAGATTCAATCAACCAGCTTGAGTCACAAATGAAGTATAAGAGGGAAGAGTTCGTTCCTCAACCCTTACATTTCTAATGAAGTATAAGAAATTACTATTCTCACTGTGTTGATCCAGTTACTAAGTCCTAGTTGAACCGATTGACTCAGTCGGATCGCACCGAGCCAATGATAAAAACGGGTTTATATCGAGTCCAACCCGAATTTATCACCGGTTCTCGATTGGACCGATTTTAATAACACATCATGAGATTTGCTATTTGAAGAAGGTGCGTGTATTGCAATATCTGTCAGGACAAAAACCGAACACTATTAAAAGTTAGAGGCTTCATAGGTTTTCTACTTCTGTGTAAGTTGTTAATTTAGTGTTAATCTAATTTTCAATCCATGTTAGGCTGATGTAATATAATACTCCATCTGTCCCACAATTCTTGTAAAATTTTCCTTCTCGGGACATCCCACCATTCTGGTAACATTTTCTAAATTAGAAAATTATTACATACACTTTATTTGAGGGCCCCACAGCTCTACTTTCAACCTACAACTCTCCTAAAATACTGTGCAAAAAAGTTTTGTTACAAGAATCACGGGACGAAGGGAGTAATAATTAAATTAGAGGAGAGATTTTACTAGTCCAAATTGATTATTTATCAAACTTTAAAGTTTAGTAACTTTTAAAACCCTTCCAACTATTTAGGGGTTGTTTGGTTGGAGGATTCAAGAAAGGGAAAATTAATTGGGTCTACTGAAGCCCTTGATGTTCGTTCGAGTTTTTTACAAAATTAATCCCCACTTGGTTGTTTCGGAAACCCACTGACCACCGTAAATTTGAAACCATGCTCCCATCTTGAGACTTCAAGTCCCATTCCCTTCTCTCTCCTCCCTCTCATTTTCTTTGCCTCGCTTCTCTCAATTATATTCTCTCAGTTGTGACCCCGGTGATCTGTCGTTTCTTGAGAAAAAGAAAATTAATTGATTCCCTCCTCGCACCAACCATCATCAAAAGGAAACAAGCTTAATCAATTCCCTTTTTAGGATTGAACTAAAAAAAATGGTAAAAGTGTAATCATTCTATACCTTTCTTTTCCTTTCATTTCCCTTTCTTGAGTCTTTTCTATTTTTCTTGTGTAACCAAACGACCCCTTTATCAATCAAAAGTCAAAGCAACCCCGTTCTAATCCTATCTATTTTTTAAGGATCATAATCTTAGAAAAAACAATATTGAATATAATAATAATATTAATAATTACAATAATAAAAAATTGAATTTCTAAAAATAAATATAAGTTAAGATCGGAAAATTATTGCCTTTTTTTTCTTTCTCATTTTTGTTGTAAAATGTACTTCCTCCGTCCCATTAAGTAGTGTGTCTGCTTTTTTTGGGCACGAAGATTAAGAAAACGATATCATGTGATGTATGTTGTTTCGACTTTTTGAATAGTGTATTTTGTAGCTACAAATTCTTTGCTATTTTTAGAAACAAGATACTATAAATGAGACACCCATTTCGGAAATACAAGACATTACTAATGAGACAGAAAGAGTAAAAATAAAATAAGATGATACTATTGTATTTAAATACAGGATGAAGTCAACAAAATTAATGAATATACAAATTGGGTACCGGCTTTGCAATATCTGAAATACTTTTACTGCCATTTATGATTAATAATCTTCTGTAGTTATTAGAATAAAGTAAAAAAAATTAATTCGATTTGATTCTTTGTATAATTGTATGTCATTAAATATTCAAACTAATCGTGGCGGTCCGGGTCGGATCGACAAAAGTGGGCCCCATAAGCGAACGTTCATCAGATCTAGAAAATGTTTTCCCCAAAGTTCAATTCAAATTCCTCCCCTCTCAATCCCAACGGCTATCCTATCTCTCTCTACTGTCCGATTGTCTCTCTCTAACTTCTCTTTTCAGCCATAGCTCCTTTCCTCCATAGTCCACAATGAAGCATTTCATGATGCCTAGAAACCAAATCATGACGGAGAATCATGAAAATGTCACAGCATCTCCGAACCCTAAGTCGAAAACGACCACACCGAACCCTAATCGGAAGCTCAAATCCAGCAAAGAGAATGCCCCTCCAACGCCAGCGTCGGACCCGAATTCAATGACGTCTTCTCCTGCAGCCATCAAGATGAAGAGTCCACTTCCGCCGCGCCCACCGCTCAAGCGCAAGCTCAGCGTCGATTCTGTGGCATCCGATAACTCTGTGGCTGCGGCGAACTCATTGGATACCGGCGTGAAGGTGCGGAAATTAGTCTCGAATCTTGTTTAGTGGCTACCTTTTTCCCATCTCTGATTTCATTTGGGGATTTTGTAAACTTATCATACGCACTTTAACGAAAAAAAAACTAGGTAATTGTGCGTGTGAGACCACCAAACAAGGAGGAAGAAGATGGAGGAGGTGTAGTTCAGAAAATTTCTGAAGATTCTTTAACAATATCAGGTCAAACATTTACATACGACTCCATAGCTGATGTTCATTCTAAACAGGCAAGATCTACCTCCTTTAGACCCTTTTTCTTGTCGAATCAAGCTGTCAGCATCAAGATAGTTAAATATGACTAACTGGTCATACTTCGTTTGTGAATGTATGTTCAGAGTGACATATTTGAGCTCGTAGGTGCACCACTTATCGAAAATTGTCTTGTGGGGTTTAATAGCTCAGTCTTTGCATATGGACAGGTATGTCCATTTCTAGTTATTTCTTTGTCCATAAGTGCACAAATAGCCTCATATTCTACATGAAGTAATCAGTTTTATACATTTATATCAATTGGTTTATCAGACTGGAAGTGGAAAGACATACACGGTTTGGGGGTGCATCCAACACCTTGTTGGAGGAAGATGAGGAAGGCTTAGCACCACGTGTATTTCGCAGACTCTTTGAACGGATTGATGAGGTTGCTTCCTACTTATGCACTGCAGCAAATTCGTTAAACTGGATGCACCGTTTTCATTATTGTCCTGCTTTTATTAAACATGTAGTGCATTTTCCTTGTAGGAGCAGAACAAACAAGCTGATAGAAACCTGGTATATATGTGCCGCTGCTCTTTCCTTGAGGTAGGTCACTATTAACTATTCACTCCTCTGACAAATACTATTTGAATATATTTCAATTGTATAACACGTATATTTATGTAAACAGATCTATAATGAACAAGTAACTGATCTATTGGATCCAAGTCAGAAGAATCTTCAGGTACAGAAACATGTACTTTTATAAAACTTTAATTGGTACCTGATAATTGATTTCATCTATAAGCAATTCCATTGTTGTATCTCTTTTCAGATCAGAGAAGATGTCAATACTGGTGTATATGTCGAGAATTTAAGAGAGGAGTGTGTATCATCTATGAAGGATGTATCACAACTGCTGATGAAGGTTCAGAGCCTTTTGGATTCTTTATCATTTATTGGCTTTTATTCTTGTCAATGTTCATGGAAAATCGGAAGCAGATTGTGTCCATCGAACTGTTTGCTGTTTTACTAATTACAGAACAAATATAAGCAACGATATCACATGTTAACTATTTTGAAAATGAAAGATTTATTTTTTGAAGTAGTGGCATCTCAACATTGACAACAGCATCATGCTTTTCATGTTACATGGAAAATAATGTACGGTGACCTAAGTTTTAATGTTTCATTTTCATATTTTTAAATGAATAAGAAATTTAAAAAGAAAAACTCTTTGAGGATATTTGACTTTTAATGAAAAAGAATATCGTAGCCATTGAAGTGAAATGTGGCCAATTTTAGAGCTTAAAGCTCTATACCCTAGATTGAAAAGTACCTCCTTGAGGATGAAGTCCTAAGTTTAGCAGTTTTCTTGGGGTGCAACAAAGGAAGGTATGTGCTGCAACAATTTACTGAATCTGTGTAGTCAATGAGGTTTTGTAGGAAATCTTCAGAGGTTCACTCAGTCATCAGATTCACAATAGTAGTCTGTGTGGCTGTTTATTGTTACTAATTTAATATCTTAAGCTTGTACTTCTTTTAGCATAATACTTGAAGATTACCAGTTTTTATTTGTTTTTATTTTTTCTTTTGGACCAGAGAATTACTTAGCCATTATGTCAATTGAATACCCTCGTGGATGTTTTCTTAATTTCTATTCATATCTTCACAGGGATTATCAAACCGGAGAACCAGCGCGACATGTGTAAATGCTGAAAGTTCACGTTCTCACAGTGTTTTCACTTGTGTGGTTGAATCACGTGGCAAGGTACTTGACTCCTTGAATTCTAGTCTTGCCAATAGTGCAAGTAGTTTATCCTGAATTTTTGAGAGTTGATGAACAAAGTTTGAAATGTTCTGTTGGCTCTTCATGAGTTCAAAATCAATATTTTGTATTCTTTATTGCTTCTAATTATCACTTATTGCTTGATGATCTTCTGCTAAAGTTCTTGTCAAATGTTCATTACAGAGTGCAGCTGATGGTTTAACCAGGCTGAAAACGAGCAGAATCAATTTTGTTGATCTGGCTGGATCTGAGAGACAAAAGCAAACAGGTGCAGCTGGAGAACGTTTGAAGGAAGCAAGGAATATTAACCGTTCACTTTCACAACTGGGGTATGGTTTTCAGTATCAGCTTTTTGGCCTTTTTCACTATAGTTATGCTGGAAAAAATATAGTTTGGATCCAATTTTGTTTCAGTTATTGGACGTCTGATGGTGTTTAGTTAACCGCATGCTTCTACTAAGTGCTAATCAATATTTGGCTTAGTTACACACCTGGAATAAAGATAATGATGTGTTTGAGGTTGCTAGTCTGCATCTGTAATGTTAACATTGTACTGTCTACACTCTTCATGTGTGATCCTAGTCTGTTCGAGGACATGCTTTAAGATGGTGTGTCTGTTTGGCCATTCACTATATAATCATCTGTTTAATTATGATGCAGCTGTAGTTATTATTATCTCATGTTTGGTGTATTCAATTTTGATTTGTCTTATGTCAGAGGCATCGGAACTAGTCTAAGTTAAGTTAATCATTTATTGTCTTGCTGATTGTGTTACTGTTGGGATCTGTAGGAACTTGATAAACATTCTTGCAGAAGTTTCCCAGACAGGAAAACATAGGCACATTCCTTACAGAGATTCAAAGTTGACTTTCTTGTTGCAAGAATCTCTAGGGGGCAATGCAAAGTTGGCAATGATATGTGCTATATCTCCATCTCAAAGGTGAATTCTGGAATCTCCATATGAGGCTTTAAATGAAAGAAAAATATGTTCCATCATATATCATGTAACTTATGCTAGTGATGGTTATTCTCTGACTCCGAGAATTACTAGGTGAATATGTATGGGAAGTCATGCTATTGGAGGTTTCTTAATTTCTTATCACACAATATCCAACTGCCCTAGTCTCCTCCCCCATCAATACCCAATACTCAAAAAGAAAGGAAAAATCTCAGTTGCTTATGATGTTTTAGTTGCCTGTATAATTTATACCTAAACTACTTTTGCAGCTGTAAGAACGAGACTCTCAGTACTCTAAGATTTGCCCAACGAGCTAAAGCAATCAAGAATAAAGCAATCGCCAATGAGGAGATGCAGGAAGATGTAAATGTCTTGAGGGATGTCATTCGACAATTGAGGGATGAATTGCATCGAATGAAGACCAATAAAGATCAAACAGGTCAAACTGGAGCTTATGCTACTGGATGGAGTGCAAGAAGAAGTTTGGATCTCCTAAGATTTAGCCTCAACCGGCCAATGATGTTACCTCATGTTGACAATGATAGTGATGAAGAAATGGAGATAGTGCAAACGGATGAGACAATGCCTATGATCCCTGGAGAAACAAATGCGTTATCACTTGAACAAGGTTCCGATGATGCAGTTGTCAATATGGGAGATGAAGCATTTGAAACAGTTGAAACGGACAAACTTACGATCATAAGCAATGGGATAACAGGAGTAACAGAGAAAAAACTGCCCGGCAATGATCAGTGCATCTCATTGACTCTCTCGGCTGATACTCAGAATACAGTTGATATGTCCATGAAATGCAGTCAAGATGCTGCTGCTTCCGATCTTAGTATTATTCCAATTGATATGCCACCCGTTTTAAAGTCACCCACTCTTAGTGTTTCGCCAAGAGTGACCAGTAGCATGAAAAGTCTTAGGACCTCATCAACCGTAACTGCTTCTCAAGGTTATCCTGCTAAGAGTAACTTGAATGCTGAAAATACATCTATTGCAAAGCCTACCAATAGCACCCATTTGAGTTCTCGCACTCGAAAATCTTGTTTTGCATCAACTGAACAATTAGCTGCTACTCTCCACCGCGGACTTGAAATAATCCAAAGTCAGCGCCTCAGTCCTGCAATGCGACGGTCATCATTTGGATTCTCTTGCATGCAGGCTGATTTTAAAGCAGCCATACCAGTTGTCAAAGTAGATGTAGGTGTTCAAACTCTTTCTTGTAGTGAAAAATCACCAGAGGAGGAAACAGGAGAATTTCTGTGCAGTAAATGCAAGACTAGAAACTGTGAGCAAGAGGCCTTAACGAATGATGATGTTCAAAATATGCAGCTAGTACCTATTATTGATGGGTCATCATTGCATGATACATGCAAAAATTTAGTTCCAAAAGTAAGTCAGCTGGTCACTGGTGGGTCTTTTACACCATTCTCCTTTTTCATTTCTTACATGTGCTGTTTAATCATCTTTCAGGCAGTGGAGAAGGTCTTGGCTGGAGCTATTCGCAGAGAGATGGCAGTGGAAGAGTTGTGTGCAAAACAAAATGCTGAGATCATCCAACTTAATCGTTTGGTAAATCTGTCAAGTAATCAGATTACACAATTTGAATCGCTACTTAAATTGGATACAAATTTCCTATTTTAATGTTTGTACAGGTCCAGCAATACAAACATGAGCAAGAGTGCAACGCCATCATTAATCAAACTCGTGAAGATAAAATTGCTCGACTTGAGAGCCTGATGGATGGAATATTACCCACTGAGGACTACATGGAGGAGGAACTCTTGTCATTAACTCATGAACTTAAGGTAAAGCTTATTATATCTTTGCAGTCAACTGGATTATCGAAATATTTTTGCTAACTCCTCTAAATGTGAACTTATTATATTTGCAGATTCTTCAGGACAAGTATGTTAACCATCCAGATATTTTGAGAACACAAATTGAGTTCAAAAGAGTCCAAGATGAACTGGAAAGATATCAAAATTTCTTTGACTTAGGTGAGAGAGATGTCTTATTGGAAGAAATACAGGACTTAAGAGTTCAGCTCCAATTTTATCTGGATGCTTCAGCAAAAATGTCTAAACGTGAAGCCCCTCTACAGATTACTTCTTCATGTGAGCCTAGTGTTGCTCCTGTTTCATCTGCTAGTCATTTAACAGAGAGTCCTGAGGAGACATTTCAGCAGGAGAGGATCCAATGGACTGAAGCAGAGAGCAAATGGATTACCCTCGTAGAGGAACTTAGAATGGAACTCGAAGCCAATCGCTCAATCTGTCAAAGACAAAAGCAAGAATTGGATATGGAAAAGCAGTGTACTGAAGAGCTTAAAGAAGCAATGCAGATGACACTGGAAGGTCATGCACGGATGCTTGAACAATATGCTGATCTTGAAGAGAAACATATTCAACTACTTTCCACACATAGAAAGATCAAAGACGGAATTGATGATGTCAAGAAAGCAGCAGCAAAGGCAGGGGTAAGGGGTGCTGAATCAAGATTTATCAATGCTCTAGCAGCTGAGATTTCAGCGCTTAGAGTAGAAAGAGAAAATGAGAGACGACACTTCAGGGATGAGAATAGAGGGCTGCAGATCCAACTGAGAGATACTGCAGAAGCTGTTCAAGCTGCTGGGGAATTACTTCTGCGGCTTAAAGAAGCAGAAGAAGCGATCACTGCTGCTGAGGTTAGTTCAGACTTTATCTACTACCGATATGCTCTCCTGTTCTTATTAGTGCTGTCCACATTATAACACTTGGTTTAATAAGGGCTGTTAACTAGTTTGGGTGAGCATAAGTTCAATCCAACTCTCAAATTGGCGTACAAAAAAAGAAGAGAAATGTGTGAAACCTGTAGGTGGTTACTTCACCTTTTTAAACAATTAATCTTTGGGTCATCTCCAGTTCACTAACATTCCTCTTATAGAATTGGTACTTTTGAAAGGTATGGCTCTCTTTTTCCTCATGGATATATTTCACCTATCAAGAAACTCTTAGTTTCCATAAATAATTTTTGTTTTGGAAGTTCTAACTGATTTACTTTTATTTTCTGGAAATCTTGTTGCCCTGATAGATGAAAGAAGTAAAACACATGATTACTATCAGGGTGACTTGTTGACAAGAAGTTCTTGCTATTAGTGGATTGGACTTGCTTAATTTACTTGAATACAATGTCACTTGAGTTTGCTTTAAATGGTTTCTTGTCCCTTGAAGTCCCACAGAATTTCAATCATTATAAGACTGTTCATTGCATTTCTAATGATTATTTATTGTCATGTTTTAAATCTCCGCATTGTGTATAGCGTTAGGTTACACCTTATGAGTTGCTCCTTTTTTAATATTCCATGGAGTTCTCATTTTATGTCAGTAAACTTACTCCTTGTATGATTTAAAGTAGATGTAATCTGATTACATACTCGTGATCATGCAGAAACGAACTACACGGGCGGAGCAGGAGACTGAGAATGCTTACAAAGAGATTGAGAAATTAAACAAGCTGCTAGTAGCCTCCCACTTGCCTAAAGAGGAATTTACTGCTGTGCAGAGTCGTGAAGCTGACGGTGATCAGCAATGGCGTGAGGAATTCGCACCTTCGTACGATGTTGAAGAGCCCCCTTCATGGTTCTCTGGTTATGACCGCTGCAATATATAAAACGGATTTTTTTTTCTGGTTGACATTGTGGTCCATTAATTGTTGTATGTAACAGAGTTTTGCATATGTATAGAAAAATGTATTTCCTATATGACCTAGTGATGCTAAAGAGATTAAACATTCTTCCAATTCCTCCAGAGTTTTTAATGAAAATTCATGTTTCTGCTTCCTTGGTGTCTGGAGAGAGAGAGAGAGAGAGAGGAACAAACAGCCTTTTCCTCTTGACTGTGAGAGAAGTGTTGAAGGGACAAGGTGTATTAAGTGCAGGAAATGCGATTTTCGTATGGTATGGAGAGTGTGGACCAACACGAGCATGATGAGATAGTATCATTTATTCGTTAGGTTTTAGTGTTAATAGGATAGGGGGCAATTTTCAAGTGGTGCGCAGCGACACTGATAACCTCTTTTCCAATATTGTATCCAACTCATGTATCGTGTGGAGCATTTCAGCCACAAAGCATATTCTTGTTAGCAAAGCCTTACAGAGAAGATAGAACAGGAAATAACAGGCCTCTAACTCCATTCAGGGCATTCATTGGAACAAAATATCCAGTTTTTTTGGACCTCATTACCCAAGAATTTTAATTAAATTACTTTTTTAAACTTATAGAACAACAACACAATAATATAGTAATAGTAATAATAAAAATTGAGTGGGAATGGGAGTGAAAGGGACTTAGAAAATGACACACCAGCCACTAGTTTGGTAGCTCAAGAAACAAGCGATGTCAATTGATATGAGGCCCTAAATGTTTTGGTCATATGCCTCAAGGATTATCAAATAAAAATTGAAAAAATAGACTTGTCTTTCCAATTTCTCACATCACTATTCATGAAGCAATTTCTCACTCATAATCCCTTTTTGTTACTCTTGTGAAAGTTGAATTCTAACCATTCCAATTACTACGGAAGGAGGGTGGTGATATATACATGCATTCTGAATCCTTTTTACTACAGGCTGATCTTGAATTAATGTACGATACATGTATATTGTAGGTAGGATGATTTGTATTCCATAACTATGTAATTTACTATGTACAAATGTATCATTTATATCAAATGGTATATTGATTTAGCACAAATGGTACCCCGATAAATTACGGCGAGTATCACCGATTACTAATTTTTTTTTTGTATTTTTAAGCATTTGAAAATGATACTACTTTATATTGTTGGGAGATGATTCAAGAGTATATTGTTTAGAAGATTTGAATGATCTCAAAACCCTAATTTGATTGGTGAACCTTCTCGTTGTAATAGTAATACCTTAGTCTTTGAGAGTTTCGGACTCGGTAGACATTTATTCAAAGATAGTTTAGAGCTCAGAATTCCGTCTGCTGACTCCTCAGTAGACTATACGCCTCAGTAACATGGAGTGAAGACTCAGTAGTACTGGACTCAACAAGAGCAGCATACTGAGAGGTGTTCATACTCAATAGTGCTGGACTTAGCAGGAGCATCATACTAAAGGAATCAGTAGAACTGGACTCAGCAGGAGCAGTTTACTGAACTCAGAGTCGACCTTCACTAGAGTTGGACTCAGTAGGAGTATACTACTGAACCCATGTCAGACTCAGCAACGGCCTGACAGTCTTCTTGATTGTCAGATGATTTTATGTTAAATCAGTAGAGTCGTCCGAGGTTATTAGAGAAGTCAGCTTTAGTATCTGCCTAGAAGTCTGTTTGTCTCAAGTACTTTCTATGCCTCGACCAATGACGAGCAGCCAACTGTCAAAGTTCTGATAAAAGCTGCAAGTCAACCTCTTTCCAGAAATGGAGGAAAAGACTCTGCAAGATTCCTTAAAAGAGCCGTTAGCTACCCAAAGAGAGTGACACGTGAATCGTTCATTTCCAACGGATCTATCCATGACTCACCTCTATAAATAGAGAGAAACTCAAATTGCAAACACGAGAACAAGAACGAGCGATTACGAGCAAAAAACGAACAAGTTTCAAAGCTTTCCGCAAGAACTTCAGAGAAACACACAAAGCGAAAGGCGACATCCTTGCTCAAGGGAACCAAGCTGAATTAGAATCAATAGCCTCTAGTATCCAAGTGATCGAACACGAACCCAGAGAGTTATTCCTCATTGTTCGTCACTCTAGAAGCCACCTTCTTGTTCCCTTCCCTCTAACCTAAGCTCCACTGAATATATCCTTAGCTTAGACCCGAAGGAGTTCATTCTTGAACTGTTCATATTGTTAAGAACTCATTCATTATTGGAGAGTTTGTCAAACACTTCAGTTTGTTCCTTGTAAACTGGGACTTGCTCAGTATAATCCTCAAGGCCAGTGTTTGCCAGTGCACAAATCGACTGAGACTAACTCAGTACAATAAAATAGCCTCGTGATCTTTTTGGGACAGTGGACGTAGGATTGTTTGACATCCGAACCACTTTAAAATCGCTGTGTTATTTACTGTTGCATTGATTTTACTGTTCATACTGAAAACTGCTTTACAAAATCATACAACTGAGTTTCAGCAAAGCTTAACTGAATGCACTAACCTACTGAAACAATTTTAATAAAAACGTTTTAAAACTCATCTGAATCGGGCCTACACTTTTCTGCACTCTACTGAACTCTTACTGAACGGTACTGAATTCTGACATTAGTCAGCTAGCAGACCTCAGTATAGTCAGTTACTCTGTCCACGAGATTCAGAACAACTTGCTTGGTCTACTGAACTCGTTCAAAGAAGACACTCTCCTGAATAGGACTGTTGGCGTTTTAAATTGAGAAAGTTTTCAGGTGTATTCCACCCCCCCCCCACTAAACCTTATATAAAATGATACTCCTTTTCATTCCACTCTAATTGTCTAGTTTCTTTTCAACATCGAGATTAAGAAATTTGTGAATTGCATGTAAAGAAGTGTAAATAGTGGGATCCATTAAATTATGTTAAGAGTATTATTTTAAGTTGACAATGAAAGTGGACAATTAGAGTGAGACAACCAGAAGATGAAAGTTGTACAATTGGAACGGGATAGAGATAGTACATTTGTTCGACACAAATGGTACTTGGGAGTGGTTGCAACTCATTTTCTGAAATGTTTTATGCTTTTTAATCGTATAAACAGATTTTTATTGTTTGCAAAAATTACTGTGTAGTAGCTTTTCTAAAATTAAACTATCAAACTCCTTAAAACTAGAAGCATTATTTGAGATGTTTGAATGATTAAACACCACATTTCTAAACCTACCAAAATAATTCATCCTTTTTATTATTGATACCAAAATCTCTTGCTTTTGCTAATCTTTTATTTTTTTATTTTTTAAGCCAAAACAAATAAGCATTTAGTAGGCATTGGAAACATACTCTCATAGTGGAAGAACCTTACTAGATACTAATATCATTCGTGCGCAAGAAGTATATTTTTTCTATAATAAAAGATACCGTTTCAAATAACTTAAATAAGGTACCTATAAACACTTAAATATAATAAATTATTACGTAAGAATCACAACTATTTCGCAATTTTATTTATTTATTATAAATTATAATTATTTAATAATACTAAGAATAAAGGGGTGTTTGGTTCATGGGTATCCTACCCTACTATGGAAATCACCCGGGTTTGATACCCATATATCGTGTTTGGTACGTGGGTATCGGTACCCTACTATGGGTATCAAACCCATGTGGGTATGGATTTTTTGATACCCAAGTGATTGGTGAGTATGAGTTTTGATACCCATATGGGTATCAAAATTATACTCTATGTATTATTTTTTAAAATTGAAATTTATTTTTATATTATTATTTAATAAGAATAAGGATATAACTATGTATTTTCAATTTTATAAATAACAAGTATCATTAGTTAGAATATTTTAGCATGAATATAAAAATATTTTTTATAAAAAAATATAATCACTTATGTTTGAATAAATAACTTTATAAAAACATAACTTTCTAATTATTAAATAAAACTTAAAATTTATCAAATGGTAAAAATTATTATTTAAAAATATTTAAACATAATTTATCAAAATGTTTTTAATTTAATAAAAAGTAAATACACTAATCTCATAAAAATATATAATAACATAATAATATTAAATAAAACTTATTTTGTCAAATAATAAATATTATTGTATAAAAACATTTTAACATAATTTATAAAAATGTTTTTAATTTTTATTAAAATAAATATTCAATAATCGTAAAAATATGTAGACAGTATTTTTACAATTATGTTTTAAAATATTATATTATTTTTTTGTAAATAATCAAATAAAAGATAATGTACTTTTTATTAAAATATTCTTGTATTAAATTTCACAAATGACTCATGTCATTATTATTTATCACTTTAGAATATTCACAAAATTATTATAATTTTTTTTATATAATTTATTCATTCTCATTGAAGCCTAAGTACAACCAAACATCATATTTGGTTATCATACCCATTCACTAGCAAATGTCAAACATCATTAAAGGAATTACTCATACCCATACCCAATCATCCTACTATCATATCCATTACCATTGTCATACCCGAATTCTTACCAAACGGCCCCTAAAACGAACATTTTCTTTTAAAAAAAATTAAAATAAGCTACTGATATCAGCAGTTTTCCAAACATTACTTCTTCACTTGCGGCAACTTTCAACACTTCTTTCCAAACACCTACAAATTCTCAAATCCGCAGCTTTCAACACTTATCAATAAGCTCCATCTACTCCAACCACCCACAAAATAATATCCCATTAATTCCATAATTCTAGTTCCACTTTCCTTTCTTAGTTGTCTCACAATTCTTGTCTAATTTCTTGAAATATTAAATTATTGCAAACACTTTATTTCAGCGTCTCACCATCTTTACTGATAACCAACAACTCTTGTAAATTACCTCGTCCAAAAGAAATGGGGAGTAATAACTTATGCAAAAAAAAAAGTAAAAAAAAAATTGTACTCCATCCTTCCATAGAGTGTCGTTTTTTGACAAGTTTATTAAGAAAACTTGAAAGTTGTGAGTACAAAAATGAAGTGTTTGTAACACTTAATCATTTAAAAAAAAAAAGAAACATTCTATGAAACAACTGAAAATGAAATAGGATCTTAGAGAGTAATTGTCAAGATTTGATATGGGAATAGCTTATAAAAAATTCTTTATAAGTTCACATAAATTAATAATATTAACATGTAAAATAAGTTATTTTAAAAAGCTCTCCCAAACTCTCATATACATATTTATTGTTTAGAATAAATTAAAATAAATTGTTTATAAGCTTTTCAAACCCTCCCAATTAATATAAAAAGGGTCTTCTCACAAGAATCCGCAAAGATGAAATAATATCTTTGTAATAAACTGACTTGATGTGAACTCTTCAACTAAAATGTTGTTAGAGAGAGATTGGTAATAATAATGGACATGAAGATATGGTTGGTAAACAAAATGATAATAATGAAAGATTTGAGATGAGTTGATGGTGGAGTGAGTGGTGTCATTTCTTTCCATCCATATCACATTAAAAAAAAAAGAAGGCTCCATACGTTTTGATCTTAAATAGAAAAGGATAAAATAGTGAGTAGTAATATTTTTCAATTCTTAAGATAATACGAATTACATGAAACACAAAATTATTGACTTGGCGTGTGAAAGTAAACAATTGAATTATACGTGAAACCACATAACCAAAGAATTATGCTTAAAGCAAAGCAAATGCTTCTTCAGTTGAAAGAAAGGGAGAAAGTGACATAAAGTGAAGTTCGGTTGACTGTAGGAAGAGTGACAGCCTGGTACTATTCCACCCTTTTAATTTCTATTTTATTTTTTCTGCAATAATTATCAAATTAATTACATCTAAATTAACCCCACAAGAAACTAACATATAACATCAATCCCCCCCCCCCCCCCTCTCTTTCTCTCGACCCTTTTTGTTCGTTATATCCGCAGTAATTCATGGAAATCACTTTTTCCCTTTGATTAGTGCTAGTCAAAATGCTTAACTTTTAATATCTGATTGACTTGATTTGTTGATTTCTTACAATCGATTCCAATCTTTTCTTACCAACCATATTGACATACTCACTAGAGAGATATGATCCTTTTAAGAAATAATTAATAAATAAAAATACTAAAGATACGTTCCCTCTTTGTCGTCGTAGTGATTAAATTAAATTACTTTTTCCATACTAATACAAATATTACTAGCTGGAGTATTTTTCTTTAAAATTTTTCTTGAATGGTTACTTAGAAATTAGTCCCATGTATTTTATATTGCTCAATGTGTACACTTTGAAGTTGAATGTCGTAATTGCATACAAAATACAAACCATGGGAACCTCCAGAATAAAGACAGTGAAATTATCGCTTTAGGCTTTTAAACTTTTTCCACATACCTCAGTTAGAC
Organism: Lavandula angustifolia; assembly: GCA_028984105.1. NCBI lineage: Eukaryota > Viridiplantae > Streptophyta > Magnoliopsida > Lamiales > Lamiaceae > Lavandula > Lavandula angustifolia. The sequence goes on from CM054807.1 coordinate 10,018,343, forward strand.
AGTTACATAGACATAACCAGGCAAAATTAACAGTTTTTAAATTTATAAGATTTCACAAATCGCATGGTTGTCACAATCATCTAATACTCCATCCGTCCCAAATTTATATGCCTACTTTCCTTTTTCGTTTGTCCCAAATTTATATGCCTATTAATAAATTTTTTGTGTCTAACTAACTACTCCATCTGTCCCGCTATTTCTATCATACTTGCCTAATCGGGCTGTCCCGCTATTTCTGTCCTCTTTCCTAAAATAATAAAAATTACTTTTAAACATAAAATGAAGTGGGTCCCCTTTACTCACTACTCAACCCCCACATTCTTATACTCTCTCTCTTCAAAAATCTATCTCTCACTCGATTATGTTCCGCTCCGAACTCAGAAAATTATGATTTTTATCTTTTTGAAAACTTTAGATTATTTCTTCAAATACAATATAAAAAAAATATAAAAAATAAAAATCGATTGCCTTTCACTAGCCTTGCAAAAATTTGGATAATTCTCATTTCTTGCCACCAACCACTCCTCGAAAACTGTGTCATTTTCTTTATACAATTAAAACTCATAAAATACACACTGAATTAAAATTTCTTAATCTCCGTGCCGAAGTCAACTGGGACGTTTTTAGCGGGACGGAGGGAGTATTTCACTAACTTTAATGTTTAATTAATAAGATAATGTAGATAAAGACTATTTTATCCAATTTTTATAATAACAACTGGCGTAGCCAGAAATTTAAGACTGTGGGGGCCAATAAGCCGTGACAGAACTAGAATTTTTCCGTCGCAGGGTCGAAATAGACATAAGAAAGAAATAGTCTCAATCGGAGGGTAGAATAAAATGAAAAAACAATAGCAGAACGAAGAATTTAAACCCCTACAAAGGTGAAATTCCGACAGGTGACAACCGAGGGATTAGCTGACCCTCCTGAACCCCCCAGGTTCCATCCATGTCAATAAGTAAATACACTTTTGAAAGTCTACCATGAAATGGTTGTTAACATTAAAGTGAAACCATGTAAATTTTTTATTTATATTACTGACGTGGATTGTATTGTGGTATTTATATTAGTAATGTGTGCATAATGTTTGAATATTTTACACTAAGAATATCAATAAAATTATGATTTGCATTTCTAGATATGAAACTGTAGTAAATCAAAAATAAATTCATTATGAAATAGTACATTTTAAGAAAAGTAGTTACATTAATACCGAAAAAAACAACCATAATAAGATTATTTCCAATTTACCATGATTTAATTTCATAGAAACATGAAAGATAGGAAGAGTAAACGGCAAAGGGAAGGGAAGGAAGAATGGGGTCGAATTAAAAATTTGTTGATTGATGGGGTCAAACCCACAACCTATAACTAGAAAAATAGATGACTTGACCACTACACCAAATATCCTTTAATTATTAATTTGCATACTAAAATTATTTTGATTGTTCATGGAGGCACTGGCCCCCACTAGCCCCCATGTAGCTACGCCCCTGATAACTACAATTATGTTATTAACTTTTTAGTAATTTACTTTAATTTATTCAAATTTCAATACTAATATTTATCTAATTTTCACATCATTAAATATTTTCTTAATATGTGTGAAAACACAAATAGACATATATATTTGGAACGGAGGAAATATATTTTATAGTAACTAAATAATATTGTATATTATTTTCTACGTTAAGCTTTAAAAGAATTTGAGACGCCCCTGATACAACCACCACATACTGAATTTCCATGAATAGAAAAGGGTATTGAAATCATAAATTAATAAAATAGAGCTTGATCTTTAAGAAAATTAAATAGTAATTAAAAACTAGTTGAGCTGCATTATTAAAACATGTTGAAAACATAGCTACCCCAATATTTTTTTGTGTTGGTTTACTTGAATTAATGAAGAACACCAAATCTTCTTAAAATAAATTGTTGTAAAAGCAAGAACTTAATTGATTCTGTTGAGGATTAATTGTCAACCTTTTTGGTATGCTAAAATGTGATGCAGTTAATGAGGAATATTTATACATAGCTGTAAAGGTGAATTGATTGTCCCAACTGTTTAGTATCAATTCATTATTTATGGAGAATAAGTGTGCATCCAAGCACTTCATAAAATCCAGTTAATGGTTTCTTACCTTTTTTGCTTAGATTTTATATTAAATTGTTCATTGTTTTAGTAAGTTGATTGAAATAAATAAATAAACGAAAATGGATGTAAGTGAAAATTGGAAATAATACATGAATATAGTCGAGACGAGTGAATTTCTAAAATAACACTTAAGAAAATTAATTTCTAAAATTACACTTTTCAGAAAATTAATTTTAATTTCCAATGTAATCTCAATTTCGCTCCCTAATCCCTTTAGCCACATAGGTTGGGTTCATGAAAAATGTTTGTTTTCCAGAATTAATTTTATTGGCTGATAAAACAAATGCATTTGGATAGTTTAAAGGATCTTCCCAAAAATTAAATTATTAAGAAATTATATAATTTAGATACCAGAAATAAATTAGTAACCAATTTGATTTTGATTATTTCTTATTTTTACTATTTGTAAATGTTGGTCCCGAGAGCACGTTCAGGTTTAGAGGGGGGTGAATGAATACACCTGAAACCGATTTTCTCAACTTAAACACGAACAGTCCTTTTCAGGATGATGTCGTACTGAATGAATTCAGCAGACCAGATAGCTGTTCTGAATCGTGTTTGACAGAGTGACTGACTCTACTGAGATCTGCTAGCTGACTGAGAGTCAGAATTCAGTATCTTACAGATAGAGTTCAGTGGTGCGGAATAGTGTAGGCCCAATTCAGTTGAGTTGAAAAACGTTTTTAATCAAACAGTTTCAGTAGATTAGTGCGATCTTTTAAAGTTTGCTGAAACTCAGTTGAATGATTTTAAAATATAGTTTTCAGTATAAACAGTAAAATCAATGCAACAGTAAAGAGAAACACAAACGAGAGACACAGAGATTTTTAAAGTGGTTCGGACACAAAAATCCTACGTCCACTGTCCCGAAAGATCAGGAGGCTATGTATTATACTAAGGTAGTCTCAGTCGGTTTGTACACTGGACAAAGCCGCGTCTTGGAATTTATACTGAGCAAGTCTCAGTTTACACAGTTATCAAACTAAAGTGTTTGAAAAACTCTCCAACTATGAAGGAGTCCTTTTACAATAAGGATTAGTTCAAATATGAACTCCTTCGTCTAAGCTATGGATATATTCTTTTGAGCTTAGGTTAGAGGGATAGAGAACGAGAAGGTAGCTTCGAGAACCGAACAACTGTGTAACCAGTTATAGTCATAGTCGCGTAGCTGCTGTCTCAGCCAAAGGATTTGGGCGCAGCAACTTCCGGCAACCATGTATTCAGCTTCAGTAGTTGATGTGGCTACTAAGTGTTGTTTCTTTGAGAACCATGAGATTAGCTTGCTGCCAAGGAACTGACAAGTTCCTGAAGTTGACTTTCGGTCAATTCTACATCCTGCATAGTGAGCATCAGAGTAACCAGTTAGTTCTATATTATCATCAGCTGGATACCATAAACCCATGTCAGGTGTTCCTCTGAGATAGCGGAGAATCTTCTTTGCTGAGTCCATGTGACTCTGCTTTGGATTCGCCTGAAATCGAGCACAGACACCTATAACATAAGTTATGTTAGGACGAGTAGCTGTTAAATATAATAAAGAACCAATTATGGCACGAAATTCTGTTTGGTCTACAGATACTCCCTCTTTATCAAGATCAATCTTCATGTTCGTGTTCATCGGGATCTTGATAGATTTGCTGGATGTGCAACCGAATCTTTTGATGAGGTCTCGAGTGTATTTGCCTTGATTAATGAACGTCCCCTTCTCAGATTGTTTGACTTGAAAACCGAGGAAGTAGTTCATTTCTCCCATCATTGACATCTCGAACTTATCCTTCATCATTTTCTCAAACTGCTGACACATGATGTCATTCTTTGATCCAAAGATAATGTCATCAACGTAGATCTGCACGAGTAATAGGTCGTCTTCCAGTCGAATGCTGAATAGAGTGCGGTCTACTGTGCCTTTCTGAAAACCTTTCTGAAGAAGAAACTCAGATAGGGTATCGTACCAAGCCCTGGGTGCTTGTTTTAACCCATATAGAGCCTTTCTGAGTCTATAAACCTGATGTCCCTGCTGAAAGCCGGGCGGTTGTTTTACATAGAATTCTTCTTTCAGTACGCCGTTCAGGAAAGCAGACTTCACATCCATTTGATAAACTCTGAACCTTTGATGTGTTGCGTAGGCCAGGAATAGTCTAATTGCCTCCAATCTTGCAACTGGAGCGAACGTTTCATCAAAATCTATTCCTTCAGCTTGACAGAAGCCTTTTGCCATGAGTCTTGCTTTGTTCCTTACTATGACGTTGTTTTCGTCCCGCTTGTTTTTGAAGACCCATTTTTTTCCAATCACATGTTGATGCCGGGGTCTATCAACAAGCTCCCAAGCTTCGTTTCTCGTGAACTGATTCAGCTCCTCCTACATGGCTATGATCCAGTCAGCATCATTCAGTGCGTCCTCAATCGTTGAGGTTCGTCAGTAGACAAGAAGCATGAATATAAGGCGCTTTCTCCTTGACAGAATCTGGATCTTGTCTTTACTCTTGCTGAGGGATCTCCAATAATCAGATCAGAAGTGTGAGCGTCCAGCCACGATCTACGATGTTTCAGCTCTTCATCTGAAATTTGTTCAACACAGATAGTAGGTGAGTTAAGCATTTCAGTTGTACTATACTGAGATTGAAGCAATTCAGTAATGAGAATGTGATCTACTTGTTCCCCCTGAGGTATTATTCTCAGTAGTGGTCTCAGTTACCTCTGGGGTTTCTTCATCGACCTGAGTTACCTGGGATTGACTCTGTTCTGGACAGTCAATCGGCTCAGCTACTTGTGCTGCTGGTTGAGATTCAGTAGATTTGTCTTCAGTTTCCTCATCTGAATCATCATCCCAACTTAGCTAGATCTTTTCGAATTTGTCTTTTAAGCTTAGATCTTGTAGCTGCTTACCGATGTCCTCAGATTCAGAGTTAGTGTTATTGCTCCTGTCTTCAGTAGCAAACTCTTTAAAAACAACATGAGGGCTTTCCTCCACGCAAAGGGTTCGATAGTTGAATACTCTGAAAGCTTTGCTGACCCGGGAGTATCCTAAGAACACTCCCTGATTTGACTTGCTATCAAAAGTTTTCAGCTGATCTTTCCCATTATTGTGGATAAAGCACGAGCACCCAAAAATATGGAAATAAGATAGAGAAGGTTTCTTGTCGTTCCATAGTTCATATGGTGTTCTCTTATGCTGCTTTGTCAGTAGAGATAGGTTCTGAGTGTAACATGCAGTGTCAATGGCTTCTGCCCAGAATTTGGATGGGAGTCCTGAGTCTGCGAGTAGAGTTCTTGCTGCCTCTTTGAGAGTTCTGTTCTTTCATTCAGCAACTCCATTCTGCTGAGGTGTGCGTGCAGCAGATGTCTCATGCTCTATTCCTTCTGCATTGCAGAACTCCTCCACCATAAAGTTAAGGAACTCAGTTCCTCTGTCAGAACGTATTTTGACAATTTTGGTGTTCTTCTCGACACTGAGCCTTTTCAGAAGCCTTGGTAACTCTGTTTTGACGTCAGACTTGTTGGCAATGAATATGACCCAAGTATAGCGTGAGTAGTCATCAATGACCACTAAAGCATATTTCTTGCCTCTGATCGTCACTGGAGAGACTGGACCGAACAAATCCATTTGTAGCAGCTGAAGGATTCCATCAGTGGAAGGAGATGGAACAGGTGGATTTTGATTCCTTGTTTGCTTTCCCTTCAGACATGCTTCACACTGAATGTCTTTGCTGAATATTTCATTCGGCAGTCCTCTTGCTAGAGTGTTTCTTGCTAATTTGTTGAGCGTTTTGAAGTTGAGATGGTTGAGTCTTCTGTGCCATAGCCATCCCGTTCGGTTGTCATTCTTCGCTAACAAGCAAGCTTCAGGTTCAGCTGAGTTCCAGTCAGCTACATATATATTCTTCTTGCGCGAACCTGATAACACTGTTTTCCCTATGGATTTATCAATAACATTACAGAAACCAGCGTCAAATATCACTCTATTCGAGTTATCACAGAATTGACTAACAGAGAGAAGGTTATGTTGAAGTCCTTCAACATATGATACATTTGGAACTTTGGCAGTTCCAATGCCGAGTGTTCCATAGCCTCTGGTGTAGCCTTTAGCATTGTCTCCAAACTCGATTCGGGGTCCTTCTTCAGTGATATAATTCTTTAGCAAGTTCCTTTGGTATGTCATATGTCGTGAGCATCCGCTGTCCACATACCAGGGATCTTTGTGCACCTGCAAAACATAATTATATTCAGGTACCCTTTATTTTTTGATTTTGGGTCCTTAAATGTTAGTTTTGGTAACCCATATCTGCCTTACGACCCGAGTGGTCTCAGACAGTTTCTTTCCACTTGAGTCAACATATTTGACTACTGGACTGGTCACTTCTGACTTCTGAGGCTTTTCAGGTTCAGGAGTCCTGATCTTCTGAGCTGGTGGACTGCTGACCTTTGCCTTCTGAACGGCTTTCTTCTTTTTCTGACATTTGGGTCCTCTTCTGACTATGAGATCATAATAATATGAACCATATTGAGCTGGATGTGTCAGCTGAGGAGGTCCATACTGATCAACCCACTTGGATTTGCTGGTTCCCCCTTGACTGAACTGGGGTGTTTTGGTGCTGATCTTCTTGTCAGATTGCTGATATGTAGGATGAGGTGCCTTCATCTTTTGTTTGTTCTTGGCTAGGGGGTTCAGAATGTCTGCATTGATTGTCTCCCCTCGAACAAATCTATCAGCAAGCTGGTCTTTTGAGTGTACTGGGGCAGATGAGGAGGTTCCCTAGCTGAAACCAAGTCCTTCCTTACAATGCTTGGGCTTGTTGCTTGCTAGCATAGCCTCTAGCTTCTTTTCAGCGCCCATGTACCGCTCAGTCATCAGGTTTCTCCAGACATCATCACTTTTCTTCAGTGTATCGTGCTTAGTCTGAAGTCCTGACAGTTCTTGCTTCAGCAGACTTAGTTCAGTATCTTTCTGAGTTAAGTCATTTGTCAGAACTGAGATCTGATCTTTGATGCTGAGACTTTGCCATCAGAGAATTTATCTCCTCCCTGAGTCTCAACACAAGTCCTTCTGACTCAGTAGTAACCTGACTTTTATGAGAAAGTCTCTGATTCTCCATTTTCAGGGTATCCAACTCCTGAAGGGTCTTGCTGAGCTGCAGACTCATCTGAATCTGTTCGTCTAGAAGTTCCTCATATGCAGTAGCGACGTCCAGGTTCTCGTCTGCTCCTGAAATAGTGTCGTGTGTGCAGTGTGAAGGAGAGTTAAAAGATTCATGAGAGTTTACCTCATCCTCTTCTCCTGCCATGAGACACTTTTCGGAGTTTCTTCCACTTCAAGTTCTTAGAGCCATGAAAGCTGCTTCATCGTCGGATGAATCCATGAAGGAGTCGACTTCTTCTGAGTTGTCTGAGAGTTCACCAACAATGTATGCTTGTCTCTTTTTGATGAACTTCTCCCTTCTTGCTTTGCGCACTGCTCGTTCAGGAGTACTGAGCTCAGGACAGTCATATTGATAATGTCCTGGCTTTTTGCAGTTATAGCAGGTGGTGACGCTTTCTTCCTTGCTGTCATTATGTTTTGAGGGTGCTGAGTCATCCTTTTTCCTGCATTCAGAAGTATGTGAGTCAGGAGTGTGCTTTAGCGTGTATTCAGACTTACCTTTGATTCTCTGTAGGCTTTAGTCACTTTTCTACGCCGCTCCTTCTCCTTCTGATATTGTACGGCAAGCAGTGCGTACTTCTGAGATAGACTTCCATCCTGTATATCGTTGAGTGAAGGTTCAACCCTACTCGACGCTGGAGATGCTGTGCTGACAGATGCTTTGAAGGCATGGTCGATTTTAGTGTCAGCTTCAGCTCGTTGCTTCCTGTGAGGGGTGTCAAACTCGAATTCCTCTGCCTGAAGTTCTGAAAAGATATGGTCAGGAGTAACAATATCTAAATCAGAATGTCTTAATAGGGTAGCAAAGGGAGTCCAGTGACCGTCTGGCAATGCCCTCAAGATTTTGAGATTCATCTCTCAGTTGGAGAATGTATGTCCCAGCCCGTTGATAGAGTTCATCAGATTCGTGAATCTGACGCTGAGATCTTCAGTAGTATCTCTGGGCATGAGAGACAATCTCTCCAGCTTTTGGAGTTTCAGCGCAAGCTTATTGGCTTTGATCTTCTGAGTCCCCCGACTCAGTAGCGCTAGAGCATCCTCGAGTTCCTTTGCAGTCTTGCATTCCTGAACTCTGCCGAGTTAAGAATCGCTTAAGGTGGTTAGTATGGTATTTCTGGCGATGCGGTCTAAGTTACGAAGTTTCTTCTCCTCTGGGGTGAAAAGACTTCGGTCCTTGGGAATCTTCTTCCCGGTCACCATCCCTCCTCCGGCTGCTGAATCCTGAGCTACGACACTATCGATCATAGGAACGATAGGTCCTTCCTCGAGGACTTCTGTCATGCTGTCGTGGAGAGAGGTCAGATGAGCCTCCATTCTGACCCGCCTTACTCCATAGTTCTCTACTGAGAACATGGGTACCATCCTTATACCTGACATATCAGACATGATATATAATGATATGAATGAAGAATGATATGCAGTGAAAGCGTTTTTCGGATCCGTTCAAGTAGACCAGTTTCAAGATAACAAGAGTCTTATAGAACTCCTGCTCTGATACCAATTGTTGGTCCCGAGAGCACGTTCAGGTGTTGAGGGGGGGGTGAATACACCTGAAACAAATTTTCTCAACTTAAACACGAACAGTCCTTTTCAGGATGATATCGTACTGAATGAATTCAGCAGACCAGATAGCTGTTTTGAATCGTGTTTGGCAGAGTGACTGACTCTACTGAGATCTGCTAGCTGACTGAGAGTCAGAATTCAGTATCTTGCAGATAGAGTTCAGTGGTGCGGAATAGTGTAGGCCCAATTCAGTTGAGTTGAGAAACGTTTTTAATCAAACAGTTTCAGTAGATTAGTGCGATCTTTTAAAGTTTGCTGAAACTCAGTTGAATTATTTTAAAATATAGTTTTCAGTATAAATAGTAAAATCAATGCAACAGTAAAGAGAAACACAAACGAGAGACACAGAGATTTTTAAAGTGGTTCGGACACAAAAATCCTACGTCCACTATCCCGAAAGATCAGGAGGCTATGTATTATACTGAGGTAGTCTCAGTCGGCTTGTACATTGGACAAAGCCGCGTCTTGGAATTTATACTGAGCAAGTCTCAGTTTACACGGTTATCAAACTAAAGTGTTTGAAAAAACTCTCCAACTATGAAGGAGTCCTTTTGCAATAAGGATTAGTTCAAATATGAACTCCTTCGTCTAAGCTATGGATATATTCTTTTGAGCTTAGGTTAGAGGGATAGGGAACGAGAAGGTAGCTTCGAGAACGACGAACAACTGAATATAGCTTTGAGTTCGTGTAACGTCGTTTGGATACTAGAGGTTTGTTTTGATCAATTCAGCTTGGTTCCCTAAGAGCTAGAGTGTAGTCTTTCGCCGGAGATATAATCTACGAACTTCTTGCGGAAGACTTAGGCATTTCGGTTGTGCTCGTTTGAATGCTCTGCGTTCTTGTTTTGTTTTTCGTTCTTTCTTTCTTTCGCGCATTCGCATCTATGCTTCAAACTTTGATTTATCCCTCTATTTATAGAGAAGAGATTTAGGATAGATCCGTTGGAGACGATGATCCTTTGTCTCTCTCTTTTGGGTAGCTAACGGCTATTTTGAAGTAGAGTAGCAGTGTCCTTTTCCTCCTTTTCTGGAAAGTTGTTGACTTGCAGCTTTAGTAGGTGTAGGACAGGTGTCTGCTTGTCATTTGTCGAGGTTCAGAGAGTGGTTGAGACAAAAACCAGAGCAGAGTGTCTGCTGAGTCTGAAACCTCAGAGACAAAAACAGATTACAAAGTATTGGTTCACCAATCAATGTAGGGTTTTGGGATCTTCAATTCTTCAGACTAATTTAGAGCACAAGGCTACTGAGTATATGTCAAGCATGTACACGAAATCATTTCCCACTATACGCAACACTGCTGAGGATAGAATCATCACCCAACAATTTCCCCCTAATTGATGATGCCAAAACCTAACAACATCTATATAATATAACACAGTAACTTATCAGAAACAAAGCTCCTTACATTATTACAAGTAGGATCGGTGGAGTTGTTCTTCAAGTTCTAGACTACTGAAGGGAGTAGGACAGAGAGTCAGAATATAGAGACTAAGCATTTCCCCCTATCTTAACAATATTTTCCCTTCAAGGAAACAACTAGTCTATCAGAATCTAATCAAAGTAGCTACCGACAATAAATTAATCGATGAGTGTGTGAGTCGAGAATCACTTTAGTGATTCCGAGTGTTAAGCATAAAACAAACACGACTTATTTAGACAATAAGATATTGTCAAAGCCAAACAGAGATATTATATATATGAATAAGGAAATCGAGATGCGATATACATCTCTCGCTAGACTAAAACAAACAAAAAATCAAGAAGCTGAACATCATTTGAAATGACCAATCCTGTCCTTGAATTCTTGAGCTGAATCTTCAGGAAGGGCACTCCATACATCCGATACGTGTTCTTCCGCAGCTTCATTATCTCAGCAAAGTTCGCTGGGTCTTCTTCATCGAGAAATTTAGCTTCAGCAGCGTTCTTTACTTCCTTTTCAATTATGCCGTAGTGAATGGAACCATCAAGTCTTCGGGGGGGTGGCAGAATCCTAGGATCTGGGACTCTGACTTCGACATTTTCATTTACAACTTTCTGCATTCTTGCGTACATGTTTATGTCAGCAATCATAATGTACTCAGTATAGGCTTCTACCTTGCGCTTATTGGTCCAGAAACTCCAGAAATAGTTTCTTTTAATGAATTCAATCTTCAGCGCTTCCCATCTCTGCGTGAATTCTGCTGGCATCCATTCGTCTGTTCTCGGCCATCTGTAGGTCTTCAGGTCCGAAGGCTTTCTGAACTTCCTGTATCTGTAGGGAATGTCAGCCTTAGACGGGATCCTCTCTTTTGCCTCTTTCTCTGTTCTCAGCCTTAAGGCTTCAAGAGCTGCCATGTGAATCTTTTCTCTGGCAGCTTCAATCTGTCTAGCCTCTTCACCTCTGTATAAATATCTGTCCAGCTGAGCCCAGATTTCTTCCATCTCTCTATCTTGAGCTTCGGAAGTAGTGTAAGAAGGCTTGTGTGATTGCTCCTGTTCTGAGTCAACATGCATAATAGATTTTTCTTTTGATTTGCCTTGCTGCTCAGTTGACTTCTGGTGTTGGTTCTCCTTTTCTCGATCTTCATCATCTCCAATTTTCAGCTTTCTAGGAGGCAACCTAGCAGTTGTTGGTTTCTTTCCGCCGCGTGCTGGAGCCTTCGTTTTTCCTTTAGCAGGCTTAGCTTTTGGCTTGTTGGCTGCTTCAGCTTCGGCTATCTCCCTAGCCAATCTTTCATCAGCGGCTATCTGAGCCTCCTCCTCCTTAGTGATATACCGTTTAGATTTCTTGGAGGGAGGGGTCGGGAGCTTCAGGATCTTCTTTCCTTTGCCTTTTAATGGAGGTGGGAGAGGAGCTTCTTCCTCTTCTGAGTCCTCCATGTCAGCATACTCAGCAACCTCTTTGATTATATCCAAAGGAGTTTGGGTTGCCTGAGTTGCCTGTTCCCTGGTTCCTGAGCCACTTGGGCCAGTCTCTACTGCAACTGTAGCTGAGACACCCTGGGCCTCACCAGTGCTAGTAGGTTGGGTGGCTTCCCCCTTGGATGATTTCTCAGTTTTAGCAGGGGTCTGCTTAGCCATCCTTTCTACCTTGTATCCTTTTCCCTCTGGGCCTCCTTTTCCCCCTTTTTGGCATCAACAATTATAATCGGGGTTGGAGCGGATACCTTTCTGTTCAGGCTGGCGTACGAGGCTGACAATTCATCAAACTTGCTTTGTAGTTTGGTCAGTGCCTCGTGCAGCTCGTTCTTCTCAGTGATCATTTCTTCTTTGTAGTTCTTGTGAGAAAGATCGGCTGCTGCCTTGAACTCTTTCATCTTTTCATCAACCTTATCTTCCATGGCCTTCTGGATAGACGTGATTCTGAGCTCATGGGCCTGGGATATGGTTGTGACTGACTCAGTGTGGGAGGACTGAGAGGCCTTAAATTTTTCAAGTAAGTCGGCCTGTCCTTCCTGAAACAGTCTTAGCTGAGTGTCGAAGTCAGCTTTCTGCTTTGCCAGTGCTTCAGATACGATGGAGGAGATGTCAGGGGCGGCTGATTCTGAGAATGTATTTTTCAGCCCCTGAATCTCTGCGCTTGTAGCTTGAGCAGTCTGCTTCCACACTTTGTGGATGGCTTTGGCAAGTGCACGGTTCTGAGTGCCCTGGCTTCTGAGAGCCTTTGCCACTGACTTCGATTGTTGGCTTTTGGAGCTGGGCGCTACTTCAAATGTTGACTCAAGCAAGAGCCGAGCAGGTTCTGCTGAGGGTGAAGTACCAGCCGCCGACTTCGCAGGAGCAAGGATACTGAGAGGTAATTCAGGATGGGCGGGTCTATCCTTGTCCTGTTGAGTTCCCTCATCAGGCTTCTCAGGGCCTGAATCACGGGGTGTGTCCTGACCATCGGGGTCAGATCCATCTGAGGGAGCTGAGCCGGATGCCTGCTGTCGATCATTCAGCAAGGCCAGCATTGCTGTCCTCAAATCTTCAAGGGTACCGAGGTCAGCATACTCTGAGTAGCCTATCTGCTACCTGATCCTCAGTTCCTCTTCATGTAATTGTTCGCTGGAGTAATGGATAATGAGGTGTTGAAGGTTGTGCCACTCCTAGAACCTCAGTAGCATATGGAGTCTGGCCTGTTTAGCAATGAGAACTAGATCGGGGTGGCCAGAGATCTCCGAAATATGCCCTGTAATCTCTCGGGATGCTCGAGATTGGATTGCTGAGCCTTCCATCCCGACAGATTCTTGCTCAGACGCCGTCTCCGATTCTTCCAAGTCTATCAGCGACGTCTGTTTCTCAGCAGATGGAAGACTGCTGAGCGGAGGGACATCAAGGGGACTTTCCAGGGCTTGAAGGTCTCCGCCCTGGACTTCTTCAGTACGAATCCCTTGGTCCACTTCTTCTGCTTGTTTAGTGGAGACAACTCTCTCCACTGACTGAGTCTTTTCAGAAGACTCTGATTCATCGATCAGCTGCTGCGGCTGTTCACTAGCAACTACCTCAGGTTCTGCCTCTACTTCAGTAGGCACGATGGGGCTAGCTTTCTTTAGACGTTTCGCCGGTGCCTTAGGCGTTTTTGCTTGAGGAGACCGCTTCTTAGAAGGTGTGGTCTTCTGAGGCGTTGACTGCTGAGCTGAGAGACCTGATCCAATTTGCTGAAGGGCTGCTGCCCTATTGTGAAATCTTATCTTCTTAACGTTAAAATACTGTTTGTCAGCAAATGTTATCTTGTCAGATATGCAATAGTGTTGGATCATCACAAACAGCTTCAGTCCGTAAAGGAGCTTCCCTTTGGCGCTCAGTCTGTATGTAGCCTTGTCAAATTTGGTTGCTTGTATCATAAATTCATGGAGGAAGAACTCCGTCCAGTTTACTTTGGCTCTATCATATATAGCCATCATCAGTTGCAGCTTTGGCCTGGATACTTGGTCAAAGGATCCGGCTTGGCTCGTCAGTAGCTGGGTCACTATGTACGCCAGAGCCCTGAACTGTGGTAGCATCGTGTTCTTTGGGAAGGCGGCTCTAAATACTGTAGGCTTCCCGCATAATATGGAGAGGTATTCATCCATCCTGTCATCATGGTAACCAACGGTGCTGACTCCTTCGTTGGGCAGATCGAAGCTTCTGCGTAGAGCGACATCTGTTTCACCTCACTGTATGTCTGCGTGAGATCATCGATGGTGTGGGCTACGAACCGTCCATACATATCACCGTCTACTGAGTCTGAGTTTAGGTAGACTTCAGCAACTTGCCTCGGGAGGAAGAAGGTCGGCTTTTTCGACAGAAATCCCTCTAAGCCAGATTCTCTGAGAGCAGAGAATATATCTTCCATGTACTCCCAATGTGCAGGCGTCAAATTCCATGATCAAGCTTTCGCACTGCACACGGTCTTTCTCAAGGATTTCCTGCATATTTTCTGTAGCGGACACAGTTATATTTGCCATTATATCTGTAACAAGTAGAATTTATTAGTATCAAGTTTGATATTATAATCAGTTTAGCGATGCTGAATAATAGAACAGGTTATGTTAACAGATCTAATATCATACCATTGAAAGTTCTGAGATTTTTGGGAAGATAACATGAAGTTTGCAAGTAAGGTTTGCTAGAAAGGATCTCAGAAATTTCGGAGTTTAAAGATTTGAAATTAATGGCGGTTTTGAAGATATGATCGCATATATATATCTAAGTGAAGATGAACAGTTAACGATCAATGGCTGAGTTTAAACATGCTTTATGAGATGGACGGTCAAGATTAAGTTTTATATAATAGGTAATGATCATGTTGCCGCCTAAGTCAAAAGCCAGTTGTAACTTGCCTAAGTAGTAACTGCGATACAACATGCATTAAATGCATGGCAGAGTTCAGCAAACTTATGCATAGAATGTCGTGCATTAAATGCAAACCGTTAATATTAAATGACATTTCTATAAGGCATTAAATATGATGCTGAAACTGAAGTGAATCTGAGTCGTAGATGCATAGTACTGATTTATTGGCTATTACTGAGTAGAGATACGCAAACCTGTTAGCTGAACATCGTAGTCAGCTGATACCTCGTGTAGATGGTTGCAGAATCTCTATGTACTGATTTTACTCAGTACTGAGAGTGAACATTCCCCCTTACTGAATGCTCCTCTCCTGAATCCTCTTACTGACTTGAGTCAGTAGGGTCCAGCAGACCTATCTCTACTGAAAGTTCTCTGAATCTTACTTCAGGTAGAGGCTTGGTCAGTATATCAGCCCTTTGTATGTCAGTATAGATCTTTTCCATCCTGATATCCTTCTTTTCGACATGGTCACGAATGAAGTGATGTCTGATGTCCACATGCTTGCATCTTGTGTGAAGTACAGGGTTCTGAGTGATTGCACTGGCACTGGTACTGTCACAGAAGATTGGCACTTCATTTTGAATGACGTCATAGTCGCGTAGCTGCTGTCTCAGCCAAAGGATTTGGGCGCAGCAACTTCCGGCAACCATGTATTCAGCTTCAGTAGTTGATGTGGCTACTGAGTGTTGTTTCTGTCGGTTCCGAGAGCACGTTTAGGTGTAGAGGGGGGGGTGAATACACCTAAAACCTATTTCTCAACTTGTAACACGAACAGTCCCGTTCAGGAGTGTGCCGTACTGAAAGAGTTCAGCAGACCAAATAGCTGTTCTGAATCGTGTTAAGGCAAAGAGGTACTGACTCTTTTGAGATCTGCTAGCTGACTAAGTCAGAATTCAGTATCTTCAGATGGAGTTCAGTGGTGCGGAAATGTGTATGCCCAAATCAGTTGAGTGGAAAAACGTTTTCTTAAAAATAGTTTCAGTTCAGAAGAGTGAATCAGATAAGTATGCTGAAACTTAGTTGAATGATTTTAAAGATATGATATTCAGTATGAACAGTTAAAATCAATGCAACAGTAAATAAGAGACATAGAGATTTTTAAAGTGGTTCGGATGCACAGGATCCTACGTCCACTGTCCCGAAAGCTCAGGAGGCTATTTATTATCCTGAGTTAGTCTCAGTCAGCTTGTACACAGGACAAAGCCGCGTCTTGGAATTTATACTGAGCAAGTCTCAGTTTACAACGGGTATCAAACTAAAGTGTTTGACAAACTTCTCCAACTATGAAGGGGTCCTTTTACAATAAGGATAAGGTTCAAAGGTGAACCCCTTCGTCTAAGCTATGGATAAATTCAGTTGAGCTTAGGGTTAAAGGGATAGGGAACGAGAAAGTGGCTTCTAGATCGACGAACAGCTGAGTTGTAGCTCTGAGTTCGTGTATTGTCGATTTGGATACTAGAGGCTTTTATATCTGTTTAGCTTGGTTCCCTAAGAGCTAGAAGGTAGTCTTTCACCGGAGAATGTTCTTTAAGTTCTTGCGGAAGACTTATGCGATATTCTATTTTTGCTCGTTTTTCCGTTTTCTTGCTCGAGAGTGTGTTGGCTCGTTCGTTGCTTTTTGGCTCTCTGCATGCATGAAAAAACTTGAATCATCCCTCTATTTATAGAGAAGAGATTAGGAAAGATCCGTTGGAGACGATGATCCCTTTATCTCACTCTTTTGGTAGCTAACGGCTCTTTTGAAAAAGGTGACAGTGTCCTTTCCCTCCTTTTCCGAAAAGTTGTTGACTTGCAACTTTAGCAGGTAAGGACAGGTGTTGGCTTGTCATTTGCTGAGGTTTTGCAGAGTAGTTGAGACAGAACAGACTTCGAGGCATAATGAAGCTGACTTCTCTCTTCCTCGTATTTGACTATGCTAATTGTTGTTCAAAAGATCTGACAGTTCAGAAGACTGTCTGCCGTTACTAAGTCTGATCCCGTAGAGAGTACTTGAATTTACTCTACCGAAGGTCGGCTCTTAGTTCGATGAACTACTCTCGGTCGAGTTCGGTTCCACCGAGTCTTTCGAATATCTTTGCTCTCGCCGAGTCCAAGATATACCGAGTCTTCTACATCCGGTGCTGAGGCTGATAATCTACTGACCGCCTGAACCAGTGCAGAGTGTCTATTGAGTCTGAATCCTCAGAGACAAAAACAATTACAAAGGAATGGTTCACCAATCAGATAGGGTTTTGGGATCTTCAAATCTTCATGGGATCACTCAGGGTATAAGCCTACTGAGTGCATTTCAGTACGGAAGATAGAATCATTTCCCACTATGTAAAACCGTGCCGAGGACTGAATCATCACCCAACAATTTCCCCTATTTGATGATGCCAAAACCTAACACTATCTAAACAAAATCTAACACTATCTATGATATCAAAGCACTAAACTTATACAGAAACAAAGCTCCTTACAATATTACAAGAAGAATCAGTGGAGTTGTTCTGCAAGTTCTAGACTACTGAAGGGAGTAGAGCAGGGAGTCATAATAAAAAGATTAAGCATAACCCTGTCTTAACAATTTCCCTTATTACAAGGAAACAATTTCCCTCTATAACATATCAGCTAGTCTAACAGAATCTCAGCAGCTACTGACAAAAAATCAACAAGTGAGTGTGTGTCAGTAATCACTTCAGTGATTCTGAGTGTTAAGCATAAAAATAGAACATGGCTTATAGAGACAATAAGGTATTGTCAAAGCCAAAGAAAGAGATATGTATATCAGATAAAGAAAGTTCGACGATGTATACATCTCTTGCTAAGCTAGGAAAGTACAAGAAAAGTCTAAGAACTATGAACGCTTGTACTGCTTGATCCTGTCCATGAAATTTTGCGATTGAGTCTCGGGAAGGGGCAGTCCATACATTCTGTAGGTGTACTTCCTCAGCTTCAGATACTCAGCGAAGTCTGCTGGCTCATCTTCTTCAAGTCCTTTGTGTGCAGCAACATCCTTCACTTCCTTCTCTATCACTCCAAAGTGAATAGAATCATCAAGTCTTCTTGGTGGTGGCAGAATTCTGGGTTCAGGAACCTTGACTTCAATATTTGCTCTTACAACATTTTCCATGTAGGGATATAAGTCCAGTTCAGTGATCATCATCCATTCCACGTAGGCATCAGCCTTTGTCTTATCTGACCAGAAATTCCAAAAATAATTCCTATTGATGAATTCTATTTTCTGTGATTCCCATCTCTGAGTGAACTGAGCAGGAATCCACTCATCCGTCCTAGGCTATCTCTGAATCTTCATGTCCGTTGGCTTCCTGAACCTTCTGTATTTGTATGGAATATCGCCTTTGGAAGGTACTCTCGGCTGGCCTCTTGTTCGGTGCGAATTTCGAGTGCCTCTAAGTCTCGCCATATGAATCCTATGTGCCGGCTTCTATCTGTCTCGCCTCTTCTCCTCTCGTAAAGATACCGATCCATCTCGAGCAAAGATGGCCTCGATCTCAAGCATCTTGTTCTTTTGATCTTGTGTATGAGAGCTTCGAGACGATCGTTTCTTCCGAGTCGGCGGGGGTACTAGATTTGTCTTTAGATGTACCACGCTTCTCAGTACTTTTCCGTTGTTGCTGCTGCTCCCTGTCTTCATCATCCTGAAGTACCAGTTTTACCGGGAGGCACTAACAGGAGCTTTCTTCTTTCCTCCACGAGCAGGAGCCTTAGTTTTGGCGATTGTGGTTTTGGCCTTAGGCTTATTCGCGCTTCGGCCTTCGGCTATCTCCCCGGCTAGCTTTTCATCGGTGTGATCCGAGCCGCCTCCTCCTTACTTATATATCTCTTCGGTTTCTTGGAGGGAGGGGTCGGGAGTTTCAAGGCTTTCTTGCCTTTGCCTTCTACCGGAGGTGGGAGAGGTGCCTCTTCCTCTTCGGACTCATCCTCCTCAAAGATACTCGGCAATTTCTTTGACCATATCCAACGGGGTCCGAGTTGCCCGAGTTGCTTGTGTTCCGGTTCCCGAGCCACTTGGGCCGGCCCCCCGCTGGGATTCCAACGAGACACCCCAGGGCCTCACCGGTCGGTTCGGTGCTTACTCCAGCCACGACCTTGTCTTCCTTGAAGACTTTGGTGCCTGTTCTCGAGCCTTCCGGGGTTTTCTATTCCCCTTTGCTTGATGGGCCGCTTTTCGGGTGTCTTTTCCTTTTCAAGCTTCTTATTCTTTTCCCCCTTTTTGGCATCAGCAAATTGAGCCGGGTTAGGAACAGTTACCTTAGTGTTTAGGCTTTTGTAGGATGCTGACAACTCATCAAGTCGAGTGTGGATCTTGTTCAGCTCCTCGTGCAGCTCATTCTTCTCATTAATCAGTTCATCTTTGCATTTCTGGTGAGAAGTGTCTGTTGCAGCCTTGAACTCATTCAGCTTCAGACTGACCGAATTCTCCAGAGCCTTCAGAATAGATGTGAGACAGAGCTCATTGGCCTGAGATAAGGTGGAGACTGACTCCGTATGAAGGGACTGAGAGGCCTTGAATTCAGCAAGTAGTTTAGCCTGTCCCTCCTGGAATAGTCTGAGCTGTTCTTCAAAGTCAGCTTTCTGCTGGGCCAATGCGTTTGATACGATGGAGGAGACATCAGGGGCGACTGATTTTGACAATGATTTCTTCAGCCCCTGAAGCTCTGCATTAGTGGTCTGAGCAGTGTGCTTCCATGTCTTGTGGACAGCCTTGGCAAGGGCACGATTCTGAGTGCCTTGGCTTCGGAGAGCCTTTACCACTGACTTTGAGCGTCGACCTCTGGGGCTGGGCGCTACTTCGTAGGTCGACTCCAGCAAGAGCTGAGCAGGCTCTGCTGAGGACGAAGTACCAGCCACCGACTTCACAGGAGCATGGATACGCAGTGGTAGGTCTGGTTGAGTAGTTGTATCCTTGTCCTGGTGAGTTCCCTCATCAGGCTTCTCATGGTCTGAATCATGGGGTGGGTCCCGACTCGGCCGTGGTCGACCCATCCCGAGGGGGCAGAGCCAGTTGCCTGGTGTCTATCATTCAGCAGGGCCAATATTGTGGCCCTCAAATCGTCGAAGGTTCCAAGGTCAGCAGGCTGGGAGTAGCCTATTTGCTGCCTTAAGAACTGCTCCTCCTTATGTAGTTGGTCGCAGGAGTAGTGTAGGATGAGGTGGAGCTGAGGATGCCACTCCTGAAACCTTAGGAGTATGTGGAGCCTGGCCTGCTTGGCAAGAGATATCAGATCAGGATGGCCAGTAATCTCCGGTATGAGTTCAGTAATCTCTCGGAATGCTTGAGATCGGAGAGCTGAAGCTTCCATTCCGATCGATTCCTGTTCAGATGCCGATTCTGAATCTTCAATGTCTATGGCGGACGTCTGTTTCTCAGCAGATGGCAAACTGGTGAGTGGAGGGATGTCAAGGGGACTGTCTAGAGTCTCCAAATCACCACTCTGGACCTCTTCAGTCTGAACCCCTTGGTCCACTTCTTGTGCTTGTTCAGTGGAGACGGCCTTCTCCACTGAGTGAGTCTTTTCAGAGGACTCAGATTCATCAACCAAATTGCAGTGGTTGTGTGCTGTTCGCAGGGGATCTCAGGAACTTCAACAGTCGCCTCTGATTCAGTAGGCACGTCAGTGAATGTTTTCTTCAGACGTTTGGTCGGTGCCTTAGGAGATTTTGCTTGAGGAGACCGCTTCTTCATGGGCGCGGCCTTCTGAGGCGGTGTCTGCTGAGCTGAGGGTCCTGACCCTATTTGCTGAAGTGCTGCGGTGCGGTTCTGGAACCTGACCTTTTTCACATTGAAATAAGTCTTGTCGTGGAAGGTGATCTGGTCATCGCCGCAGAAATCTTCAATTATTACTAAGAGCTTGAGCCCATACAGTAATTTTCCTTTAGCGCTCGCATGAATGAGGCTTTGTAAAACTTGGCGGCTGGACCATGAATTCTCGGAGGAAGAATTCATCCGATTAATCTGGGCACGATCATGTATCGCCATCATCAGCTGAATCTTTGGCCTAGATACCTGATCGAAAGAGCCGGCTTGGCTCGTCAGCAGTTGAGTGACTATGTAAGCCAGTGCCCTGTACTGAGGCAGCATGGCGTTCTTTGGGAAGGCCGCTCTGAAGGCCGTGGGCTTCCCGCAGAAGACTGAAAGGTAGTCATCCACCCGATCGTCCAGATACCCGACGGTGCTGACTCTTTTCGAGGGTAGGTTGAAGCTCCTCTTCAGTGCTTTCCTCACTGACATCTTCTTTATCCTCATGGTAGCCTCACCGATTGTGTGAACGGTGAATGTTCCGATGATATCGCCCGCTACTGAGTCAAAGTTGAGGTAAAGTTCAGCGACTTGCCTTGGGAGGAAAAAGGTGGGCTTCTTGGAGAGAAAGGCCTCCAATCTAGATTCACGAAGGGCCGCGAATATCTCTTCCATATACTCCAGCTCGCATGCATCAAATTCCATGACTGGTTCGCACCAGACACGGTCTTTGTCAAGGATCTCTTGCATGTCTTTAGGGACGATTACAGAGAGGCCTGTATCCGCCATTATATCTGTTACAAGAAACGTTGTTAGTATCGAGTTTGATAAAGTAGTTATTACGACGATGCTGAACAAATAATAGAATAAAACTATAACAGATATACAATCATACCAATGAAAAATCTGAGTGTTTATAGAAGGATTTGCAAGTAGGGTTGCTAGAGAGATCTCGGATTTTTTGAAGTTGAAAAGATTTAAGTATGCTAATGGCGGTTTCAAAGATACGATCGAATATTTATATCTAAGAAGAAGATGGACAGTTATCGATCTATGGTTGAATTTAAACTTGCTTTATGAGATGTGTGGTTAAGATATGATGACATATATAGGTAATGATCAAATAGCCGCCTAAGTCAAAAGCCAGTTGTAATATGCCTAAGTAGTAACTATGATACGACATGCATTAAATGCGTGGCAGAGTTCAGCAAACTTATGTATGGAATGTCGTGCATTAAATGTAAGCCGTTAATATTAAATGACAATTCATAAGATATTTAATACGATGCTGAATCTGAACAATAAATGCATATTACTTGTTTTGTTGGTTACTACCGAGTAGAGATACGCAAACCTGTCGGTCGAACATCGTAGTCGGCGATACCTCGTGTAGATGGTTGCTTGAGTCTCTATGTACCGAAACTATTCGATGCGAGAGCGAACATTCCCCCTTCTTGAATGATCCTCTCCTCGAAACCTCTTCTTGACCGGGGTCGTGAGGGTCCGAAGACCTAGCTCTACCGAAAGTTCTCCGAATCTTGCTTCGCCTAGAGGCTTGGTCGGTATGTCGGCCCTTTGTCGATCAGTATGGATCTTTTCCATCCTGATGTCCTTCTTTTCGACATGGTCCCGAATGAAGTGATGTCTGATGTCCACGTGCTTGCATCTCGTGTGAAGTACAGGGTTCTGAGTGATTGCAATGGCACTGGTACTGTCGCAGAAAATCGGCACTTCATTATGAATGACATCATAGTCGCGTAGCTGTTGTCTCAGCCAAAGGATTTAGGCGCAGCAACTTCCGGCAGCCATGTATTCAACTTCAGTAGTTGACGTGGCTACTGAGTGCTGTTTCTTTGAGAACCATGAAATTAGCTTGCTGCCAAGGAACTGACACGTTCCTGAAGTTGACTTTCGGTCAATTCTACATCCTGCATAGTCAGCATCAGAATAACCAGTTAGTTCTATATTATCATCAGCTGGATACCATAAACCTATGTCAGGTGTTCCTCTAAGATAGCGGACAATCTTTTTTGCTGAGTCCATATGACTCTGCTTGGGATTCGACTGAAATCGAGCGCAGACACCTACAACATAAGCTATGTTAGGGCGAGTAGCTGTTAGATATAATAAAGAACCAATTATAGCGTGAAATTCAGTTTGGTCTACTGATACTCCCTCCTTATCAAGATCGATTTTCATGTTCGTGTTCATTGGGATCTTGATAGGTTTGCCGGATGTGCAACCGAATCTTTTGATGAGGTCTCGAGTGTATTTGCCTTGGTTGATGAACGTTCCCTTTTCAGATTGCTTAACTTGAAAACCGAGGAAATAGTTCATTTCTCCCATCATTGACATCTCGAACTTGTCCTTCATCATTTTCTCAAATTGTTGGCACATGATGACATTCTTTGATCCAAAGATGATGTCATCCACATAGATCTGCACAAGTAGTAGATCGTCTTCCAGTCGAATGCTGAACAGAGTGCGGTCTACTGTGCCTTTCTGAAAACCTTTTAGAAGAAGAAACTCAGATAGGGTATCGTACCAAGCCCTGGGTGCTTGTTTTAACCCATACAGAGCCTTTCTGAGTCTATAAACCTGATGTCCATGCTGAAAGCCAGGCGGTTGTTCTACATAGACTTCTTCTTTCAGCACGCCGTTCAGGAACGCAGACTTCACATCCATTTGATAGACTCTGAATCTTTGATGTGTTGCGTAGGCCAGGAATAGTCTAATTGCCTCCAATCTTGCAACTGGAGCGAAAGTCTCATCGAAGTCTATTCCCTCAGCTTGACAGTAGCCTTTTGCCATGAGTCTTGCTTTGTTCCTTACTATGACGTTGTTTTCATCTCGCTTGTTCTTGAAGACCCATTTAGTTCCAATAACATGTTGATGTTGGGGTCTATCAACAAGCTCCCAAACTTCGTTTCTCGTGAACTGATTCAGGTCCTCCTGCATGGCTATGATCCAGTCAGCATCTTTTAGTGCATCCTCAATCGTCTGAGGTTCGTCAGTAGACAAAAAGCAAGAAAATAATGCACTTTCTCCTTGACAGAATCTGGATCTTGTCTTTACACTTGCTGAGGGATCTCCAATAATTAGATCAGCAGTGTGAGCGTCTAGCCACGATCTATGATGTTTCAGCTCTTCATCTGAAATTTGTTCAACACAGATAGTAGGTGAGTTAGGCATTTGAGTTGTACTATTCTGAAATTGAAGCAATTCAGTAGTGAGAGCATGATCTACCGAGTCACCGAGTTCGGGGGGCATTCGGCTCGGGAACATTACTAGATGTTCCCCCCCGAGTCGTTATTCTCGGGAGTGGTATCGCTTACCTCTAGGGTTTCTTCATTGACTCGAGTTACACCGGGATTGACTCGTCGGGAGAGTCAACTGTTCAGCTATGTTTTCTCGCCGGTTGAGATTTAGTAAACTTGTCTTCGGTTTCCTCATCTCGAATCATCATCCCAACAAAGTCGGATCTTTTCGACTTTATCTTTTAGGCTTAGATCCTGTAGCTTTCTACTGATGTCCTCAGATTCAGAATTAGAGTTATTGCTCCTGTCTTCAGTAGCAAACTTATTAAAAAGAACATGAGGGCTTTCCTCCACGCAAAGGGTTCGATAGTTGAATACCCTGAAAGCTTTGCTGACCCGGGGAGTATCCTAAGAACACTCCCCGATCCGACTTGCCATCAAAGGTTTTCGATGATCTTTCCCATTATTGTGGATAAAGCACAAACAACCAAAAATATGGAAATAGGATAGAGAAGGTTTCCTGCCGTTCCATAGTTCATATGGTGTCTTCTTCTGTTGCTTTGTCAGTAGAGATCGGTTCTGAGTGTAACATGCTGTGTCAGTAGCTTCTGCCCAGAATTTGGTTGGGAGTCCTGAGTCTGCGAGTAGAGTTTTGGCTGCCTCTTTTAGAGTTCTGTTCTTTCGTTCAGCAACTCCATTTTGCTGAGGTGTGCGTGCAGCTGAAGTCTCATGCTTTATTCCTTCAGTTTTGCGGAACTCCTCCACCATAAAATTGAGGAACTCAGTTCCTCTGTCAGAATGGATTTTGATAATCTTGGTGTTCTTCTCGACACTGAGCCTTTTTAGAAGCCTTGGTAACTCTGTTTTGACGTCAGACTTGTTGGCAATGAATATGACCCAAGTATAGTGCGAGTAGTCATCGATGACCACTAAAGCATATTTCTTGCCTCTGATCGTCACTGGAGAGACTGGACCGAACAAATCCATATGTAGCAGCTGAAGGATTCCATCAGTGGAAGGAGATGGAACAGGAGGATTTTGATTCCTTGTTTGCTTTCCCTTCAAGCATGCTTCACACTGAGTGTCTTTGCTGAATACTTCATTCGGCAGTCCTCTTGCTAGAGTGTCTCTTGCAAGTTTGTTGAGCGTCTTAAAGTTGAGATGAGTGAGTCTCTTGTGCCATAGCCACCCCGTTCGGTTGTCGTTTTTCACCAACAGACAAGCTTCAGGTTCAGCTGAGTTCCAGTCAGCTACATATATGTTCTTCTTGTGCGAACCTGATAACACTGTTTTCCCTGTGGATTTATCAATAACATCACAGAAACCAGCGTCAAATATCCCTCTATTCGAGAGTTATCACAAAATTGACTAGCAGAGAGAAGATTATGCTGAAGTCCTTCAACATATGATACTCTAGGGACTGTAGCAGTTCCAATGCTGAGTGTTCCAAATCCTCTTGTGTAGCCTTTAGCGTTGTCTCCAAACTCGATTCTGGGTCCTTCTTCAGGGATATAATTCTTCAGTAGACTCTTTTGGTACGTCATGTGTCTTGAACATCCGCTATCCACGTACTATGGGTCTTTGTGCACCTCATCTTCTTCTCCTGCCATCAGACACTTTTCAGTACTTCCTTCATCTTCAATCTCCAAAGCCATGAAAGCAGTTTCATCATCTGATGAATCCATGAAGGAGTCGACTTCTTCTGAGTCGTCTGAGAGTTCGCCAGCAATGTAAGCTTGTCTCTTCTTGGCAAACTTCTCTCTCCTTGCTTTACGTGCTGCCCGTTCAAGCACTCTCGAGCTCGGGACAATCATACTGATAGTGTCCTGGCTTCTTGCAGTTGTAGCAAGCGATGACTCTTTCTTCTTTGTTTTCACTTTCTTTTGAAGGTGCTAAGTCATCTCTTTTCCTGTATTCAGAAGTGTTCGAGTCAGGAGCGCGTTTTGGTGTATATTCGGACTTACCTTTTGTTTCTCGATAGGCTTTAGTCACTTTTATGCGCCTCTCCTTCTCCTTCTGATATTTTACAGCGGGCAGCGCGTACTTCTGAGCTAAACTTCCTTCTTGTATGTTAGTTAGTGAAGGTTCAGTTTTGCTTGACGCGGGAGATGCTGTGCTGACTGATGCTTTGAAAGCATGGTCAATTTTGGTGTCAGCTTCAGCTCGCTGCTTCCGTTGAGGTCTCTCGAACTCGAATTCCTCTGCCTGAAGTTCTGAAAAGATATGGTCAGGAGTAGCAATATCTAGATCAGAATGGCGTAATAAGGTGGCAAAAGCAGTCCAATGTCCATCTGGTAGTGCCCTCAGTATCTTGAGATTCATTTCTCGGTTGGAGAATGTCTTTCCCAGCCCGTTAGATCTTCTATTTTGTCACCAGGCATGAGAGACAAACTCTCCAGTTTTTGGAGTTCCAGCACAAGTTTGTTAGCTTTGATCTTCTGAGTCCCCCGACTCAGTAGCGCTCGAGCATCCCAGAGCTCTTTTGCTGTCTTGCATTCCTGAACCCTACCGAGATAAGAATTACTAAGAGTTGTTAGTATGGCATTCCTGACAACTCGGTCTAAATTGTGAAGTTTCTTCTCCTCAGGAGTGAAGAGATTTCTGTCCTTGGGAATCTTCTTCCCGGTCACCATTCCTCCTCCAGCTGCTGGATCCAGAGTTACGACACTATTGATCATAGGAACGATAGGTCCTTCCTCAAGTACTTCGGTCATGCTGTCGTGGAGGGAAGTCAGATGAGCCTCCATTCTGACTCGCCATACACCATAGTTCTCTACTGAGAACATAGGTACCATTCTTATTCCTGACATATCAGACATGTTAAATAATGATATGAATGAAGAGTGATATGCAGTGAAAACAATTTTCTGGATCCATTCAAGTAGACCAGTTTCAAGATAACAAGAGTCTTATAGAACTCCTACTCTGATACCAATTGTTGGTCCCGAGAGCACGTTTAGGTGTAGAGGGGGGGGGGGTGAATACACCTAAAACCTATTTCTCAACTTGTAACACGAGCAGTCCCGTTCAGGAGTGTGCCGTCATCGAAAGAGTTCAGGCAGACCAAATAGCCGTTTCCGAATCGTGTTAAGGCAAAGAGGTACTGACTCTTTTGAGATCTGCTAGCTGACTAAGTCAGAATTCAGTATCTTCAGATGGAGTTCAGTGGTGCGGAAATGTGTAGGCCCAAATCAGTTGAGTGGAAAAACGTTTTCTTAAAAACGGTTTCGAGTTCGAAGAGTGAATCGAGATAAGTATCTTTGAAACTTAGTTGAATGATTTTAAAGATATGATATTCGGTATGAACAGTTAAAATCAATGCAACGGTAAATAAGAGACACAGAGATTTTTAAAGTGGTTCGGATGCACGGGATCCTACGTCCACTGTCCCGAAAGCTCAGGGAGGCTATTTATTATCCCGAGTTAGTCTCGGTCGGCTTGTACACGTGACAAAGCCGCGTCTTGGAATTTATACTCGAGCAAGTCTCGGTTTACAACGGGTATCAAACTAAAGTGTTTGACAAACTTCTCCAACTATGAAGGGGTCCTTTTACAATAAGGATAAGGTTCAAAGGTGAACCCCTTCGTCTAAGCTATGGATAAATTCAGTTGAGCTTAGGGTTAAAGGGATAGGGAACGAGAAAGTGGCTTCTAGATCGACGAACAGCTGAGTTGTAGCTCTGAGTTCGTGTATTGTCGATTTGGATACTAGAGGCTTTTATATCTGTTTAGCTTGGTTCCCTAAGAGCTTGAAGGTAGTCTTTCGCCAGAGAATGTTCTTTAAGTTCTTGTGGAAGACTTATGTGATATTCTGTTTTTGCTCGTTTTTCCGTTTTCTTGCTCGAGAGTGTGTTGGCTCGTTCATTGGTTTTTGGCTCTCTGCATGCATGAAAAAACTTGAATCATCCCTCTATTTATAGAGAAGAGATTAGGAAAGATCCGTTGGAGATGATGATCCCTTTATCTCACTCTTTTGGTAGCTAACGACTCTTTTGAAAAAGGTGACAGTGTCCTTTCCCTCCTTTTCCGGAAAGTTGTTGACTTGCAGCTTTAGTAGGTAAGGACAGGTGTTGGCTTGTCATTTGCCGAGGTTTTGCATAGTAGTTGAGATAGAACAGACTTCGAGGCATAATGAAGCTGACTTCTCTCTTCCTCGTATTTGACTATGCTAATTGTTGTTCAAAAGATCTGACAGTTCAGAAGACTATCTGCCGTTACTAAGTCTGATCCTGTAGAGAGTACTGAATTTACTCTACTGAAGGTCAGCTCTTAGTTCAGTGAACTACTCCTGCTGAGTTCAGTTCCACTAAGTCTTTCAGTATACTGCTCCTGCTGAGTCCAGTACATACTGAGTCTTCTACATCCGGTGCTGAGGTTGATAATCTACTGACTGCCTGAACCAGTGCATAGTGTCTACTGTGTCTGAATCCTCAGAGATAAAAACAATTACAAAGGAATGGTTCACCAATCAGATAGGGTTTTGGGATCTTCAAATCTTCATGGGATCACTCAGGGTATAAGCCTACTGAGTGCATTTCAGTACGGAAGATAGAATCATTTCCCACTATGTAAAACCGTGCTGAGGACTGAATCATCACCCAACAGTTTCTTTGAGAACCATGAGATTAGCTTGCTGCCAAAGAATTGACAAGTTCCTGAAGTTGACTTTCGGTCAATTCTACATCCTGCCTAGTCAGCATCAGAGTAACCAGTTAGTTCTATATTATCATCAGCTGGATACCATAAACCCATGTCAGGTGTTCCTCTGAGATAGCGGAGAATCTTCTTTGCTGAGTCCATGTGACTCTGCTTTGGATTCGCCTGAAATCGAGCACAGACACCTACAACATAAGTTATGTTAGGACGAGTAGCTGTTAAATATAATAAAGAACCAATTATGGCATGAAATTCTGTTTGGTCTACTGATACTTCCTGTTTATCAAGATCAATCTTCATGTTCGTGTTCATCGGGATCTTGATAGGTTTGCTGGATGTGCAACCGAATCTTTTGATGAGGTCTCGAGTGTATTTGCCTTGATTAATGAACGTCCCCCTCTCAGATTGTTTGACTTGAAAACCGAGGAAGTAGTTCATTTCTCCCATGATTGACATCTCGAACTTATCCTTCATCATTTTCTCAAACTGCTGACACATGATGTCATTCTTTGATCCAAAGATAATGTCATCAACGTAGATCTGCACGAGTAATAGGTCATCTTCCAGTCGAATGCTGAATAGAGTGCGGTCTATTGTACCTTTCTGAAAACCTGTCTGAAGAAGAAACTCAGATAGGGTATCGTACCAAGCCCCGGGGTGCTTGTTTTAACCCATACAGAGCCTTTCTGAGTCTATAAACCTGATGTCCCAGCTGAAAGCCGGGTGGTTGTTCTACATAGACTTCTTCTTTCAGTACGCCGTTCAGGAAAGTAGACTTCACATCCATTTGATAAACTCTGAATCTTTGATGTGTTGCATAGGCCAGTAATAGTCTAATTGCCTCCAATCTTGCAACTGGAGCGAACGTTTCATCAAAATCTATTCCTTCAGCTTGACAGTAGCCTTTTGCTACGAGTCTTGCTTTGTTCTTTACTATGACGTTGTTTTCGTCCCGCTTGATTTTGAAGACCCATTTTGTTCCAATCACATGTTGATGCCGGGGTCTATCAACAAGCTCCCACACTTCATTTCTCGTGAACTGATTCAGCTCCTCCTACATGACTATGATCCAGTCAGCATCATTCAGTGCGTCCTCAATCATTGAGGTTCGTCAGTAGACAAGAAGCATGAATATAAGGCGCTTTCTCCTTGACAGAATCTGGATCTTGTCTTTACTCTTGCTGAGGGATCTCCAATAATCAGATCAGAAGTGTGAGTGTCCAGCCACGATCTACGATGTTTCAGCTCTTCATCTGAAATTTGTTCAACACCGATAGTAGGTGAGTTAGGCATTTCAGTTGTACTATTCTTAGATTGAAGCAATTCAGTAATGAGAGTGTGATCTACTGAGTCACCAGGTTCAGGGGCATTCAGCTCAGGAACATTAATAGTTGTTCCCCCTGAGTTGTTATTCTCAGTTACCTCTGGGGTTTCTTCATCGACCTGAGTTACCTGGGATTGACTCTGTTCAGGAGAGTCAATCGGCTCAGCTACTTCTGGTGCTGGTTGAGATTCAGTAGATTTGTCTTCAGTTTCCTCATCTGAATCATCATCCCAACATAGTTGGATCTTTTCGAATTTGTCTTTTAAGCTTAGATCCTGTAGCTGCTTACTGATGTCCTCAGATTCAGAGTTAGAGTTATTGCTCTTGTCTTCAGTAGCAAACTCATTAAAAACAACATGAGAGCTTTCCTCCACGCAAAGGGTTCGATAGTTGAATACTCTGAAAGCTTTGCTGACCCGGGAGTATCCTAAGAACACTCCCTGATCTGACTTGCTATCAAAAGTTTTCAGCTGATCTTTCCCATTATTGTGGATAAAGCACGAGCACCCAAAAATATGGAAATAAGATAGAGAAGGTTTCCTGCCGTTCCATAGTTCATATGGTGTTCTCTTATGCTGCTTTGTCAGTAGAGATAGGTTCTGAGTGTAACATGCAGTGTCAGTGGCTTCTGCCCAAAATTTGGATGGGAGTCCTGAGTCTGCGAGTAGAGTTCTTGCTGTTGGGATTTTGTATACTGGAAGCACTTTTATGCTTGTATACAATGTGTTTTTGTCCTTACCACTGTTTTATTCTCCTATCTGATAAATATGTACATTTGCACATGTTATCCTTTATCTTGTATAAAAGTTAGATTTGTGTGGTGTGTCGGGTATCACAGAAGACAACACAAATTGGTTGAACTAACAAGATATAAACAGTTAACACAGCTGAGACAACTTAAGGATGAAGTTGTCGGTTTAAGCTGCAGTTTAGATAAGAAGTGGCTTGTCTTAGGCGCTTGTCTTTACTTGGTACACTTAAGGTGGTGTATTGAAGGATCACAGTGAGATGTGTTCTCCTAACTGACCTTAGTGGAGAACCAAGATCTCGGTGACTTAGCTGATCTTAAGCTTCGTAAGACTTCACCTGAGTGCATTTGGCTATCTATCACTTTGACCTACTATGGTGAACGTCAAATGAGCGGCGGGATCTACGTATCTTAGGTGTTAGTAGTTATTTGTGGCTCAGGCTGGTTGTCTGTATCTTGCATCCGTATCCTAGTAAAATGGGTTGATAATATCCCCTGAGGAACTCGAAAGGATTAGCACGCTAAACCCGGCCGGTTGATTAAGTTCAGGTGTGTTAATAAGGTCGAGTGGTACTACTCAGGAATATAAGATGTTAATTAATTTAAGCTGTCAGTGAGCTTAATTAATTAACGGATATTTCTATCTTAAATACGGAGATTGATTAAGTCTAAAATACAAGCCCTTGCTCAAATTGGGATAAAAGGGTAAGTCAGCACGGATTCGCTAGTGGAATGAATCTGTGTTAATTAATTAATTTTGCTCTGGGCTGAGCATGGACAATTAATTAATTGGAGGCCCTGCTTTATTTCTTGTATTGGATCCCTGATCTGGCCCAATTAGTTGCCTAGTAATTTATTGTCTCTCAGAAATTATTATTAATGGATTAATGTATTTTCACATTATTTAATAATATTATTTATCTGGAATTAATTGGCTGGGCCAATTAATTGATAAATATTAGTAGCCCAGTAAATTAATTAATTATATTATGGGCTAATTATGTGGAAGTCCATTGGAATATAATTAAATTAATGGGCTACAAATATATTAATATTATATTGGCTTTTGAAGCCTATATATATTAGTATTCGTTCCGAAACGGAATATACAGAAAAATCATAACTCACGCACGCGAGTTTTGAGAGAGACATATTTTTATTTTCTTCAGTTCTCTGACCACCCAGAGGAAGAAAAAGGCCGGGACACAGATCAGAAGATCTGACACGGGAGCAACAATCAGAGCTACGACAACATACGAAGGAGGAGGTATCGATTTCTTCCTTTCATTTTCCTTCACTTGCTGCCTCTTTGAGAGTTCTCTTCTTTCATTCAGCAACTCCATTCCGCTGAGGTGTGCGTGCAGAAGATGTCTCATGCTCTATTCCTTCTGCAACAGTAAAATCAATGCAACAGTAAAGAGAAACACAAACGAGAGACACAGAGATTTTTAAAGTGGTTCGGACACAAAAATCCTACGTCCACTGTCCCGAAAGATCAGGAGGCTATGTATTATACTGAGGTAGTCTCAGTCGGCTTGTACACTGGACAAAGCCGCGTCTTGGAATTTATACTGAGCAAGTCTCAGTTTACACGGTTATCAAACTAAAGTGTTTGAAAACTCTCCAACTATGAAGGAGTCCTTTTACAATAAGGATTAGTTCAAATATGAGCTCCTTCGTCTAACCTATGGATATATTCTTTTGAGCTTAGGTTAGAGGGATATGGAACGAGAAGGTAGCTTCTAGAATGATGAACAACTGAATATAGCTTTGAGTTCGTGTAACGTCGTTTGGATACTAGAGGCTTGTTTTGATCGATTCAGCTTAGTTCCCTAAGAGCTAGAGTGTAGTCTTTCGCCGGAGATATAATCTACGAACTTCTTGCGGAAGACTTAGGCTTTTCGGTTGTGCTCGTTTGAATGCTCTGCGTTCTTGTTTTGTTTTTCGTTCTTTCTTTCGCGCATTCGCATCTATGCTTAAAACTTTGATTTATCCCTCTATTTATAGAGAAGAGATTTAGGATAGATCCGTTGGAGACGATGATCCTTTGTCTCTCTCTTTTGGGTAGCTAACGACTCTTTTGAAGTAGAGTAGCAGTGTCCTTTTCCTCCTTTTCTGGAAAGTTGTTAACTTGCAGCTTTAGTAGGTGTAAGACAGGTGTCTGCTTGTCATTTGTCAAGGTTCAGAGAGTGGTTGAGACAGAACAGACTTCAAGGCACACTGAAGCTGACTTCTCACTTCCTTGTATTTGACTATGCTGATTGTCTTTCAAAAGATCTGACAGTTCATAAGACTGTCTGGCCGTTGCTGAGTCTGATCCCTGATTCAGTAGTGACTCTGCTGCTGAGTTGATTCTACGATCAGCTCTGAGTACAGTGAACTAGTCCTGCTGAGTTCAGTTCCACCGACTCCTTTTAGTATCTTTGCTCTGCCCGAGTCCAAGATTGCTTGAGTCTTCTACTTCTGGTGCTGAGGCTGATAAGCTACTGAATGCCTGAACCAGAGCAGAGTGTCTGCTGAGTCTGAAATCTCAGAGACAAAAATAGATTACAAAGTAATGGTTCACCATTCAATGTAGGGTTTTGGGATCTTCAATTCTTTAGACTAATTTAGAGCACAAGGCTACTGAGTATATGTCAGTACAGAAGACATAATCATTTCCCACTATACGTAACACTGCTGAGGATAGAATCATCACCCAACAGTAAACTTCAAATTTATTAAAAGAATTTGAAGAAATGGTTGTTGGGATGAGTTTATTTGATAAGATTTGAAAATCTTAAAACCCCTAGCTGAATGATGAACCTTCGATATTGTAATAACTTAGTTTGAGTTCAGCTGTTAGAACTCAGTAGACTAGAGTTCAGTAGTTGTGAAGTCAGTAGAAGATCTCACACTCAGCTGAAGGACTCAGTATCGAAGAAGTCAGTTGGTATGTTTAATCGAAGAAGTCAGTTGGTATGTTTATCACCAACTGAGTCTGCAGAAGAATTTGTGCCAAGCGACTGAAGTGTTCAGACAAATGTTGATAGAGGACAATCAGGCGACGGTCTGAGGATTCAGAGGAAGTCAACTCAGTGTACCTTGAGTTTGAATAAGCCTCACTGACTCTCTTGTACCTCAACCAATAAGGAGCCGACATCGCCTTACCTGCTCTTCCGTAAAGCTGCTCCTAGCCGGAAAAAGAGGAAATCTCTACAGTGCCTCTACTCAACGTTCAAATTTTATATGACCATTTTTCTTGTCTTATTCGACACGTGGCTAGACCCTCTCCAACGGATCTATTAAAAAATTGAAGATTATAAATAGGTAAGGTCTTCAAGCAGAAGAAGATACGAGAACCTAAGTGAACAAGCTCAAGAACTCTAGCAAACTTTCAAGCAACATGCAAACGAAGAACTTGCTCTTAAATTAGATATCTTTTTAGTTCTTCTTTCTAGAGAATTTTTGTTCCCTTTCTCTATGTAAGCGGGCCTATTGTAAAATCTATAGCTTAGAACCTCGAAGGAGTTCATGTCTTTTGAACTGTTCTTTCTTGTAAGAACTCCTTCACAGTTGGAAAAAACCTTCTAACCTTAAACAATTCAAAGTTGTAAAGTCACTACGACTATAAGTAGGATCTATCCTATGTACAGACAACTGAGACTTGCTCAGGAATAAGCAAATAAGTTTGTATCTGTCCTGTGAACATATCACTGAGACTTGCACAATATAAATAATACAAGTTCTCCTGCTTATGTCAGGAAAGTGGACGTAGGACCCATTGTGTCCGAACCACTTTAAAAATCATTGTGTCATTTTTATTATAACTGTTTCATTTATTTACTAACTCATTCAACATCCAACTGAGGTTTTAATCAAACTTGCACGAATCGGGTTTTCATCAAAGACGCATATTTTAAAAAGGGCCTACACTTTCGCACACAACTCTTGTACTGAACTACTGTTCACTAACATAAGTCAGTTGGACTGAACTCAGTAGCAGAATATTCTGCCCGCGCGACCGAGAAAGTATATCTGGCCAGCTGACTCGTTCAGTAGCATTCCTTAGCTAAAGCTGACTTTCGCGTTCAGAGTTTGAATTTGCATTCAGGTGTATTCACCCCCCCCCCCCACCTCCTGAACCGCGTCTTTAGGACCAATAATTGATATCAGAGCAGTGTTCTTCTAAGATCATCGTTATCTGTTTACTGGTCATAACTCGAACAGATCATTGAAAACCGTTTTCACTGCACGTGCATATCTCTTCACAACATCTTGTACCATACTCTACATCATGTCTGATTTCTCAGGTATCAGGACTGTACCCATATTTTCGGTAGAAAACTATGCGGTATGGAGGGTGAGGATGGAGGCTCATCTCACATCATTGCATGACAGCATGACCGATGTCCTTGAAAAAGGCCCTATTGTTCCTATGATCGACACCGTCGAAATCGTAGTAGAAGGAGTAGCAGGCGCTAGAACAGGCCCGAAGGTCCCCAAGGACAAGAGCCTCTTCACACCTGAAGAGAGGAAGTTGCACAACCTAGACCGATTTGCACATAATGTAATACTAACAACTCTTAGTGACTCGTATCTTGGCGGGGTGCATGAGTGCAAAACAACGAAAGATCAATGGGATGCTCTAGCTCTACTGAGCCAGGAACTCCACAGATAAAGGAAAATAAACTGGAGTTAGAGATGCAGAAGCTAGAAGCATTCACAATGATAGGAGAGTCCATTGATGATTTCAGGGTCAAATTCACAAATCAGATAAATATCATCAACGGACTGGGGAGAACATTTAGCAATAAAGACACCAACACCAAGATTCTACGGGCTCTCAGTAGGCCCAAGTGGTACTCGTTTGCTACTTGTTTTAGGAGAGCTAATCTGAACTCTGTTACTCCTAATTATATTTTCTCATAATTAAAAGCTGAGGAGTTCGAGTTCAATCTCCCACACACCCCCGGTGCTGAGATTGAAGTGCCAACAGATCACGCATACAAGGCATCAGTCAGCACACCCGGAGCAAGTCCCTCTAGCGCAAGTCAGTCATTTGGATGCTCAACGACGATACCCTCTGCTGACAACTTGGCAGAGAAGTATGCTCTTCATTCTGTGAAATACCAGAAGAAGGACATATTCCGAAGGATGAAGACAAAAGAGGCTTCCAGAAAATATCAAGGTAAGGGAGATCACTTGAAAAGTGAAACTAAACCTCTACTTGATTGCAGGAATACTGAAGCGGCTCCCACTGGACATACCGATACACCAAAAAGGGAGACCAGGAGTTCAGTATGCTATCACTGCAAGAAGCCAGAACATTATAAGTATGAATGTCCAGAACTCTCAACAGCTGAACATGCTGAAAGGCAAGCCGCACGTGACAAATTTGTAAGGAAAAAGCAAGCTTACATAGCTGGAGAGTTGTCCAGCTGCTCAAGCACACAGAGCTCTTTATGGAATCATCAGATGATGATGCTGCGTTCGTCGCACTTGAAGCCGAAGATACTGAACGGTGTCTCATGGCCGGAGAAGACGCTGAGGTAAATTTTGAACTTAATATAAGCTACATGACATGAGCTCAACTGCAGGAGAACCGTTAGACGTGGTTCTAACATATGAGGATCTACTAGAAGAGCAGATTCAGATGAGCTAACAGTTCAGTTAGACTATTCAGGAGATGGACCTACTGAAAGCTGAAAATCAGAGACTCTATTGAGTCTGAGGAACTTGTGCTGAGATAGAAGGAAGAGATATCTTTGAGAAAGATACTGAAATAGCACAGCTCAGTCAGAAACTCGCGAAAGTACAGAGAGACTATGAGTCACTCAGAAGGAGTCATGAAGTTTGGCGAGGATTGATGACGGAACAATATATTGGAGCAAAGGAGAAGTTGGAATGTATGCTCAGAGCTCAGAGGCCAGTCTCAGTGAAGGAAGGACTTGGCTATACATATGAGGCATCCACTTCTACTTCCAAAGATTCTGAGAAGTTGGCTAATAGGTTTGTCAAAGGGAAGATTCAAATAGCTGAACCTACAACCCCTCAGGCAAAGAACAAGCAAAAGATAATAGCACCTCAGCCCAGCAGTAAGAAAATGACTTATAGGTCATGCCCCAAGACACCCAGGTCCAACTCAGGGGGAACCAAGAAGGTCGGAGTGGGCCAAACAATATGGCCAACCGAAGTGGACTTATCCAAATTCGGCATGGATCGCACTATTATGAGCCTAGAGTCCAAAGCCCAAAGGTTCGAAGAAGAAGAAGGCCGAACCTCAAAAGAAGAAAAAGTCAGCCTCTCCAAGTTCAGTGGAGAAGCCAACTGACAAATAGGGTAAGAAGTCCGAAACTGTCAGGGTTGTCAGACAAGTTTGGATCCAAAAGACCACTAACGTCTAAGGACCCAAAGCTGAACCCAAAGGGTACCTGAATCTTTTTATGTTTTGCAGGTGCTAAAGGACCCTTGGATTGTGGACATCGGATGCTCACGATATATGACGCATCAGAAGAATCTGCTGGTTGACTATGTTTAGTAAGAAGGAGCCCGAAATGAGTTTGGTGACAACTCCAAAGGCTACACAAGGGGATACGGAACGCTGAAAATAGGGATTGCAACAGTTCCTAGAGTATTATATGTTGAAGGACTTCAACATAATCTCCTTTCTGTCAGTCAATTTTGTGATAATCCAATAAAGTGACTTTTGACGCAGGTTTTTTGTAATGTTCTTGATTAATCTACAGGAAAAACTGTGTTATCAGCGTCATAGTGAAGAAACATATATTATGTTGAATGGAATACCGCCGAACCTGAAGCCTGCCTGCTAGCACATACGAAGTCAGATGATAAAACAGCATGGTTGTGGCACAGACGACTGAGCCATTTGAACTTCAAAACAATGAACAAGCTAGCACGGGATGCTAAAGTCAGAGGACTGTCCAACGAAGTGTTTAAAAGACATAAAAATTGTGAGAAATGCTTGAAGGGAAAGCAAACGAAGTCAAACAATCCACCTATCCCTTCACCTTCTACTGATGGGATACTTCAACTGCTTCACATAGATCTTTTTGGGCCAGTCAATCCAGTGGCGATCAGAGGAAAGAAATATGTAGTCATTGATGAATATTCAAGATATACATAGGTGATTTTCATCACCAATAAATCTGACGTCAAATCTGAACTGCTGAAACGGTTAAGCGTCGAGAAGGATATCAAAATTAAAAGGATATGCTCAGACCGTGGAACAGAGTTTCTGAACTCAATGATGAAGGACCAATGCAAAGCTGAAGGCATTCAACACGAGACCTCAGCGGCGCGTACGCATCAGCAGAATGGTCTTGCTGAAAGGAAAAATAGAACACTTAAAGAAGCAGCAAGGACATTACTCGCAGACTCAGGTCTACCATTGAAGTTCTGGGCAGAAGCTACTGACACTGCCTGCTACACTCATAACAGATCTCTACTGACTCAGATGCACATGAAGACACCATACGAATTGTCGAAAGGGAGAATTCCTTCTATCTCGTTCATGTTTTTGGCTGTACATGATTCATCCACAATAACGGAAAGGATCAGTTAAAGGTCTTTAACATCAAGTCAGACCAGGGAGTTTTCTTAGGATACTCCAGGGTCAGCAAAGCTTTCAGGGTCTTTAACTACCGACTCTTTGAGTGGAACAAAGCCCTCATGTGGTATTTGATGAATTTAGTTATGAGGACAGGAAGTCAAACTCTCAGCAAGAAGCTGAAGAGGTCAGGAGCAAGCAACATGATCTAAGCTTAAAAGAAAAAATCGAAAATATCCAACATTGTTGGGGTGATGATTCAGACGATGAAATGCATAATCAACCAACAAGTGATGTAGCTGAGGAGATTGATCTACTGAACATAATCAATCTCAGGTAATTCGGGTCGATGAAGAAACCCCAGTGGTAACTGAGACCTTTACTGAGAATAACAACTCAGGGGGAACTAAAGTTGTTAATCTGAATAACCTTGAACCTGGTGACTCAGTAGAACCTGAACTTGTTACTGAATTGCTTCAAATACAGAACAATACAACGGAAATTCCTAACACTCATACTATCTGTATTGAATCAATTCCAGATGAAGTAACTAGACGACGTCGTTCATGGTTAGATGCTCATAGTTCAGATCTGATAAACGGAGATCCTTCAACCTGTGTGAAGACAAGATCCAGATTTTGTCAAGGAGAAAGTGTATTATACTCCTACTTCTTGTCCACTTAAGAGCTTCATACTATTGAGGATGCGCTGAATGATGTTGACTGGATCCCTGCTAAGCAAGAAGAGCTCAACCAGTTCACTAGAAACGACGTATGAACGCTTGTAGACAGACCTAGGCATCACCACGTGATTGAAACAAAGTGGGTCTTCAAGAACAAGCGAGATGAAAACAACGTCATCATCAGGAATAAAGCTAGACTTATCACCAATGGTTATTATCAAGCTGAAGGTATAGACTTCGACGAAATATTCGCTCCAGTTACAAGATTGGAAGCCATTCGTCTATTCCTCGCTTAGGCAACACATCAACCGTTCACAGTCTATCAAATGGATGTGAAGTCATCTTTCCTGAACGGCGTGCCGAAGGAAGAAGTCTACGTAGAACAACCGCCCGACTTTCGCGGGGGACATCGAGGTTTATAGACTTAAGAAAGCACTATACGGGTTACAACAAGCACCCGGGGCTTGGTACGATATCCTATCGAGACTTTCTCCTTCGAAGGGAACCGTAGATCGCACCCTATTCGGTATCAAGTCGAAGGCGACATCCCTACCGGGTGCATCACTATGTGGACGACATCATCTTTAGATCAAGGAACCTGGCTATGTGTCCGAAGTTTGAACAGATGATGAAAGAGAAATTTGAAATGTCGATGATGGGAGAGATGACTTATTTCCTTGGACTTCAGGTCAAATAATCCAAGCAGGGATATTCATCAATTAAGCAAATCTCATCAAGAAATTCGGCTGCGAATCCAGCAAATCAGTAAAGATACCCATGAACACAAATCTCAAGATAGATCTTGATAAAGAGGGAGTATCTGTAAACTCTACTGATTATCGTGCTATTTTCAGTTCTTTATTATAGCTAACAACGAACAGACCAAACATAACTTATGTTGTAGGTGTATGTGCACGATTTCAGGTAAATCCAAAAGGAGCCACTTAGACTCAGCGAAGAAAATACTCCGCTACCTGAAGGGAACACCTGATGTTGGATTATGGTATCCTGCAGATAATAATCTTGAACTAACTGGTTATTCTGATGCTGATTTTGCAGGATGTCAAATCGACAGGAAATCAACCTTGAACTTGTCAGTTCCTTGGTAGTAAGCTGATATCTTGGTTCTCTAAGAAATAACATTCAGTAGCTACGTCCACTACTGAAGCTGAATACATCGCTGCCGGAAGCTGCTGCGCCTAGATACCGTGGCTCAGACAACATCTGAGAGACTACGACATTCATCAAGATGAAGTGCCTATCTACTGCGACAGTACCAATGCAATTGCAATCACGCAGAATCCTGTTCTACATACTCGATGCAAGCACGTGGACATCAGGCATCACTTCATCAATGATCATGTCGAGAAGAAGGATATCAGAATGGAAAAGATCCATACTGATAAGCAACGAGTTGATATTCTGACCAAACCTCTAGCTGAGACCAGATTCAACGATCTCTCAGTAGAACTAGGTCTACAGGATCCTACTGACTCCATTCAGTAAGACGATCCAGAGGGTACTGAGTGAGGGGGAACACTCTCAGTACTGCTGAAATACTCATTAGCATCTACGTGGACTCAACTGACTACTATGTTCAGCTGACAGGTTATGAGTATTTATTCAGCATTTGGTTATCAGCATAACATAACATTTATTTCCCGCCATTAATGTTCATCGTACTGCATTAAGCACGTCGTTCTCATTAAACGCACGACATTCTATATGCTGACTGCAGCGCATTTAATACATGTCATTTTACCTTACCTAGCTGGTGATTAAGATAAGTAGGCGAGATTATAGGAGGCACGGTAATCATAACCTATTATAACATTCAATCTGAGCCGTCCACCTCTTTTAAAACTGATTAATCTCAGCTACACAAAGATAAACTGTTCATATTCAGATCTTATATATCTTGTGTGTATCTCCACTCTTAATCACTTTTTCGCCGTTTACGATTGAACTATGCTTTGCATATATTACTT
The DNA here is from genome assembly GCA_028984105.1 of Lavandula angustifolia. Lineage (NCBI taxonomy): Eukaryota > Viridiplantae > Streptophyta > Magnoliopsida > Lamiales > Lamiaceae > Lavandula > Lavandula angustifolia. The sequence goes on from CM054807.1 coordinate 10,058,941, forward strand.
GCTAAGAAATATATTACTGTATCTAATACTGATTAACTCTATTTTCAAGTGCTAACACTTCTTGCAGATTCAGTTTTAAACATTTCCATGGCGTCTTTCCCTGATAAGGTTGTTGTTCAACCATCTGATATAGAGGACATTATCCAGAGCAAGAGAGTCTGGTTTGAACCGTTTCTTGCCTTCCGGTCCCGCGGGGTAGAGTGCATGGACCAGGATTTCGATCTACTTCAGTCATCCGGTCTCGAGTCCATCCTGACCAGAGCCCCCATTCACTGCTTCCCGAGGAAGGTTGCTGAGTTCTTCCTCAACATCCACGAGGGAGAAGATCAACAAGATGTTTCTTGCTTCACATACCAGCAAGAAACGAGTAACAAATGTTGGGTGGAGGATATCACCGAGCTTGATATTGCTGACTGCCTCTAGCGCAGTTTCCATCTCCCCAACATCGGAATATCTCCGATAGGGTACAAGGAAACATCAATCAACAAGTACCTATCGAGGTTCAGCGGCAAGAAAGATATAACATTCAAAGCAACATTTCCCAAAAATCAGCTGCTCCCTGAATATAGAGGACTGGTGTACATCGTCAACCACATCCTCACGACTTCAGCCGGATCCTATGATCAACTGAGTAGGATCAGACTCCAGATTATGATGGCCATAGTTGATGGCGCTCACGTGAATTGGACCGCATTCTTCCTTTAAGAATTCAGGGCCCAAACTCAGAAGTTTGTCTATGGAGAAGACAAAACTTCCATGCACTTGACCCCGAAGGGCAAATTATTGTATGGGACCAAGGTGTCCATCCTAATTGAAGATCATTTCCCAGGGAACGTGGCCTTTGTTGACATGCACTTCTTCGATAGGAAGAATGTCAAGTTTGCCACTACAGCAGCCATAGAGAAATCGATCGGCTGGGGACTTCATGATAAACGTCCATTGGCATTCTCTCAGGCTCCTCAGCAACCTCAGCAGAAGAAGAGAAAAACGCTGAAGAAGCATACAACTGCTGAAGTACCTCCAGAGCATATCTATGTGGAGGATTCAGGGTCCAGGAAAGAAGATGTGACCCTGAGGGAGAAAGTCAAAAGAATTTTTGACGAGGGGATTCAGTCGGAACCCCCTACTGAAGCTGATGTTCCACCGACTAACTCCTCACCCTCTCTCCCTACCTCAGTTCTGCTTGCCCAAAGTAGAGCGACTGAGGAAATCACGGAGGAGATTCCCGAGATTCTGGACAACTCAGATCTCGTGGACATCGCCGTTCGGGCTAGAGTGCAAATGCGTCTGCGATTCCTTGATTGGGATCTGCTGGAAGAGATGTTGCACCTAAGGACTGCCGCCGAACTAGCCAGAGAGGAGCAGACTCTTCGAGAGGAGATTGGCTATGGCGAGGCAGCGGACATATTCTCCTTGGAGGATCTTAGGGCCGCTATGTTGATGCTCCTAAGTTAGAAGGGGAAATCTGATCAGCCCACTCAGCGCCAGACTCAGTCTGACTCCCACCGCGATAACTTACCCAAGGATGCAGACCAGGGAGGATCTGCTGAGGGACAATCTCCTAGGGACGACTCGCCGCCTCCACCACCTGAATCAGGCGTAGTCATTCCTACGCCATCCGAGACTCAGCCGAAGAAACAGTCCAGATATCAGGCTGCTGAGATCAAGAATCTCAAAATGGCGTCTATCAATAAGGTAATCAAACGCCAAGGTCACAAGAACCGTCTCCTCGCGGAAGACGTGCACAACAAATGGAGCCAATTTACAGAAGCACAGACCAAGGTGTTGGGAACCTTATCTACTCAAGTGCAGAAGATCAGCACCCCAACTGAAGTAAATGCTGAAGCGACCCTCAAACAAGCACTAGAAGCTCAATGGACCGATCTGCAAGCTCAGTTCCAAACTATTCTGCACTTTTTGAAATTCTGAAATTTATAATTCTTAACTTTTTGAAAATATTAGATTATTTTCTTTAATTACAACATGAGAAAAATAGAAATAAATGAATTGCCTCAACTATTTCTTAAGAGAATTCTGATGAATTGTCCGTTCTTTCCATCAACAATTACTCAAAAACTGTGTCTATTTTTTAATATAAAAAAAAATGAATAAAATAACACCATAATTAAAGTTTCTTAAGCTCTGCGCTGAAGAAATAAGACCATAATAATGATATGGAGAGAGTATTAGTATTATTTTAAAGTCAAAAGAAGTAAATGCAATTGCTAACTGTAGAAATTAGAGGTGTCTAAAAGGGATCGGTTTTCGGGATATACCGAATATTGAACCCAAAAAGTCGGTATTGGGATACCAAAATATCGTTCTTCGGGATGTGGTATCGGTATTGATATTGTATTTATCAGTATACCGGGATTTGGGATTACCGATCCCGAATTCGGTAAATACCGAAAAATAAGTAAAAAGTAAAAAATATAAAATAATACCGCCGCCTCAGTATGACTTCTTTTGTCTGATTATGAGAATAACCCTCCGCGCCGTCTGTCTGCGGCTCTGCCTCTACATTATCGTCGACCGTCCCCGTCGGCGCACCGCTCCGCCACTGGTCGAATCCCCTTCGCCTCTGCAGCCCGCCAGCAGCTATATTATGCCCTTTAATTAATGTGGAATTAAAGCTTTCTTCAACTCGAATAGATTTCTTCTGCTCAAGGCATTCCCATCACCTTTCTTGTAAGCTTTCTTGTCTTCTTCTTCTAGTTTTTGCACTCGTTGTAATTTCGCCTTTATTATACCTCGTAAAGGTGGAATCTTTAAAATGAATCGCCGAAAAGTGGTGTCTATTTTATGCCATTTTCATCGTATTTAATTGAAACCATGCAGAAGCAGTTTTTTTTTTTAAGAAATTGCGGGATTTTCGGGATTACCGAATCCCAATACCGAAATCCCATACCGAATCCCGAATTACCAAATTCCAAAATGGGAGCAGTTTTGGGATGACATTTCTTCTATTTTTGGGATTGGAATCCCAAAATTCGGTATTGCGATTCCCGATTCCGTCCCGATTGACACCCCTAGTAGAAATCATTCTAGTGCTTGAGGGTAATTTTGACCTTTACCTTAAAATAGGTGGAAAACTTTTACTTTTGTAAGTTCATAAAACTTTATACTTATTAAAAGTGGGTATTTATGTATATTGGTAGTTGTTGGATATGAGTCAGTAGATTGATACTCAGCTGTTCTAGGGTTAAAAGAAATTGGGGGAAATCATAGTAGTACTATGGAATTGAAGATCCCAAAACCGAGCTGATATCAGTAGATTAGTGTGTCGATAGGATTAGCTGATGTATAGGTTAGACTTGATGTTTTGTTTATTGTTTTTTGTCTAAGTCCTGTACGGGGTAGTTGTTGGACTGATCTTCTGCTGAAGATACTTTTCAGAACCCCATGTCATCAGTGTAATCGCTTGCGTTCTTCGTCAGAAGCTGAATGCTAAACTCAGCTGGAGACAGCGCATCAGCTTACCCGATCTCAGTAGAAGACATTATCAGCTGATGGTCATCAGCGGAAGAACCTATGCAAGCACAATACCTTCGCAGTCGACCAACTGACTATCAGAAGCTAACTTCATCAGTCAGACGACTCAGCCGAAGAAGACAGAGACATATTCAGTCTACTGTACCCGACAAAAAGCGACCCCCGCACCGAAGTCTTTTCGAATAGTTCGGCGAAGACATACGAGGTTGTTTGAACGGTCAACTCTGACACTCTCACCAACTACAAACCTCGACCAATGAGAAGCCGACAACGCTTACCTACTCTACAGTAAAGCTGCTCTCATGAACAGTGCATTAACTGCCCTGCTACAACTAGCTCGAATTTATGGCCGTTTTCTTTGGAGGCTTGTGACACGTGGCATCGTCGTCTCCAACGGACATATGCCACAACTCACAGCTATAAATAGAGAAGGATTTGAAGATTTCGAAAGATAGAGGAATATACGCGAAATCAAGGGAAAGCATTCAAGCTCACAACGCTCTAGAACATTCAAGCTTATCCAGAGACGAACTAGTTTTCATAGAACACTTCTTGTAGTTCATCTCTCTAGAGCTCTTTGATCCCTTTCTTCTCTAAACTAAGCTCATTGCGGATTCATAGCTTAGATTCGAAGGAGTTCGGATTTAGTGAATCGTTCTTGTTGTAAGAACTCCTTCTCGGTTGGAGAATATTCCCTCCCTTCTAAACTTAGGTTTGGATTGTAAAAGTCGCTAAGGACTATAACTTAGAAGGATCCGTCCCGCGTACGGTTTCCTTCTTTGAGACTTGCTCGAGATAAATCAACAAGTTTCTCCTGCCGGAGTTCGGGACCGTGGACGTAGGATCTGTTATCCGAACCACGTTAAAAATCGCTTGTGTTATTTACTGTTTTAACCCCATTCCATTTAACCCTGTTTTAAACCATCGGCTTGCATAAAACGTATCTTAAAAAGCGCACACCAAAAGACTTTACATTGCGAAAACACGTTTTCAAAAGAGACGACTCCGGGCCTAACACTTATCCGTACTACAGTCTCCGACTGAGTTTCGTAATACTGACATCAGTCAGTAGAAGAGCTCAGAAGCTGACTCACTTTGACCCCAGTGATCGAAGGCTTACTTGGCACTGTTCATCAGTTGCAAACATCAGCTTCAGCTGACCTTCACCGAAAAAAAAGGAACGAGCTCGTGTGTATTCACCCCCTCTACACACGACTTTTCGTCTCCGGACCAACAATTGGTATCAGAGCGCACGGTGTTCAACTGATCGCCGGTTCTGTAATACTGGTCCTCTCGAACTGATCCCGAAAACGTTTTCTCTGCACAAGCATCTCTTCATGTCATCCCTATACTCGTTGCAACATGTCTGATATGTCAGGTATTCGGATGGTGCCGATGTTCTCCTTTGAAAATTATACGGTTTGGCGCGTGCGTATGGAGGCACTCTTACGTCACTCCACGATAGCATGGCGGATGTTCTTGAAACAGGACCCATAATCCCCATGATCGACAGCGTCGTATTTACTGCTGGAGAAGGCGTAGGAGCACAGACAGGTGCAAAGATTCCCAAAGACAAATCTGCCTTCACACCTGAAGAGAAAAAGCTGCACAATCTAGACCGAGTGGCACAAACGCTATACTGACTACGCTCAGTGACTCACACCTCGGCAGAGTGCAAGATTGTAAAACAGCAAAAGAGCTATGGGATGCTCTGGCTGTACTGAGCTAGGGAACCCCTCAGATTAAGGAGAACAAGCTCGAACTAGAGCTTCAGAAGTTCGACGCCCTTACTATGGAGCCAAATGAGACGATTGACGAGCTCAGTGTTAGATTCACAAACCAAGTCAACGTCATCAATGGGCTGGGGAGGATGTTCACCAATAAAGAGATGAACACCAAGATCTTAAGAGCGTTACCTCGACAGAAGTGGCTTCCATTTGCTACTTATCTAAGACGTTCTGATCTAAATTCTCTAACTCCTGATGTTATCTTTTCAGAACTAAAAATGGAGGAATTTGAACATAGCCTACCCCGGGAGATGCTCCGAGTGCTCCAGTCGACACCCACATTGATCATGCCTTCAAGGCAATCGTCAAGAAAACGGAAACAAAAATACTTCATCGAGCAAGGCGGCTAGGCAATTGAAACAAAGTCATCCGAAATATCTACTTGCCGATCGGCTCGCGCTGATGACTCTCAAATATCAAAGAAAAAAGAGAGAGTCAGGAAGCTAAAGAAGTATCACAGAGATTCACCCTCAGGTAAGAAAGATTATCAAAAAAGGGAAGAATCTAATTCTACACCTGAATGCGTAAAAACGAGCATAAAGCCGCTAGTCCTTCAAAGGACTCGGTCGGAAAAAGCGAAGCAAAGAAAGTCTCTACATGCTATAACTACAAAAAGGAGGGACATTATCAGTACGACTGTCCCGAACTCTCAGCTGCTCAGAGAGCAGAACGACAGGCCAGAAGAGAAAAATTCGCCAAACGAAGGCAGGCCCACATAGCCGGAGAGATATCCGACAACTCAATTGAAGAGGATACTTTCATGTATTCCTCTCAAGACGAAGCCGCATTCGTCGCAGCTTGAGGAAACAAATACAAGTCTCGAAGAGTCGGCCGAATCTGCTTGATGGCGGGAGAAGAGACCGAGGTAAACTCTAAACCTAAAACAACCTCTTCTTCACATAGCACACACGACACATGTTCGTCACGCGATGATCCTCTAGACGTTGTGCAAGCGTATGATAAACTACTAGAGGAGTAGATTCAGCTGAGCAGAGAGTTCAGCAGAACGATTCAGGAACTTGAACAGGTAAAGGCTGAAAGTCAGAGACTTTCTTCTGATTGTCATGTCTCTACTGAGTCAGTGGATCTAGTGGCGAGACTCAAGGAAGAGATTAAATCTCTTATGACTAAGTCTCAGCTTCAAGAGACTCAAGATCTCGGTTCGACCAAGGACAATTCTGAGAAAGAGACTGAAATAGCTCAACTCGGCCGAAGCTCTCGGACGTACGAAGGATTATGATTCACTCGAAGAAGTGACGAAGTCCCGGAGAGGGCCCGATGACCGAACAAGCACCTTGGAGCTAAGGAGAAGTTGGAAAATATGCTCGAGCACAACGTCCAACCGCTGCTGTGAAGGAAGGCCTTGGCTACAAGCATGAAGCTTCCACTTCCAAGAGCTCGAGACTTGGCGGTCCGATAGGTTCGTCGAGGGAAAGTACAAGCTGCCTTGTCACTCCACCTCGGGCGAAGAACAAACAGAAAATTATTGCACCTCAGTCGAGCAACAAGAAGAAGCAACTGACAAATGGTTCCAGCCCCAGGACACCACGATCAAACTCAGGGGGAACCAAGAAGGTCTGATGGGCAGAACAGTATAGAGAATCACCGTATGAGCATCCGGCTCGATACGGTTCATATTACTATGAGCCCGGGGTCGGGAGAAGCGCTAAGACTCGAAGAAGAAAGCTCCCGAACCCAAAGTCAACAAGAAGTCGGTATCTCCAAGTCCTAAAGAGAGAGAAGCGACAAGGTTCGGAAGAAGAAGTCTCGGACTTCTAAGGTTCCTAAGGCGGATCCGGGTTCCGAAATCACCCACTAACCCGTAAGGACCCAACCGAACCAAAGGGTACCTAAAAATGTTTACGTCTTGCGGGTGCATAAGGACCCTTGGATAGTGGACAGCGGCTGCTCGAGACACACGACACATCGGAAGAGCTTGCGACCAACTACGTACAAGAAGATGGTCCCGCACTGAAGTTTGGTGACAACTCCAAAGGCTACACAAGGGGATATGGAACACCGAACATTGGGACTCCGCCTCGGTTCCAAGAGTAACATATGTTGAAGGACTTCAACATAATCTCCTTTCGTCGATCAATTCCGTGATAATCATAACGAGTTATCTTTGACGCCGGTTTTACGTGATGTTGTTGACAAATCTACGGGGAAAACAAGTGTTGTCGGGCTCGCGGAAGAAGAACATCTATGTTGCTAACCGGAAAACCACGGAACACGAGGCTTGCTTGCTTGCACGAGACTAAATCAAGTGACAAGTCGGTGGCTATGGCACAAGAGACTCAACACCCCGAACTTCAAGACTATGAACAAGCTCGCAAAGAACTCTAAAGTCGAGGGACGCCCAAGGAATCTTTTATCAAAGATAGAAATTGTGAAGCATGCACGAAGGGAAAGCAGACAAAAGAAGAGCAATCCACCTATTCATTCACCTTCCACCGATGGAATCCTTCACCGCTCCACATGGATCTTTTCGGGCCGCTCTCCAATGACTATAAGAGGCAAGAAGTATGCCCTAGTCGTCATAGACGACTACTCGAGATATACTTGGGTCATCTTCATCGCCAATAAGTCCGATGTTCGACCGAGCCGCCTAATCTACCGAAAAAGCTCGGTATGGAAAAGGACATCAAGATACGAGAGGATACGCTCGGACGGAGGAACGGAGTTTCTAAACTCGTAGTTAAAAAGTACTTGCGATAAAGAGGGAATTCAGCACGAGACATCAGTGCACGCACCCCTCGCCAGAACGGACTTGCTTGAACGAAAGAACAGAACACTCAAAGAAGCGAAGCAAGAACACTCCTAGCGACTCTGGACTACCCTCAAAGTTTTGGGCGATGATGCTACGACACGGCCTGCTACACTCGTAACCGCTCACTTGCTTACAATGCAACACATGAAGACGCCTTACGAACTGTGGAAAGGGAGAATTCCTTCTATTTCTCATTTCCATATTTTTGGCTGTCCTTGCTTTATCCACAATAATGGGAAAGATCAGTTGAAAGTCTTTGATAGCAAATCTGATCAAGGAGTATTCTTAGGATACTCTCGGGTCAGCAAAGCATTCAGAGTCTTTAACTATCGGACTCTTTGTGTGGAGGAAAGCCCTCATGTTGTTTTTGATGAGTTTGTTACTGAGGACAGGAAAGATACTGAGCCAAACACTGAAGATGTCAGCAGCAAGCTACAGGATCTCGGACTGATTGATAAAGCTAAGAAGATCCAGCATTGTTGGGATGATGAGTCAGACGATGATGAAATTTAGACTCAGTCAACAAGCAATGTAGCTGACCTAGTTGATTCTCCAGAACAGAATCAACAACAGGTAACAAAGGTCGATGAGGAAGCCCCCGTAGTAACTGACACCTCTACTGAGAATATAAACTCAGGGGGAACGTTAAATGTTCCTGAGCTAAATGCCCCTGAACCTGGAAACTCAGTAGATCCTAATCTTCTTACTGAATTGCTTCGGTCCACGAACGCATTACTCGAAAATGCCTAATACTCCTATTGACTGTGCAGAAGTAGTATCAGAAGAAGAAGCCCGACTCAGACGCTCGTGGCTCGATGCTCATTCTTCAGATCTAATCATTGGAGATCCGTCAGCTACTATAAGGACAAGATCAAGATTAAGTCAAGGCGAAAGCTCACTTTACTCTTGTTTTTTCGTCTGCGAGATGAACCTCAATCGATAGAGGATGCACTTAAAGATGCTGATTGGGTCATAGCCATGCAAGAAGAGTCGAACCATCCGTGCGAAATGAAGTATGGGAGCTTGTTGACAGACCTACACATCAGCACGTGATCGGAACAAAGTGGGTCTTCAAGAACAAGCGAGATGAAAACAACGTCATTGTCAGAAATAAAGCTCGACTAGTTGCAAAAGGTTACAGTCAAGCTGAAGGAATTGACTTTGATGAAACATTCGCTCCAGTCGCCAGATTGGAAGCCATTCGTCTTTTCCTAGCATATGCAACACATCAAGGTTTTAAAGTATATCAGATGGATGTGAAGTCAGCTTTTCTGAACGGCGTGCGAAGGAAGAAGTCTACGTTGAACAACCACCTGGCTTTCAGCAGGGACATCAGGTGTACAGACTTAGGAAAGCTCTGTATGGGTTAAAACAAGCACCCAGGGCTTGGTATGATACCCTATCAGACTTTCTACTTCAGAAAGGTTTTCAGAAGGGGATAGTAGATCACACTCTATTCAGCATAAAGTCAGAAGATGACATTCTACTGGTGCAAATCTACGTGGACGACATCATTTTCGGTGCGTAAACGAAGTCATATGTCGGCGGTTTGAGAAAATGATGAAGGAGAAATTCGAGATGTCTATGATGGAAGAGATGAATTATTTCCTTGGATTTCAAGTAAAGCAATCAGCTGAAGGAATTTTCATCAATCAGGCCAAATTCACTCGAGATCTTCTCAAAAGATTCGGCGTGATTCCAAGCAAGCCGATCAAGATCCCCATGAACACAAACTTTAAAATCGATCTAGACAATGAGGGAGCTTACGTTAACCCTACCGATTATAGAGCTATTATTGGTTCTTTACTTTATTTAACAACCTAGCCGACTCGACATAACTTATCTTTGTAGGTGTATGCGCAAGATTTCGGGCGAATCCCAAGCGAAGTCATCTAGACTCGGCGAAGAAGATTCTGCGATATCTAAGAGGAACACCCGATCTTTGGGTTATGGTATCCTGCCGATGATAATCTAACACTAACAGAGTTATTCTCGATGCCGATTATGCGGGATGCGGGATAGATCGAAAATCAACTTCCGGAACATGTCGGTTCCTAGGCGGCAAGGCGATATCGTGGTTTTCAAAGAAACAAGCACTCGGTAGCTACGTCAACTACGGAAGCCGAGTACATGGCTGCAGGAAGTTGTTTGTGCCCGGATCCTTTGGCTTCGACAACAATTGAGAGATTATGGTATAACTCGGGATGAAGTGCCCATCTACCGTGACTCCACCAGGTCAATAGCTATAACTCGGAACCCGGTTACGCATACGAGATGCAAGCACGTGGATATTCGACATCACTTCATCAGAGACCATGTCGAGAAGAAGGACATCAGAATGGAGAAAATCCATACTGATAAGCAAAGGGCAGACATACTAACCAAGCCACTAGCTGAGAACAGGTTCAGAGAACTATCAGTTGAGCTAGGTCTGCTAGATCTTACTGAGACAAATCAGTAGAAGCCAACTACTGATAATGATATACTTAGCAACAATTGGTATCAGTATGGAATCAGCATGACGTCCATCGATTCAATCTTAGACGTCCACTGATAATGATATACCTTTATTACGTATATCTATAGTATTGGCGGCTAAGTAATCATACCCTCTATATCATTCAATCTTAGACGTCCATCGATTTTGAAAAATTAAATTTGAACCATAGGATTCAAACTGAAGATCAAATCAACTAATACAAATCTTTTCAACTTCGATTACTCCTCACTTTTCGCCATTCTCATATCTTAGAGCTTTTTCTTAGCGATTCAGTTATCTTCCTTACATCTACATTCAAACTGCATTGCTATATCTCCTTTCAAGCTCTATTTCACGGTAATGTATTACTATCCGCTGATAGTTACTAACTTACTCTATTTTCAAGTGCTAACAATTTGTTTTGCAGATTTCGATGGCGGTAATACAGACACCCAAGAATTTGGTTGAGATCATGACCGTTCGGACTCAGTTTGAGCCGACGATGGCCTTCCGGCAGGTGGACCTTTCATATTTGGAGCCGGTGTTTGATGCCCTTGAGAAGTCAGGGCTGTCTACACTTGTAACGAAGCACCCCCGTGCTCATCTGCCGAGACAAGTTGTGGAGGCTTATTTCAATTGGAAATCATTAGCCTCAGGAGGAGAAGAGGCATCCTTTGGATACAGTCGGGAAGTGGCCCCGAACAAATGGAGGGAGACTACGCATTCTTTTAATATATCAGAGGCTTTGGTCCTCGCCTTCAACCTCCCTTCAGCTGGTATTTCTCCCATTGGTTATAAGGAGAGGGAGATAAATAACTACGTGAAGAAATTACGTGGACGCAGACGACCTTGTATTCAAGACTGCGCTGCCGAGGAATCTGTTGCTACCTCAGTACAGAGGTTTAGCGTATGTGGTATCCCACATCCTGACGAGCTCAGCTGGATCGTACGATTAGCTTTCTAAGCCGAGGATACAACTCATGATGGCTATCGATGATGGGGTACAAGTGAACCTGGGCGATTATTATACTACTCGGTCGAAAGCCCGGTCGCGAAGTTCACGACTTTGCCTACTGGTGAGAGGCGGATGGCCAGTACAGGCAAGCTTCTATTCGGCACGAAGATGTCGGTGCTGATAGAAAGCGTGGTTCAAAGGAACTCAGCATTTGAGGACTCCAAGTTGCTCGACACCAAGGCGATAAAATTCCAAACTAAAGCGAAGAACGGAGAAGTCAATTGGCAAAGGGCCGCCGGAGCCGAAGAGAGCAGCTCTCGCCTTGCCCGCTCACGTTGAAATTCCCAAGAGGAGGAGGCTAAATAAGCCACGACCTGCTGAGGTCACGTGGCTCGGCCCACGACAGCTTGTAGAGCCAACTCCTCCTCCACCTCAAGAAGAGCCACCCTTGGACTCCGATATCTTGGAATAGAAGGAGCTACGATCAAGGACAAGGTCCAAGTGATCAGCTCGAGAAGAGACCGAGTCGGAAGATAGGGAACCGAATGCGGAGGCGCTGCCGAGTGGACAACAAGCGATACCACTCGATCAGCGTCTTTGCGTTCGAGATTCAGCCGAGAGATACCGGAAATAGGCGAGCATGCGATCTCGTTGAGATTGCGGTAAGGAAAAGAGCACGATGCTCTTAAGATTTCCGAACTGGGACATACCGATCGATTTTGCCAAATCCCAGCGAGCCACAAGATGAGCTGCGCAGGGAGCAAGAGCTCCAAGCCAAGATTGGATTCGGAGAGCCACTGATGTGGCATCCTTCGAAGATTTGAGAGCCGCAATGCTCTATTTACCGAGCTTGAGAGCTCCGACCGAAAGGACTCCGCCCCCATCTCCACCTTCTGATAAAGGTGATAATGATGATCAAGATGAGGAGATGGATGGCAAACCCAAGGAAGCAGACCAGGGAGAATCTGCAGAGGGACAAACTCCCCAAGAGAAGAGCCCAACACCACCCATAGTCACATCCGGTGAGGCTACAACTGCTCCGAAGTACAGTAGGGAGCAGTTGATCTCGTTCTCGAGCGAGAGGCTCGGAACCAGGCTCTTATCGATACAACCCATCGGTTCCGTGTCCTCACGTTCTGTCAACAGGGCTATCAAACGCCAAGGTGAGAAAAATCGACTCCTAGCAAAAGATGTTCATTTCAAATGGGAGAAGTACACCAAGGCTCAGAACGAAGCTCTAAGTAAGTTGGCCGCCGACATCTCAATTCCTAAAGAGGCTTCTCAGCCAGATTTCAAGGAGATAGTTGAGCGGCCCTAAGTGCTCAAAAGGCCGATTTAACGGCACGAGTCGGCGAGCGCTTGCCGCTCGGCATAAAACTTTCTCGGAGCGGTGACTCGAGCCATGAAAACAGTTCAAGGCTTCATAGATGAGAGAAACAAGATAGCAACCGGTTCTCTTCAAACAGCCATCAAGCAACAGTTGAGGCCTTAAAAGCCATTCAGAACGAAATAACAGAATCAAATGATCAAGCTCTGCTGAAACTCCGTCAGGAGTCAGCCGCTCAGTTGAAGAAATCTAGAGCTGATCAGGAGAAAGACTGGGAAAACTACTGCAACTTGGTCAGTGATTTTGATAACACAGTTACCAAGATCAAAGATTTTGTGTTAAAAGAAATTGGGGTATGAGTCAGTAGATTGATACTCAGCTGTTCTAGGGTTAAAAGAAATTGGGGGAAATCATAGTAGTACTATGGAATTGAAGATCCCAAAACCGAGCTGATATCAGTAGATTAGTGTGTCGATAGGATTAGCTGATGTATAGGTTAGACTTGATGTTTTGTTTATTGTTTTTTGTCTAAGTCCTGTACGGGGTAGTTGTTGGACTGATCTTCTGCTGAAGATACTTTTCAGAACCCCATGTCATCGAGTGTAATCGCTTGCGTTCTTCGTCGAAGCCGAATGCTAAACTTCAGTGGAGACGGCGCATCGGCTTACCCGATCTCGGTAGAAGACATTATCAGCGATGGTCATCGGCGGAAGAACCTATGCAAGCACAATACCTTCGCAGCGACCAACCGACTATCGAAGCTAACTTCATCGCCGACGACTCGGCCGAAGAAGACAGAGACGTATTCGATCTATCGTACCCGACGTAAAGCGACCCCGCACCCGAAGTCTTTTCGAATAGTTCGGCGAAGACATACGAGGTTGTTTGAACGGTCAACTCGACACTCTCACAAACTACAAACCTCGACCAATGAGAAGCCGACAATGCTTACCTACTCTACAAAGACAGTTTGCTCTCATGAACAGTCGCATTAACCGCCTGCTGCAACTAGCTCGAATTTATGGCCGTTTTCTTTGGAGGCTTGTGACACGTGGCATCGTCGTCTCCAACGGACATATGCCACAACTCACAGCTATAAATAGAGAAGGATTTGAAGATTTCGAAAGATAGAGGAATATACGTGAAATCAAGGGAAAGCATTCAAGCTCACAACGCTCTAGAACATTCAAGCTTATCCAGAGACGAACTAGTTTTCATAGAACACTTCTTGTAGTTCATCTCTCTAGAGCTCTTTGATCCCTTTCTTCTCTAAACTAAGCTCATTGCCAGATTCATAGCTTAGATTCGAAGGAGTTCACATTTAGTGAATCGTTCTTGTTGTAAGAACTCCTTCTCAGTTGGAGAATATTTCCTCCCTTCTAAACTTAGGTTTGGATTGTAAAAGTCGCTAAGGACTATAACTTAGAAGGATCTGTCCTGCGTACAGTTTCCTTGCTGAGACTTGCTCAGATAAATCAACAAGTTTCTCTCGCCGAGTTCGGGACCGTGGACGTAGGATGCATTATCCGAACTACGTTAAAAATCGCTTGTGTTATTTACTTGTTTTATCGTATTGCATTTAACCTGTTTTAAATCATCGGCTTGCATAAAACGTATCTTAAAAAGCGCACGACCAAAAGACTTTACATTGCGAAAACACGTTTTCAAAAGAGACGACTCCGGGCCTAACACTTATCCGCACTACGCCTCCGATCGGAGTTTCGTAATACCGACATCGGTCCGTAGAAGAGCTCGAAGCCGACTCACTTTGACCCCAGTGATCGAAGGCTTACTTGGCACTGTTCATCGATTGCAAACATCGCCTTCACCGACCTTCACCGAAAAAAAAGGAACAGAGCTCAGGTGTATTCACCCCCCTCTACACCTGACTTTTCGTCTCCGGACCAACAGTAGTGTTTGAAAATCAATATATACAGACCGATTCAGAAAATTGAGCTTCAGTGGTTTAATTGGTCGAACTATTGGATTGACCCTAACAATTTTGGTGTAACACGCCTAAACTTTTGTAAATCTATTCATTTATAAAGAAAAATATAAAATATTACTTGATTTAGGTGGTGTTTGGAACAACTTTCAATTGCAGCTTATAGTTTTCAGCTGCAACTGGAGTGTTTGAAATACCTAGCTTTCAGCAGAAATTCGCTACCAAATATAGTCAAGATAGAAAAGCTGCTTAAGTTGCTATGACCCAACTTTCAGCTGCAGCTTACAACTTATCTAATTTATTAGGCTATTTTATCCTTTTAATATTTTAGAATTGTCAAAAAATCATTAATTTTAAAATTAAAATTTTCTTAGTTACAAATTTAATTATAATTATATTTTAATATATTAGTTAGTAATTTGATAAAAAATATTTTATATTTATTATTTATAAATTCTTCAAGTTTAAAGGAATAATTATTATTAAAATTAAATATAATTAAATATATATTAATTAAAATAGGGGTTTTGAAAATTTTGAATTAAATTTTTTTTTTCTAATTTCATTTAATGATAATTATTTCTTGTCTAAGCAAATAAGTAATATTTAAAATATAATAGTATGATATGTTTATGTTAATATGATATATTATAAATTTATATAATATAAAAATTAATTATATTTATTTATTTATTTATTATAAATTATAATTATTTTATAATATTGAGGGTAAAATGTACTCCCTCCGTCCCATTTGAAATGACTTGTTTTCCTTTTCGGGACGTCCCATTTGAAACGACCCGTTTCCTAAAAAGGAAATAACTTTTTCATATTTTATCATTTCTCTCACGTACTTTATCTACTCTCATTATATTAATCATTTTCTCTCTCATACTTTATTATCTACTTTCTCACTATCACACTCATCTTTACTCTCTTACTTTATCATCTACTCATCTATCATACTTTATCTTCAACTTTTTTAATTCTCGTGCCCATTTAAAACTGGTCGTTTCAAACGGGACGGAGGGAGTATATTTTAGTTAAAAACTTAAAATAAGATGATTCAGCCGGTTCAATTGAGTTAAGAGAACCCATTAAACTCAATTCTGATCGAGTTTTAATATTTTTTTTCTTAAAAATATGATTTTTATGACTTTCATGGTGGTAGAGATTTGAACTCGAAACTTCAAACTAAATTCCAGAAAGTGTTATCACTAAGTGGGTGTTTGGAGTAGCTGGAGTTTATTAATAAGTACTGAAAGCGGCTTGCAGGTGTTTGGAAATAAGTGTAGAAAACTGTTGAAAGTAGAAAAAATAGTGTTTGTAAAAGTATCAATCCAAGTATTTCTCAAGACCGGCCTAAATCTGCTGCTAGGTCTCGGTTCAACTAATCCAACAGGGCCGAGTCTATATTAGAAGGGGGAAGAGATAGAGGGATTGAAACTTAGATTTATCATTTTAATAAAAGTGAGAAATAAGAACAAGGTACTCGTGTGAGACGGTGTGTTTTGTGTATGTTCAGATGAGGCTCCTTTGGTTGTCTGTCAAAGTTGAAAAAGAGTCGGGAATAAAAATCCCCTTTTGATTCCTTTAGCCAACTCACAAACTCACCATTGCCAACACATTACAATTCCCATTATAATAAAATTCTCATTTTATTAATGCTAAACTTAAACAGACAATAAATAAGTAGCTTTGGGTTCCAGCTCAATAATGCACTTGTCATTTCTTTAACATAAACGAAATCAATTTCGACCCAGCATTTTGTACACTGACAGCTGTTTACAAATATAATCCTCTACAACTCACAAGATTATATTGTTTAAATGGTTTCTATCACAACCCCACCATCAAATTCCTCACTGAATATGACATTTGTGGGGCAAAATTCAAATTCATCCACAACACAATCAATAGGGCCTACTTGTATGTGACAGTCTAGCAAAGCCATCTGAAATGGTAAATCTCAAATACCAGTTTATTTCCATATCCCAAAAAAATATTACTCCCGCCATCTCATAGAAAGTGCTTTATTTTCATTTTTGATCTGTTTCATAGAAAGTGTTCTGTTTTAAAAAAAAACAAATAATATGTGGATCAAAATTAACAACACACCACACAATACAAGTTTCTTAATCTCCGTGCCTCATAGAAAGATGACATTTTCTGTGGGACGGAGGGAGTATAAAATTGGAAGAAGCAAACTACAACGATTCCACTGAATTAATCAATGATAAATATGAATATCCTGAAGAAAAGTAAACAAGGTCTTTGCGGGAAAATGTTATACATGGAAGATTGTCTCTTCATCAACCTTAAACAAGTTGATTGAGAGCAAGAATGGAGCAATTGAAAGCACGACTATATACAGAAGCCACTCTCACTTGGGGCTTCAATTGAATATAGAGTCAATATATCACAGCTCAACTTTCATCTGAATCCCTGCAGAAACAGAGCAACCATGCATCAGATTCAGATCAATCAGCAACAAATTAATCTCGCCTCACTTACCTTGAATACTTTGGCCGAATCCCATCTGCACAATGCTATGCAGATCATCCTCCCAGAAGGATGAAACCTAAAAGATAACATGATTTAGATCGTATGTATAACTAGAAAGAAAGAAAGAAAGAAAGAAAGAAAGAAAGAAAGAAAGAAAGAAAGAAAGAAAGAAAAGTCCCACAAAACTATCAAACATACTTGAGAGGCAGCATCACCAAAACTATCCATTCTTCCTGCAGAAGCAGAAGCAGCAAGATTCAGATTGTTAGGTCCCTCCGGAGACTGGAACGGGTAGCTATCTGGAGGGTACGCCGACCCACGAGATTGAAACATCTGCAGCAACCAAATTCATGATCCGCCAGGGCCACAACAACTACTGTAATTATTCGAAATGATTCTTACATCCAGCTTGCCCACGTGACCCTCCATTCTTGGATTCAAAGTAGCAAGTTTCATGGAAAGGAACTACACAAAAATCAAGAATTCATAAAGTGCAGTAGAGAGGAGGAGATTAACAAACATTATTTGTATTGAATTAATATTTACCTCCACTTGGCGCTGTAAAGACTGGACGTAGTTAATGATCTCATCAAGCATAACGGCTTTTCCAGTCACCTATATATCAAAAAAACAGAGGAGCAGGCCCCATTTCAGAACTTCATCCCTCAAAAACAAATTAATTAATTGCAATAGGGTAAAAAGAAACCTTATTGCAGCCGGGTACCAGATCTTGAAGGACTTTCATTCTCTCGCTGATCTTCTCTCTCCGAACCTAAAGTATGATTGAGATTAATGAAACTAGCCAGAAATGATGGATGTGGGAAGGATATATAAGGAGTTTTCATACTCTTTCAGCAAGGCTGTGGGCGTCAGTCGCTTGGCCGCGTCGAGCTCGGACATGAATGTAGTCTTTGGGCGGTTCTTCTTCTGATTTGCTTCTTTTCACGCTCGAATCACTATTCTCTGATATCTGCCATCAGCACACATCTTTCAATTAATTACGAGAAGGAGAATAAGAATGTATTTATTTATTTAATTAGTTAGTTACGTTGGGTGCATGGGTTGCTTCTTCTGCCTTTCCTTTTGGAGCTGATGACTTTCTCTTTCTAGAATTGGGTGCAGCAGGGAAGATCTGGTCAGAAAGCATGGAATTCTCCCTTACATCGGTATTTTCCCAGTTTTCTTGAACTGCTGTTGGTTTCTTGGCGGAAAAGCAAGAAAGCCTTGCTGCCCTCTCAGCGAAGGCCGGATCAGACGAGAAGGTCGGAACAGAGAGAAATTGATTTCCCTTGGGAGGGGAGTTGAGAGGGGTGCCGTAGCAGGAAGTGGTAGCGCTGTTGCAAATGCTGCCCAATCTGCCAATCAGCTCTCGAAGGACGATGTTTTCGCCATTGTTGTTGTTGGAAGCAGTTGGAGATGAGACCATGGAGCTTAATGCAGACTCAAAGGGATCTTTTTGATCCATTAAGAAGTTGCTGCAGTTTAGATCATTGAACATGATTGCAAATGATGTATATATATATATATATGTATGTGGAGAAAGGGCTGAGAGAAAGGTGATTGGTGCGGTTGATGTTTGAGCTCATTCACTTAAATGAAATGAGATGATAGTTGAGAGCGACGATAATAAAGAAATCAGAAATGTTTGTTTGACCTTGTTGGAATGTATTATTGTTATATATACTTGTTATCAAAGCATTCATTGTAAGACAAGCTCCCCCAAACTACGTACTATGTCGAGCCTTGCCGACCTTAAACACCAAACTACCTCATGTTTCTATTTTTGTTTCTTAAATATATATTTTATTTTTTATGGACTAACTTAAGCAATTTGAACACATAAATCGTAAGGTCACGGAAACATAACTGTCAACCATTGCTCTAATCCTAAATTAAAGGAGATGTACCAAATCTGTCAAAAATCCAAATCATTATTTTGCTACACAATGTATCTCAGTTTCTACCTTGTATTTACAACATTAAAATGTGTACAAGTAACTTCCTCGCTTATCTGCAATCAACACTTACGGAGTTCCAAACGGGTTGAAGAATGAGTCTGCAAATATTGAGACTTGACATTTGCAATTTCCATACATTACAATCAAATTGATACATATAGACTACAATCGGAGTTATCTTATGTTCTTCATTTGCTCCCTGGTGATCGTTGTATTGCACCAAATAATCCTGCAAAATTAGAGGATTATATCAGTATAGTTCACAGGGTATCGAACACAGGGAACGGACGACTAGACACTTTATTTTCCTACTTATCTATGGTTTTGGTTAGCAACCACGCAAGTTTTGAGTTTTAATCTAAGCTACGAAATTGTAAAACTGAAAGAAATTAATAAAACTGGAAACTGAATATAAACTGTATGAATTGGGCAATTGAAGGGCAGGTCCAGCAGAATATTCAAGAATCCTCGGCACTTAATATGAATTAATCTCAAGAATCTACTAGTTATAGACCACCGTAACTTAAACTGCGTGATCCTCACTCCCACTTACTTAGTCGGTAACCGCCTTGTTGGGCATCGAAACGGCTACTTCCCTAACCTAACTACAACCTACGTTGTTGGACAATCAATAAATTTAATAGCTAGACAACTTTATCGAACTAAGGCAGTCTAGTATAGGAGCCTACTCGTATGTTGGGCATCTAATAGTCTCCTATCGGTTTAATCCAATTACTATTACGAATAATTTCGCTACTTACCTAGCCTTGTTCCACGAGAAACGATGGAAGTACTAAGTTAGCTACACACTACGCAACCTAGGGTGATCAAGCCTAAATTACTAGCCAGATTAATTAATTCAGAATTAACTCGAAACCCTTTTGATTAATTATTCGAAACTAAGCCTCATGTACTGTTCACGTGTGCATTTACATTCTGCCGGACCCTAAAAAGTTTAGCTACTCATGCAGATGCTTCGGTTGGGCAATTGAGACAGTTTACAGAAAAGAAACATAAACACGAATAACCCTAGATCTAGCATGAACGAAATTTAAATTAACTAAGGCACAAAATAACATAATGTTTAAACCTACGAAATTAAACTAGAACTTGAATTAAAATAGCAACGAATGTTCAGACGTAAATATTAAGTTCCTACGAAAACGATTAACAACGAAATGAAATTAAAACTAGAATTTCAACTATGAAATTAAAAAGCATAAATAACGGAAATGAAAAGGATGTTTCTTCTTCAACTATGAACTACGGAAATCGGAAATGGCTTGGTATGTCTTCGGTGGCGGTCGGCTGCGGCGGTGATGGTTCGGCGGTCGGCGGCGGTGATCGGATCGGAAGGGGGCAATGGCAAGATTGTGTGTTCGGGGTTTGGGGCTTGTTCGATGGTATCAAGGTTGTGATTTTCGTCCCCCTTCAACTCCTTATATACTCCTCATTTTCTTTCTCTCCAAGCTAGGTCAAATCTTTTAATAAGGGAAGAGATTTGGATAAATACGGAAATAAGATCTTCCCTTAACTACAACAAAATATCTTCTTGATTCTTTCCTTCTCCACAAATCCGCGGCCACGTCATCAATTCCGTGCCTTTTCTTCATAAAAAATCGCCAAATATTATCATCGTCATCATGCCACGTCAGCACCTAAAACCTGCATTTTTCGCCACTGCGAGTGCACCGGTTGGCCAATTGACGCACTTTTCGGCCTGAAATTACTAAGTACAAAAACGACTCATCACTCCCCCTGACTTGTTATTCTCAATAGAGGTCGCAGTTACCACTTGGGTTTCTTAATCGATATGAATTACTTGAGAATGATTCTATTCAGTAGAATTATTCATTTCAGCTAATTTGGCTGTTGGTTGGATGTAAGTTCCTTCTTCATCATCTGAATTATCATCCCAACAATGCTGAATCTTTTCAACATTATCATTTAAACTCAGATCCTGTAACTTGATGCAAACATCTTCAGTGTTTTTCTTTGAATCTTGTTGCCTATCCTTATAAATAAATTCCTTAAACACCACATGAGGGCTTTCCTCCACGCAAGGGTCCTATAGTTAAAGACTCTGAAAGCTTTGCTGACCAGGAGTATCATAAGAAAACTCCTTAGTCTGACTTCCTATCGAAGACCTTTAAATGATAATTTCCATTATTGTGGATAAAACATGAACAACCACATATATGAAGATGAGATCTAGAAGGTGTTCTCCTTTCTTATAATTCATATGATGTCTTCATGTGAAGCTTTTTTAGTAGTGAGTGATTCTGAGTGTAGCAAGCTGTATCAGTAGCTTTTGCTCAGAATTTAGATGGCAATCCAAAGTCCGCGATGAGCGTTCTTGTTGCTTCATTGAATGTTCTGTTTTTTCCGTAAATCCGTTTTGCTGATTCGTACATGCTGTAGACGTTTCATGCTTGATGCCTTCACTGTCGAGTACTCTTTAACCATTGAGTTTAGAAATCTTGTGCCTCAATCTAAACGGATTCTCTGAATCTTGATGTCCTTTTCTACGCTGAGTTTCTTTAGGAGCTTTGGCTGCTCAGATTTGACATCAGATTTTTTGGCGAAGGATATTACCAATGTATCTCTTGAGGAGTGATCTATAACCACAAGGACATATTTCTTGCCTCTAATAGTCACCGGAGAGACTGACCCGAATAAGTCCATGTGAAAAAGATGAAAGAATCCGTCAGTAGAAGGTGATGGAATACGAGGATTGCTAGATTTCGTTTGCTTTTCCTTCACAATGTTTGTGTTTGCTGAACACCTCATTGGGCAGTCTTCTGACTCTTGATTCCTTTGTCGGCTTGTTCAATTTGAAGTTGAGGAGACTGAGTCTTCTGTGCCATAACCATCCCGTTTTATTATTGGATTTAGGTTATGCAAGCAAGTAGGCTTCAGGTTCAGCGGTATCCCAATCTTGATGCCTTTACTATCGCAGTACTCTTGACTCATTGAGTTCAGAAATGATGTGCCTCTACCTGAGCGGATTATCTGAATCTTGATGTCCTTTTCTACACTGAGTTTCTTCAGGAGCTTTGGCAGCTCAGTTTTGACATTATATTTTTTGGCGATGAATATTACCCATGTATATCTTGAGAAGTCGTCTATAACCCCGAATAAGTCGATGTGAAGAAGCAAAATGATTCGATCAGTAGAAGGTGACAGAATAGGAGGATTGCTAGACTTTGTTTGGTTTTCCATCAGACATGCTTCATAATGTTTGTGTTTGTTGAACACCTCGTTGCGCAGTCCTCTGAATCTTGAGTCCTTTGCCAACTTTTTCATTGCTTTGAAGTTGAGGTGACCGAGTCTTCTGTGACACAACCATCCCGTTTTGTCATTGGATTAGTTTTTGCAAACAAGTAGGCTTCAGGTTCAGCGGTATCCCAATCTAAAATATAAATGTTCTTCTTCCGCAACCCTGATAACATTGTTTTCCCTGTAGATTTATCCAATACATCATAGAAACCAATGTTAAAAGTAACTCCATTAAAATTATCTCATAATTGACTGATTGAAAGGAGATTATGTTGAAGTCCTTCAACATAAGTTTCTCTTGGAATTGTGGCTGTTCCAATGTTCAGTTTTCTGTATCCCCTTGTATAGCCTTTGGAGTTGTCACCAAACTTAATTCTGGGTCCTTCTTGTTGGACATAGTTGGTCAGTAGATTCTTTTGGTATGTCATGTGTCTCGAGCATCCGCTTTCCACGATCCAAGGGTCCTTGTGCACCTAAAAAACAAAAATAAATGTATGTATCCTTTGTTTTTAGGTTTGGTCCTCAGATTGTTAGTCATTTTTTGAACGTGAATCTGTTGGACAACCCTGGTGGTCTTAGACATTTTCTTTTCTCTGCTGTCAATGTATCTCACTTCTGAACTGGGAGATACTTACTTCTTAGCCTTATGTGGTTCATGAGTTTTCTTCTTTTGAATCTTAGGACTTCTCCTAACCTTGGGCTCATAGTAATATGATCCATACTGATTTGGATGAGTCCACTGAGGTGGTCCGTATTGTTAAGCCCATCTGAGTTTCTTTGTTCCTTCTTGATTGGATCAAGGAGTTCTAGGGCTTGAACTTCTTGCGTTTAGCTGATAGTTGGGCTGAGGTGCCTTAGCCTTCTATTTGTCTTGGCCTGGGGGTTGATGGAATCAGCATATTGAGTTCCCCCTTGAACAAACATGTTAGTTAGCTTTTCTGAGTCTTTATGAGTTTACGTTGATGCTGCTTATGAATATCCAAGTCCTTCTTAGGTGAAGGATGATATCTTAACTCTTAGCATCTCTTAGCTTCTCTTTGGCTCCTAGATATTGCACATTCATCAGTGCTCTCCACACCTCGTCACTCTTCCTAAGTGCCTCATAGTCTGCTTTAACTTCTGAGAGCTTCTGACTCAGACTGACAATCTCAGTATCTTTCTTAGTAATGTCTTTAGTCAGTAATGAGATCTGATATTCTTGTTGTTGGGACTTGGTCATCAAAGATTCAATCTCCACGTTTTGCCTCACAATAAGTCCCTCGGAGTCAGTAGAGATTGGACTTTCCAGAGAAAATCTCTAATCATCTGCTTTCAAGATTTCCATTTCCTAAATTGTTTTGCTGAACTACATACTCATTTGGATCTGTTCCTCAATAAGATCTTCGTACGCTAGAACCACGTTTAGAGGGAGGTTCTCTTGTAGCTGAGCATGTGTCATGTGTGCTTGGTAATGAGGAATTTACATTTAAATGAGAGTTTACCTCAGCCTCTTCTCCAGCCATTAGACATTTTTCAGTATCTTCAACTTCTATGGCCATGAATGCTGCTCTTTCTGCTGCTGAGAGCTCTGGGCATTCATATTGAGAGTATCTAGACTTCATGCAGTTATAACACGATAAGGATTTACCTTCTATTTTTACTATATCTTTAGATTGTGTGGCAGTATTCTCCGTGTTCTTGCATTCATATTGAGAGTTAGATTCATTTTTCTTATTCGAGGTATCATTCTTACCTTGTGAGCCTTTAGCAACTCTCTTCATTTTTCCGACTCTGTCCTTCTCCTTTTAATATTTTAAGGCCAGTAGGTGTAGTGGTCATCAAGGTTTTCAGCATTAGGATTGGACATCGTGCTTACTGCTGAATTGCTATTGAAGTGCTGACCGTTTCTCTAAAAGCATAATCTACTGGTTTGTCAGTAATTGACTGTAGAGTTCGTTGTAGAACATTGTGCTCAAACTCTTCAGCCTTGAATTATGAAAAGATATGTTCAGAACGTCGTAAATAAGTAGAGAATTAATACCATTCTGGTCTAGGAAATGATTCTATGAAGATCTTTGTGTTTATTTCATTGTTGTAGAAAGTTTTTCCTAGCCCGTTGATGCTGTTCATCAGATTCGTAAATTTGATGTTGAGATCGTCAATCTTTTCAAAGGGTATTATGGTGAACATTTCTAATTTCTGTAGTTCAGCTCCAATTTGTTATCTTTTATCTGCTGAGTTCCCCGACTCAGTAAAGCTAGAGCATCCCAGAGTTCCTTCGTAGTTTTGCAATCATGCACCCTTCCGAGATAAGAGTCACTGAGCTTAGGCAGTATAACATTTCGAGCTACTCGGTCAAGTTTGAGCAACTTAATTTCTTCTGGTGTGAAGGACTCTTTGTCTTATTCTTCTTCCTTGTGACAGCACCTTTGGTTCCATTAGTGGCATATTCGACGCTTTCGATCAAGGGCACAATGGGTACTGTCTCCAACACGTCTGTCATGCTGTCATGGTGCGACGTCAAGTGCGCCTCCATTATGACTATCCAGACACCATAGTTCTCCACTGAGAACATCGGGACCATCCTTATACCTTACATACCAGACATGGTAGAAACAAAATATAGGATGAATTAAGAAAGATGAAAATGCAATGAAAATCTTTTTCAAGAGATGTTTGAGTAGACCATTATTTCTAAGGTGATCAGAAGAACACTGCTCTGATACCAATTGTTGGTCCAGAGATGAGTCTTCAGGTGTTTGAGGGGGGGGAATACACTTGAGTCCAAGTTTCAACTCAAACGCGAAAATTTGGCTTATGCTGAGTTTGCTTATTGAAATAATTCAGCTCGCCAAGTAAACTTTTTGATCGCGTGGGCAGAGTGATTCAAGATACTAAATACTGTTCTCTAACAGAGGTCTGTAGACAAGTGGATCAGTACAAGAAGTTGTGCGGAGTTGTGTATGCCTGATTTTAATCGTCTCTTCTGAAAAAGGTTAGTTACTTAAAACAATTTCAGTTTATGCTTGTGCGTGTCTTTAGCGGTTTTACTGAAAATTCAGTGTTAATGATTTTTCAAAACACTTTGCATGCAGGATGATTAGTAAGCATTAAAATAGTAAGGCGACACACGAAATTTTTAGAGTGGTTCGGATACGCAATATCATACGTCTACTTTCCGTTTTCCTAAAGGTCTTGATTAACATTATACTGAGCAAGTCTAAGTGGATCTATGCACAGAGCAGAACACTAGTTATAGTCCTAGTGACTTTACAAAAGTTTCAAACACAAGGTTTGAGGGTTTTCCATCTATGAAGGAGTTCTTATAATAAGACAGTTCAAAGATGAAGTTTTCAATTTCTAAGCTTATGTTCTATAATGAAGGCTTAGACTATAGAGAAGGGAACTAAGTTAAATCTAGAGAGAAGAACTATATCAATGATCTAGCGGTTCAATGAGTTCTTCGCTGGGTATGTTTTGAGAATGCTAGAGCTGGATTTCTTTAAATGATATATGTTTCCTGGTTCTGTCCTCAACACTTAAAGATCAATATCTAGTTATAGTCTTTACTCAGGAACAAATTCGTTGGAGGGGACCTAGACATGTGGCAAGAAACTGTTGGGTGATGATTCAGTCCCCAATAATAGCACAAAATGATGGGAAATGATTCAGTCTTCTCAGTTGATAACTAACTCAGTAGCCCTATGCACTGAAAACGTACTGAAGATTTGAAGATCCCAAAACCCTATATTGATTGATGAACCCTTCAGTTGTAATCTGTTTTGGTGTTGTCTCTGAGGATTCAGACTCAGCAGGCACTCTGTATCTGGTTCAGGCGCTCAGTAGATTACCTGCCTCAGCACCCGAAGTAGAAGACTCAGTGATACTGGACTCAGCAGGAGCAGTATACTGAAAGGAGTCAGTGGAACTGAACTCAATAGGAGTAGTTCACTGAACTCAGAACTGATCTTCAGTAGAGCCGACTCAGCAGAAGCATGCTGCTATCAATCGAGTTCGGACTCAAAGAACGGCTAGACAGGTCTTCGACCGTCGGATTCTCTAAAGTCAAATCGCGAGAGTCAATACGAGGAAGAGAGAAGTCAGCTTCAGATCTCCTTGAAGTCTGTTCTGTCTCAACCACTTTCTGAACCTCGACCAATGACAAGCAACCACCTGTCCTATATCTGTTAAAGCAGCAAGTCAACAACTTTCCAAAAATAGAGAGAAATGACTCTGCTACCATACTTCGAAAGAGCCGTTAGCTACCCAAAAGAGAGAGACAAATGATCGTCGTCTCCAACGGATCTATCCTAATCTCTGCTCTATAAATAGAGGGATGAAATCAAATTGAAGCTCACCTTCACGATACCCAGAACACGAGAAACCAAGAACTCATAGTATTCAATAGAGCAACTCGAAAAAGCCTAAGTCTTACGCAAGTAATTCGAAGAAACAATCTCCGGCGAAAGGCTACATTTCTGCTCATAGGGAACCAAGCTTAATTAGAATTATACAGCCTCTAGTATCCAAGCGACGATACACGAACCCAAAGCTTATACTCAGTTGTTCGTTGCTCTAGAAGCCAATTTCTTGCTCCCTATCCCTCTAACCTAAGCTCAACCGTTTAAATCTATAGCTTAGACGAAGGAGTTCACTTCTGAACTGATCCTTATTGTAAAGGAATCCTTCACTGTTGGAGAGTTTTTCAAACACTTAGTTTGATACCTTTTAAACTGAGACTTGCTCAGTATAAATCTCAAGACGAGTGTTTGTCCAGTATACAAACCGACTGAGACTATCTCAGTATAATACATAGCCTCCTGATCTTTCGGGACAGTAGACGTAGGATTGTTGGATCCGAACCACTTTAAAAATCTCTGTGTTCTGTGTTCTTTATTTTACTGTTGCATTGATTTACTGTTCATACTGAAAATATCTTCTAAATCATTCAACTGAGTTTCAGCAAATTTAATCGACAGCACTGTCTACTAAAACTATTTTGATAAAAACGTTTTTCAAACTCAACTGATTTTGGGCCTACACATTTCCGCACCACTGAACTCTACCTGATCGATATTAAATTCTGACTCTAAGTCAGCTAGCAGGTCTCTGTAGAGTAAGTCACTCTGCCACGCGATTAAGAACAACTTATCTGTTCTGCTGAATTCATTCAGCACGACACTCTCCTGAAAAGGACTGTTCGCATTTTAAGTTGAGAAATCGGTTTTCAGGTGTATTCACCCCCCTCTACACCTGAACGTACTCTCGGGACCAACAATTGGTATCAGAGCAGGAGTTCTTTAAGACTCTTGTTATTCTGAAACTGGTCTGCTTGAACGGATCCGGAAAATGTTTTCACTGCATATCATTCTTCATTCATATCATTATCTATCATGTCAGGAATCAGGATAGTACCCATGTTCTCAGTAGAGAACTATGGTGTATGGCGGGTCAGAATGGAGGCATATCTGACCACTCTCCACGATAGCATGACGAGGTTCCGGAGGATGGACCTATTGTTCCCCGTGGTCGATTGCGTCGTAGCTCGGGATCCAAAGACAAGGAGGAGGGATGGTGACCGGGAAGAAGATCCCTAAAGACAGAAGTCTCTTCACCCCTGAGGAGAAGAAGCTTCACAACTTAGACCGCGTCGCCAGAAACGCCATACTGACCACTCTGAGCGATTCTTATCTCGGAAGAGTTCAGGACTGCAAGTCCGCAAAAGAACTCTGGGATGCTCTAGCGCTACTGAGTCGGGGGACTCAGAAGATCAAAGCGAACAAACTCGCGCTGGAACTTCAGAAGCTGGAGAGATTGTCTCTCATGTCCGGTGACACCATTGAAGATCTCAATGTCAGATTCACGGATCTGATGAACTCTATCAACGGGCTAGGAAACGTATTCTCCAACCGAGAAATGAATCTCAAGATTTTGAGGGCATTGCCAGACGGTCACTGGACTCCCTTTGCTACTTTATTGCATCATTCTGATTTAGATATTGTTACTCCTGACCATATCTTTTCAGAACTTAAAGCGGAGGAGTTTGAGTTTGGCTTACCTCAAAGGAAGCAGCTGTTGGGATTTTGTACACTGGAAGCAAATTTTATGCTTGTATACAATGTGTGTTGTCCCTAACACCATTTTATTCTCCTATCTGATAAATAGATATATTTGCACATGTTATCCTTTATCTTGTATAAAAGTTAGATTTGTGTGGTGTGTCGGGTATCACAGAAGACAACACAAATTGGTTGAACTGACAAGATATAAACAGTTATCACAGCTGAGACAACTTAAGTTTAAGTTGTCGGTTTAAGCTGCAATTTAGATAAGAAGTGGCTTATCTTAGCTGCTTGTCTTTACTGGTACACTTAAGGTGGTGTATTGATGGATAACAGTGAGATGCGTTCTCCTAAATGACCTTAGTGGAGAACCAAGATCTTGGTGACTTAGTTAGTCTTAAGCTTGGTAAGACTTTAGCTGAGTGCATTTGGCTATCTATCACTTTGACCTACTATGGTGAACGTCATCGCGATCGGATCTATGTATCTTGGGTGTTAGTAGTTATTTGTGGCTCAGGCTGGTTGTCTGTATCTTGCAGCCGTATCCTAGTAAAATGGGTTGATAATATCCCCTGAGGAACTCCAAAGGATTAGCACACTAAATCCGACCGGTTGATTAAGTTCAGGTGTGTTAATAAGGTCGAGTGGTACTACTCAGGAATATAAGATATTAATTAATTTAAGCTGTCAGTGAGCTTAATTAATTAACGGATATTTCTATCTTAAATACGGGGATCGATTAAGTCTAAAATACAAGCCCTTGCTCAATTTTGGATAAAGGGGTAAGTCAGCACGGATTCTCTAGTGGAATGAATCTGTGTTTATTAATTAATTTTGCTTTGGGCTGAGCATGGATAATAAATTAATTTGAGGCCTAGCTTTATTTCTTGTATTGGATCCCTGATCTGGCCCAATTAGTTGCCTAGTTATTTATTGTCTCTCAGAAATCTTTATTAATAGATTAATGTATTTTTATATTATTTAATAATGTTATTTATCTAGAATTAATTGGTTGGGCCAATTAATTGATAAATATTAATAGCCCAGTGGATTAATTAATTATATTATAGACTAGTTATGTGGAAGCCCATTAGAAATATAATTAAATTAATGGATACAAATATATTAATATTATATTGGCTTTTGAAGCATATATATATTAGTATTATGTTCAGAAACAGATAACACAGAATCACAAGATAAATCACGTCGTGCGTGAGTGATAGGGAGAGACAGTAATCTATTTTCTTCAGTTCTCTGACCACCCAGAGGAAGAAAAAGGCCGGGACACAGATCAGAAGATCTGACACAGGAGCAACAATCAAAGCCGCGACAACATACGAAGGATGAAGGTAGCCTTTTTAACCCTCAATTATCCTTCAATTGGTATCAGAGCGAGGTTTAGGCTTTGATTGTTGCTGTTAGATGTATGATTAGGGTTCTATTCCGTCGTTATCGGGTTAATTTTCGTGTTTGGGGCGGCCTGCGAGCCACTGTTTTGACCCTGTTGTACTGTTTTTCTCGTGAGAAAATCCACGTGTAGTTGATAAGACCAATGTGTTATGTGATTGTACTGTAATTGGTCCGGGAGGCACGAAAATCGAGGCGCGACGGCGCAGAAAGACGGAAAAGGTGAAACCCTAGTTTCTGGTAGATCCATTTTGCTAGTTTTGTTTGTCTTCTCGTTAGCTTCGTCTGGATAGGTCGCACGACCCATTCCGATTTCTGGTTTGTCCGGAATAGCGTCGGAAAGGAGAAGTGGTCGTGCTGTCCAGAAAAGCCCCAAATCACAGGCGCGTCCGATGTCTGATCGATGATCGGCTTGAATCTCTGGAATCCTCGTCTTACTAGCTTCACGTTGATAGGTTGTAAGGGATCATCCGATCCTGGATGCGATCGGAATTGACGTCTGAAGTTATCTGCTCATTATGAATTCGTTCCGGCGAATCGTTTGAAATTCGGGAAATTGAGGAAATAATCTCGGCCGAAATTTGTTACCCGGTGGTCGTGAGTGTTCCAATTACGTTTTCCCTCTTTAAATTGATCGAATCGCGGCTCGAAAAGGGAGAATTTGGGCGGCAAAGGCGGCGGCGGCGGAGGCGCGATTCATCGCGTAGAACCCGTCGCGGTAGCGGAAATCGCCGGCCGTTTGGCATGGCCCAGACGTCTGGATGATGTCAGGGGGCAGCGCGGACGGTGGCAGAGGGTTGGGGACGGCCAAAATAGGTACGGCGGCGCGCGTGCAGTCGCGGCCGTTCACTGCTCTTTCTAGCGCCGCCGGCGACGTTGCAGCGCGCCTTAGGTGGCGACGCCTTCGTGGAAGGGGTCGCCGTGGCCAGTCGTGGGGTTGGACGGCGGCAGCAAGCCACCATCGGTGGCGGAGATGGCGCGGCGACGTTCATGGTGTTGAGGAAGATGAGCTGACGTGGCGCGCCACGTCATTCCTTTGCTGACCAAGCTTCCACGTGTCTGCCACGTGTTAGACCCCCTGATGACGTGGCGACGTCAGTTTTCGATGCAGTTTTCGATTCAGTTTTCAAATTCGAAGATTTTGAAGATCGAAGAGCTGTATTTTGATCGGGCTATGTAATAGTTAGGAATTACGTGTTTTAAAGCCCGATAACGACGTTTTAAATTTCCTATTTGCGTATTTATTTTTATTATGCTTTAGCATGCGATTATGTGATTAATTGCGCTTAGAAAAACATGTAAATAGGATTTACGTCGTATTGAAGCATGTTTTAATTTTCACGAGCACGTTTTATTATGTGCGTTTAGAAATTGCATGCTTTAGGAATTATGTGGATATGCATGATTCAAAACAAACCTTCTGAATAAAAAGACTAAGCAAATTTTAAATTAAATGTTTAATTAGATTCCATTAATTTGGATATTAAACACTTAATCGGACCTCCATTAATTGGACTCTACACAAAAGTAGTAAGATTATGTCAGTAAACGTCCACCTGCGTGGCTTGCTTGCATTTTTGAGCTACCAGTTTTGTGAGATGAGTTTTCCAAAACAATATTTGATTATTATTGAGTAGTGGGAGCGAAGCCGTAAACGTCCACCTGCGTGGCTTGCGTGCCTAGTAAACACGAGTACTCTAGAAGATAATAATTAAATAGGATGGCTAATTAGATCAAATTGAATGCGGCATGGTTTGAGTAAGTATGTCAATTTCGAGAATTTGATTCTATTTTGGTCAAATTAATGGTCAATGCTTAGATGTCACCGCAGGTACAATTCACTTCCCTCGAAGTCCATTCCCACGTTTTAATAGTGACATGGTCAAGAATATCGAACTATTAATTCCATTCGTCTTAAGAACCTAGACGTGGATTGGAATTAAAGAGCTAGGTAAATAGCTTGGTTTAGGGTTACGCTAGTAAACGTCCACCTTTGTGGCTTGCTAGTGGAATTCCTAGAGCCGTTCGAGGTTTTTAATATCATTGTTTTTACAAAAGGTTATAATGATTATTAATTACGAATTATGTGCAAATATTAATTTCATACATGCTTTTAAATCATATTTTTCAGATATGCAAGATAGTACTCCATGAGTAACTGCACAATCTGTTAACACAGCTCCTGATACTGTTCGACATTGTGGGAGGGTGATATTTACACCTGATCGGTATATGTTCACTGGGGAGACGTTTGATTATCTCCCGGCAGATGAACAAGATACCGTGGATCCCTGGACTTACAACGAATCAGTGGGAGATGTAGATGCAGATTCATGGAGAATCACCATGGACTCGGAATTTGAGTCCATAACTGATATGGATGTATACAAGATCACTGAACTACCTGAGGGCTGCAATGCTACTGGTAGTAAGTGAGTATACAAGAGAAAGAGAGAGCACCGAATGAAGAGATCATGGCGTTTAAGGCCAGGCTAGTGGCAAAGGGTTTTACCCAGAAAGAAGGTATCGATTACGAAGAGACCTTCTCGCCTGTAGCAAAGATCAAGTCCATTCGGATTCTCCTTGCCATAGTAGATCACATGAACCTAGATACCTGGCAAATGTATGTCAAAACCGTATTCCTAAACGGTCACCTTTAAAAAGGTAGGGACATCTACATGAAACAGCTAGATGGTTATGTGAAGGAGGGCGAAGAGCATCTAGTTTGGAAGCTTAAGAAGTCTATTTATGGACTTAAGGAAGCTTTCCGGTTATGGCACCAGCATTTTTGACGAGGTAGTCAAATCCTATGGTTTTGTATCCTGTCCTAACGAGGTGTGCGTGTACCGCATTTGTGTTAACAGATCAGTGGTGTTTCTTGCATTTTACGTAGATGACATCCTTCTCATTGGCAACAATGCTGAAGTGTTATCAGACGTAAAGACGTTGTTATCCGAGCAGTTTCAAATGAAGGACTTAGGTGAAGCTGCTTATATCCTTGGGATCAAGGTTATTTGAGATTGCCAGAAAAAGGATGTTAAGCTTGTCACAAGTGTCCTACATTGACGCTGTTATTGCTCGTTTTAGCATGCAAAAAGCCAAGAGAGGTTCAGTACCTTTCAGACATGGCATTTTTCTTTCCAAGAATCAGTGCCCTAAAAATGCCTGAAGAGATAGAAAGTATGAGGCTAATACCATATGCTTCCGCTGTCGGTAGCCTCTTGTATGCGTTGCTTTGTACGAGAGCAGATATCTCATATGTTGTAGGCATGGTCTCAAGATATCGCCTAACCACCGGAAAGGAACATCGGACCGCGGTCAAGCATATTCTCAAGTACCTTAAACGGACTAGAGATTATAGGCTTGTTTACCAGTCAGATAGTCTAGTGTCTTTGGGTTATACAAAATCGGATTTCCAGGCTGACAGAGACGAGAAGAAGTCTACCTCGGGTTATGTGTTTACCTTGGGAGGTGGAGCCATTTCATGGAGGAGTGCAAAGCAGAAATGCATTGCGGACTCAACCATGGAAGCAGAGTATTTGGCTGCTTCAGAAGCTTCGAAAGAGGCAGTTTGGCTCAAGAATTTCCTCCTGGATCTTGATATTGTTCAGAATTTGCCTAAGGCGATCACGATTTATTGTGATCATGCTGGTGCAGTCACAAATTCTAAGGAACCTAGATCTCACAAGGCGTCTAAACACATAGACAAGAAGTACCACATTATACGAGTATTCGTAAATCGAGGTGACGTGGTGATTGATAAAATTGGAACTGAAGTCAACCTAGCTAATCCTTTCACGAAGAGCTTACCACTCCCGGCTTACGAGACGCATGTTCGTGGCTTAGGGATGGTAGAGATGCCCCCACTTAGGACTACAGAAACTTTTGTGTAAGTGGGAGAAGATACAGTGATAGATAGGATAGACAACTAAGATATAGCTGGGTACTAGTTTGTACCTAGATAGCTGAGATATAGTTGAGTACTAGGTTGTACCTAGAACTGACACATTGTATACTAAAAGTTTACTTTAGTATAAGTGGGAGAATTGTTGGGATTTTGTATACTGGAAGCAAATTTTATGCTTGTATACAATGTGTGTTGTCTCAACCACCATTTTATTCTCCTATCTGATAAATAGATATATTTGCACATGTTATCCTTTATCTTGTATAAAAGTTAGATTTGTGTGGTGTGTTGGGTATCACAGAAAACAACACAAATTGGTTGAACTGACAAGATATAAACAGTTATCACAGCTGAGACAACTTAAGGATAAGTTGTCGGTTTAAGCTCCAGTTTAGATAAGAAGTGGCTTGTCTTAGCTGCTTGTCTTTACTGGTACACTTAAGGTGGTGTATTGATGGATCACAGTGAGATGTGTTCTCCTAACTGACCATAGTGGAGAACCAAGATCTCGGTGACTTAGCTGGTCTTAAGCTTAGTAAGCCTTCAGCTGAGTGCATTTGGCTATATATCACTTTGACCTACTATGGTGAACGTCATCGCGATCGGATCTACGTATCTTGGGTGTTAGTAGTTATTTGTGGCTCGGGCTGGTTGTCTGTATCTTGTAGTCGTATCCTAGTAAAATGGGTTGATAATATCCCCTGAAGAACTCGAAAGGATTAGCACACTAAACTCGGTCGGTTGATTAAGTTCAGGTGTGTTAATAAGGTCGAGTGGTACTACTCAGGAATATAAGATGTTAATTAATTTAAGCTGTCAGTGAGCTTAATTAATTAACGGATATTTCTATCTTAAATACGGGGATCGATTAAGTCTAAAAATACAAACCCTTGCTCAATTTGGGATAAAGGGTAAGTCAGCACGGATTCTCTAGTGGAATGAATCTGTGTTTATTAATTAATTTTCCTCTGGGCTGAGCATGGATAATTAATTAATTTGAGGCCCAGCTTTATTTCTTATATTGGATCCCTGATCTGGCCCAATTAGTTGCCTAGTTATTTATTGTCTCTCAGAAATCATTATTAATAGATTAATATATTTTTACATTATTTAATAATGTTATTTATCTGAAATTAATTGGCTGGGCCAATTAATTGATAAATATTAGTAGCCCAGTGGATTAATTAATTATATTATGAGCTAGTTATGTGGAAGCCCATTAGAAATATAATTAAATTAATAGGATACAAATATATTAATATTATATTGGCATTTGAAGCCTATATATATTAGTATTATGTTCAGAAACAGATAACACACAATCACAAAATAAATCACGCGCGTGCGTGAGTGATAGGGAGAGATAGTAATCTATTTTCTTCAGTTCTCTGACCACCCAGAGGAAGAAAAATGCATGGACACAGATCAGAAGATCTGACACAGGAGCAACAATTAAAGCCCCGACAACATACAAAGGAGGAAGGTAGCGTTTCTAACCCTCAATTATCCTTCAGCAGCTAGCTGAAGCTGACACTCAAATCGACCATGCTTTCAAAGCATCAGTCAACACTGCAGCTCCGGCGTCTAGCAAGGTTGAACCTTCACTCAGTGACATACAAGAAGGAAATCTAGCCAAGAAGTACGTGCTGCTTGCCGTGAAGTATCAGAAGGAAAAGGAGAGGCGCAGAAAGCTCTCAAGAGTCGTCAGAGACTCTAAGGGCAAGAATGAATATACACCTAAGCGCACTCCTGACTCGCATACTTCTGAATGCAGGAAACAAGAGGACTCAGCTCAGTCAAAAGACAGTGAGAGCAAAGAAGAAAGAGTCACTACCTGCTACAACTGCAAGAAGCCAGGACACTATCAGTATGACTGTCCTGAGCTCAGCACTACTGAAAGAGCAGCACGCAAAGCAAGAAGGGAGAAGTTCATCAAGAAGCGACAAGCATACATTGCCGGTGAACTCTCAAACGACTCAAACTAAGTCGATTCCTTCATGGATTCATCAGACGATGAAGCAGCTTTCATAGCCATAGAGCTTGAAGCTGAAGAAGATGCTGAAAAATGTCTCATGGTAGGAGAAGAGGATGAGGTAAACTCTCATGCACCATTTAATTCTTCTTCACACTGCACACACGACACTATTTCAGGTGCAGATGAGAATCTGGACATCGCGATCGCATATGAAGAACTACTCGACGAGCAGATTCAGATGAGTTTGCAGCTCAGTAAGACTCTTCAGGAGTTGGATACCCTAAAAGCGGAGAATCAGAGACTTTCCAAAGAGAGTCAGGTTGTTACTGAGTCAGAAGGACTTGTGTTGAGACTTAGGGAGGAGATAAACTCTCTGATGGCCAAGTCTCAGCATCAAGAAGATCAGATCTCAGTATTGACCAAAGACTTGACTCGAAAGATGCTTGAAGCCGAGTGTGCTTGAAGCAAGAGTTGTCAGGACTTCAGACCGAGCATGAGCTGCTGAAGAAGAACGATGATGTCTGGAGGAACCTGAAGACAGAGCGGTACATGGGCGTGGAAAAGAAGCTTGAAGCTATGCTAGCAAGCAACAAGCCAAAGCATTGCAAGGAGGGACTTGGATTCAACAATGGAGCCTCCTCATCTGCCCCCGTACGCTTAGAAAACCGGCTAGCTGATAGGTTTGTTCAAGGGGAGACCATCAAGACAGACACACTGAACCCCCTAGCCAAGAACAAACAGAAGATGAAGGCACCTCATCCGAGTTATCAGCACTCTGACAAGAAGATCAGCACCAGATCACCCCTGTTCAGTCAAGGGGGAACCAACAAAGCAGGCTGATTAGTATAGACCTCCGCAACTGACTCATCCAGCTCAGTATGAGTCATATTCCTATGATCATATAGTTAGGAGAGGATCCGAAAGTCAGAAGAAGAGGAAGAAAGCCGTACATAAGGCAAAGGTCAGCAGTCCACCCACTCAGAAGATCAGGACTCCTAAACCTGAAAAGCCTCAGAAGTCAGCATCGACCAGTCCAGTGGTCAGATATGTTGACAAAAGTGGAAAGAAACTATCTGAGACCACCAGGGTCGTAAGACAGATATGAGTTTCTAAAACTAACATCTAAGGACCCAAATACAAAAATAAAGGGTACCTAAATATAATTCTGTTTTGCAGGTGCACAAGGACCCTTGGTATGTGGACAGCGGATGCTCAAGACACATGACGTACCAAAAGGACCTACTGAAGAATTATACTACTGAAGAAGGACCCCGAATCGAGTTTGGAGACAACGCAAAAGGCTATACCAGAGGCTATGGAACACTCAACATTGGAACATAAATAGTTCCAAGAGTATCATATGTTGAAGGACTTCATCATAATCTTCTCTCTGTTAGTCAATTTTGTGATAACTCGAATAGAGTGATCTTTGACGCTGGTTTCTATGATGTCATTGATAAATGTACAGGGAAAATAGTGTTATCAGGTTCGTGCAAAAAGAATATCTATGTAGCTGACTGGAACTCAACTGAACCTGAAGCATGTTTGTTAGCGAAGAATTACAACAGAACGGGATGGCTTTAGCACAGAAGACTCAGCCATCTCAACTTCAAGACGCTCAACAAATTAGCTAGTAACACTCTAGCAAGAGGACTGTCGAATGAAGTATTCAGCAAAGACACTCAGTGTGAAGCATGTCTGAAGGGAAAGCAAACAAGGAATCAAAATCCACCTGTTCCATCTCCTTCCACTGATGGAATCCTTCAGCTGCTACATATGGATTTGTTCGGTCCAGTCTCTTCAGTGACGATCACAGGAAAGAAGTATACTTTAGTGGTCATTGATGACTACTCGCGCTACACATGGGTCATATTTATTGCCAACAAGTCTGACGTCAAAACAGAGTTGCCAAGGCTTCTGAAAAGGCTCAGTGTCGAGAAGAACACCAAGACCGTCAAGATACGTTCAGACAGAGGAACTGAGTTCCTGAATTTCATGGTGGAGGAGTTCTGCAAAGCAGAAGGAATAGAGCATGAGACGTCTGCCACGCGCACGCCTCAACAAAATGGGGTTGATGAGAGAAAGAATCGAACACTCAAAGAAGCAGCAAGAACCCTGCTCGCAGACTCAGGACTCCCAACCAAATTCTGAGCAGAAGCTACTGATACTGCATGTTATACTCAGAACTGATCTTTACTGACAAAGCAGCATAAGAAGACACTATATGAACTATGGAACGACAGGAAGCCCCCTTTAACTTATTTCCATCTTTTTGGGTGTTCTTAGGGAGTCAGATCATGGGGTCTTCTTAGGATACTCCTGGGTCAGCACAGCTTTCAGAGTCTTTAACTATCGGACCCTTTGCGTGGAGGAAAACCCTCATGTTGTTTTTAATGAGTTTGCTACTGAAGACAGGAGCAGAAACTCTAAACCTGATTCTAAGAACATCAGTAAGCATCTACAGGATCTGAGCTTAAAAGATAAAGTTGAAAAGATCCAACCTATGTTGGGATGATGATTCGGATGAAGAAAGCGAAGCAAGTCTAACGAATCTCGGCCCAGATGCGAAGTAGCTTAACAACTTGACTCTCTTGAACAGAGTCAATCCCAGGTAACTCAGGTCGATGAAGAAACCCAAGTGGTAATTGAGACCTCTACTGAGAATAATAATTCAGGGGGAACTAATGATGTTCTTGAGCTAAATGCCCCTGAACCTGGTGACTTAGTAGATCACACTCTTGTAACTGAATTACTTCAATCTCAGAATAGTACAACTGAAATGCCTAACTCACCTACTATCTGTGTTGAACAAATTTCAGATGAAGATCTGAAACATCGTAGATCGTGGCTGGACGCTCACACTTCTGATTTCATTATTGGAGATCCTTCAGCAAGCGTAAAGACAAGATCCAGTTACATCGGGGAGAAAGCGCCTTATATTCTTGCTTCTTGTCTACTGAAGAACCTCAATCAGTTGAGGACGCACTGAAAGACGCTGATTGGATCATAGCCATGCAGGAGGAGCTGAATCAGTTTACGAGAAATGAAGTTTGGGAGCTTGTTGACAGACCCCGGCATCAACATGTGATCGGAACCAAATGGGTCTTCAAGAACAAGCGAGATGAAAACAACGTCATAGTAAGGAATAAAGCAAGATTCGTGGCAAAAGGCTACTGTCAAGCTGAAGGGATAGATTTCGACGAAACGTTCGCTCCAGTTGCAAGATTGGAGGCAATCAGACTATTCCTAGCCTACGCAACACATCAAAGATTTAGAGTCTATCAAATGGATGTGAAGTCTGCTTTCCTGAACGGCGTACTGAAAGAAGAAGTCTATGTGGAACGACCTCACGGCTTTCGAGCGGGGACATCAAGTTTATAGACTCAGAAAGATTCTGTATGGGTTAAAACAAGCACCTAGGGCTTGGTACGATACCCTATCTGAGTTTCTTCTTTAGAAAGGTTTTCAGAAGGGCACGGTAGACCGCACATTATTCAGCATTGGACTGGAAGACGACATATTACTTGTGCAAATCTACGTAGATGACATCATCTTCGGTGTCTGCGCTCGATTTTAGGCGAATCCGAAGCAGAGTCACATGGACTCAGCAAAGAAGATTCTCCGCTATCTCAAAGGAACACCTGACATGGGTTTATGGTATCCAACTGATGATAATATTGAACTAACTGGTTATTCTGATGATGACTATACAGGATGTAGAATTGACCGAAAGTTAACTTCTAGAACGTGTCAGTTCCTTGGCAGTAAGTTGATATCAAGCTTCTCAAAGAAACAACATTCAGTAGCGACGTCAACTACTGAAGCTGAATACATGGCTGCCGGAAGTTGCTGCGCCCAAATCCTTTGGCTGAGACAGCAGCTACGCGACTATGACGTCATTCAAAATGAAGTACCGATCTTCTGCGACAGTACCAGTGCTATTGCAATCACTCAAAATCCTGTACTTCATACGAGATGCAAGCACGTGGACATCAAGACACCACTTCATTCGTGACCATGTCGAAAGAAGGATATCAGGATGGAAAAGATCCATACTGACCATCAAATGACTGATATACTGACCAAGCCTCTGGCCGAAGCTAGATTCAGAGAACTTTCAGTAGAGCTAGGTCTGCTGGATCCTACTGACTCCAGTCAGAAAGTGGATTCAGGAGAGGAGCATTCAGTAAGGGGGAATGCTCACTCTCAGTACTGAGTAAAAACAGTGCGTAGAGACTTAGCAACCATCTACACGAGGTATCAGCTGACTACGATGTTCAGCTGACAGGTTTGCGTATCTCTACTCCGTAGCCAATAGAACGATTCACGTGCATTTATGAATAAGATTCAACATCGTATTCAATGCCTTAGAAAATGTCATTTAATACTAACGGTTTACATTTAATGCACGACATTCTATGTAAAAGCATGATGAACTTTGCAACGCATTAAATGCATGTCGTATCAAGTTACTTCCTACTTCATTACAAAACCTATCCTTTAAAACTACTCAGAAAATCCTTTAGTAACTTTCAATGATCATTCAGTATCATATGATTTTATTTTTCTTATATCTTATTTGATACTGACTTATACTGTGTTTGCAGATTACGAAAATAACAGGAACACATGTAGACCCTCCTGCCGATATGCAAGAGATCCTTGAAAAGGATCGGGTCTGGTGCGAACCGATGATGGAGTTCGACGCCTG
This sequence comes from Lavandula angustifolia, assembly GCA_028984105.1. Taxonomy (NCBI): domain Eukaryota; kingdom Viridiplantae; phylum Streptophyta; class Magnoliopsida; order Lamiales; family Lamiaceae; genus Lavandula; species Lavandula angustifolia. Next base: position 10,099,482 of record CM054807.1, read on the forward strand.
TGATCTCGACTACATGGAAGAGATCTTCTATGCTCTCCGTGAAATCGGGCTGGAAGGTTTTCTGACAAGGAAGCCTTCGTTCTTCCTTCCGTGCCAGGTAGCTGAAGCCTACCTGAACTCAGAGTCCGTAGAGGGAGATATTCGCTATCGGTTCATCGTCCATTCAGTAGGCGACCCCTCCCGAGATGCTTCTATATTCAAGCAGATGTCTATCCGTGAAGCTCTCCAGAAAAGCTTCAACTTGCCAAACGAAGGATTCACAACGATTTCATACAAAGATGATCTCATGGACGAGTACTTGACTGAATTCTGTGGAAAGCCAACGACATTCAGAGCTGCTTTTCCCAAGAACGCCATGGTCCCTCAATACAGAGAACTCGCTTACATCGTAACTCAGCTTCTGACGAGTCAAGCTTGCTCCTTCGATCAACTGTCAAGGCCCAAGCTACAACTGATGATGGCCATTCATGATCGAGCCAGAATAAACTGGACCAAATTCTTTCTTATGTTGTAGGTGTCGCAGTCGGCTAAATTCGATAAATCATCTAAGCGACTGAGCGTCAAAGGCAAGCTTTTATATGGACTGAAGCTCTCCGTGATGATTGAAGACTTCTGCGGATCTGAAAGCATCACATTTGCTGACAAATCATACTTTAATCCAAAGAAAGTCCGATTTCAGAACAGGGCAGCGACCCTTCAGCAGTTAGGGTCAGGGCCCGCTGACCCTAGGACCGGAACTCAGAAGACCTCCACACCCACTAAGAAGAGGTTCCCTCCCAAATCAACTCCTAAGACGCCAACCAAGAAGCTGAAGAAAGTCAGTAAGGTTGTGCCGGAGGCTGTGATTGCTAAGCCTCCTGTGCAACTGAGGGATGAGCCTGAGTCATCCGAGCATACACAGTCAGTGGAGAAGGCCGTCTCCACTGAGCGTGAACAACCAGTGGACCAAGGGGTCCAAGCTGAAGAGATCCAAAATCTTGAGAGCCCCTTGGATGTTCCACCTCTCAGCAGTATACCGTCTGCTGAGAAGCAGGCATCTCCAATTGAAGTAGAGGACTCGGAGACCGCCTCAGAGTTAGAGTCAATCGGGATGGAGGCTTCTGCTCTCAAATCTAGAGCCTCCCGAGACATATCTGAAGTAATTCCGGAGATCGCCTGCCACAACGACCTTGTACTGCTTGCAAGGCAGGCGAGGCTCCACAGGCTAATCAGATTCCCAGAGTGGCATAACCTGAAGAGACTCATCATCCACCACTCTTGCGAACAAGTTCACGAAGAGGAGCTGCTGATAAGGGGGAAGATTGGCTACTCAGAGCCATCTGACCTCGAAACGCTCGAAGACCTGAGGGCAACAATGCTCGCAATGCTGAATGATAGACAACCTGTCTGAGCATCTGCTCCCTCAGATGGGTCTGACCTCAACGGTCAGGACCCACCCCGTGATTCAGGCCCTGAGAAGCCTGATGAGGGAACTCAACCGGCTAAGGATGTTCCTACATTAACTGCTGAACCGCCGCTCAGCATCCTTGGACCCGCGCAGTCGGTGGCTGGTACTTCGAAGGCAGCTGAACCTTCTTAGCTCCTTCTTGAGTCTGCTTTCGAAGTAGCGCCCAACGCGAAGAACCGACGATCAAAAACAGTGGCCAGGGCGCTGAGGAATCAAGGCCCTCAAAACCGTCTACTCGCCCGCACCGTCCACAAAACGTGGAGGCAAATCACTGAAGCTCAGAGTGCAGAACTTCAGGGACTCAGAACTGCCATTCAATCAACTCCAGTCCCTAACTTCTCCAGCATTCTGACGAATGCACTCGCTACAGAGAGCAGAATTTGAAGAACAGCTGAAGACGATTCAGGCAGGCCAAGCCCAATTGCTGAATGATTACAAGGCCGCTCAGACTGCTCACACTGAATCCGTTACCGCCATCTCTCAAGCCGCCGACCTTAGACTGTAAAACATTCAGAAGGCAATTAAAGAGAAGGTGGAGAAACAGCTGAAAGAATTTCAGGCAGCAGCCGATCTCTCTCACAAGAAGTACAGCACTCAGCTCACAAATGAGAGAAACGAGTTGCATGAGAAGCTGACCAAGTTGCATAATACACTGGATGATCTCTCTGATGCTTACAAAAGCTTGGACAAAAAGGTGTCAGTTCCACCCCTACCCGATTTGCTGATGCCAAAAAGGGGGAAGGAATAATTGAAAAAAGAGCTAAGGAACTGATACTGAAAGCCCCGAAGAGAGCAAGGACATTGGCAGGGGCGACTCAGACTCAGACATCTGCCCCCAACAAGACCTACTCAGACTGGCGAGGCCCAGGGTGTCTCAGCAGCAGGAGCTGTAGTGCCTGCTGAGACTGGCCCAAGTGGCTCAGGAGCCAAGGAAGTCGCGACTCACGCAACCCAAACACCCTCTGATATTATTAAAGAGGTTGCTGAGTACGCTGACGAGGATTCAGAAGAGGATGAAGCTCCTCTACCTCCTCCAGTTACCGGGAAAGGCAAGAAGGTACTGAAGCTTCCTACCCCTCCCTCCAAGAAGAAAGGACCCAGGAGGTATATTACTCCGGAGGAGGAAGCTCAGATAGCTGCCGATGAGAAATGGGCAAGGGAAATAGCCGAAGCTAAAGCTGCGAACAAGCCGAAGAAGAAGCCTGCTAAAGGTAAAACAAAGGCTCCAGCTGGAGGCAAGAAAACTGGATCCATGCTGCCTCCTTGAACACTTAAGCTCAGCGACGAAGCTGACAAAGAGAAGGGGAAGGAGCGGCGGCGAAGCAGCGATCGGTTGGGCGGCGAGGGAACATCTAAAGAAAAATCATCCACACCTGCTGACTCAGAAGAAGAACAACCTCACAAGCCCTCCTATATTGCCTCGAGGGCACAAGAGCAAGAAATGGATGAGATTTGGTCTCAGATGGAGAGGTACTTGTACAAAGGAGAAGTGGCCAGACAGATTGAAGCAGCCAGAGAGAGGATAAGGCTTGCTGACCTCGAAGCTCTTAGGCTGAAGGCTGAACAAGAAGCGAGTCATAGGATCCCTGAGAAGGCTGACATTCCTTACAGATATGGGAAGTTCAGGAATCCTACTGATCTCAAGACTCACAGATGTCCTAGAGTGGATGAGTGGATGCCGTGGGAAGTCACTCAGAGGTCGGAAGCGCTGAAAGCTGAATTCATCAAGAGGAACTATTTTGGGAGGTTCTGGGCTGAAAAGCATAAGTCGGTGGCCTTTCTTGAATGGGTAATGAGAGCGAGACTTAGAGATGTATGCCGGACTTGAGAGGCCATCAAGGACAAAGTTGATGTCAGAGTGCCAGCTCCCAGAATCCTGCCGCCCCCACTGAGACTAGACGGATCTGTTCACTACGGAGTGATAGAGAAAGAAGTGAAGGACGCTGCTGAAGCCAAATTCTTAGATGAAGAAGATCCAGCTGACTTCACTGAGATACTGAAGCTGAGGCAGGTCACTTATCGGATGTATGGACTGCCTCTTCCTGAAATTCAATCTAAGGACTTCAAAGACAGGATTAAGCAGTTCAGATGACTATCTTGCTTCTTTATCTCCTTGTATCTTTCCTTTCTTAGTATAGCAGATGATGTATTTGTACTGAATTGCTTACATATATAAAACATCTATGTTATGGCTTTGACAATTCCTTATTGTCTGAATGGCCTTGTTTTTTTATGCTTAACACTCAGAATCACTGAAGTGATTACTAACTCACACACTCACTGTTGTTATTTATTGTCATTTTTTTGCTTAGCTAGATTCTGATAAACTTCTTAGTGTTTGGGGGAAAATGTTGTTAGAAAGGGGGAAAATGTTGATTAGATTCTGTATAGGTTCTGATTTTCTGCCCTGATCCCCTCAGTAGTCTAGGACTTGAAGAACAACTCCACCGATCCTACTTGTATTATTTGTAAGGAGCTATGTTTCTGATAAGTCATTGTGTTAAGTTGTTAGGTTTTGGCATCATCAAATAGGGGGAAAATGTTGGGTGATGATTCAGTCCCCAGCAATAGCACAAAATGATGGGAAATGATTCAGTCTTCTTAGTTGATAACTAACTCAGTAGCCTTTGTGCTCGAAAACGTACTGAAGATTTGAAGATCCCAAAACCCTATATTGATTGATGAACCATTCAGTTGTAATCTGTTTTGGTGTTGTCTCTGAGGATTCAGACTCAGCAAACACTCTGCATTTGGTTCAGGCGCTCAGTAGATTACCTGCCTCAGCACCCGAAGTAGAAGACTCAGTGGGTGTTTGCAATAGCTTCTCTACTCAAAGAAATAGCTGAAAGCTGCATAGATTTTTGTGCTGGGTATTTGCATCTACAGCTTTTTACACTAGCTGAAAGCTGATTTTGATAATTTCAGCTGATTTAGAAAAGCTGGGGAAGGGCACCTGAAACTAGCTGAAAGCTGATTTCTTCCTTTTAATTCCCAAGTCTTGTAATTTCATTTTTTCATTTAATCATATTTATTAAATTGATTGATTAAATTAAAAATAATATTAAATAATACTAATCATAATATTCCATTTTATTAACATTGCATGAAAAACAGTAACTTTATTTCGTTTTTAATTACTCAATTTTATTTATTTATTATAATTATAAATGTATAATAACACTAGGGGTAGTAAAGATTACTCAATTATAATTGTATAATAACAATTGTATTATAATTTTTGACTTTCAGCACTTTTTGCAAACACTTACAAATTATCAAAATCAACAGCTTTCAGCTGCTTTCAGCAGCTTCCAACAACTTTCAGCAATTATCGATAAGCTTCGACTCACGCAAACACCCCCTCGGTGATCTTGCTCGGCGGGAGCGATATGCGAAAGGAGTCGGTGGAACCGGATTCGGCGGGAGTAGTTCACCGAACTCGAGCTGATCTTCGGTAGAGCCGACTCGAGCGAAGCATGCTGCGGAATCGAGAGATCGAGACTCGGCAACGGCCGGACGGTCTTCGGCCGTCGGATTCTCTAAAGTCAAATCAGCAGAGTCAATACAAGGAAGAGAGAAGTCAGCTTCAGATCTCCTTGAAGTCTATTATGTCTCAACCACTTTCTGAACCTCGACCAATGACAAGCAGCCACCTGTCCTATATCTGTTAAAGCTGCAAGTCAACAACTTTCCAAAAATGGAGGGAAAGGACTCTGCTACCATACTTCGAAAGAGTCATTAGCTACCCAAAAGAGAGAGACAAAGGATCGTCGTCTCCAACGGATCTATCCTAATCTATGCTCTATAAATAGAGGGATGAAATCAAATTGAAGCTCACCTTCACGATACCCAGAACACGAGAAACCAAGAACTCAGAGCATTCAATAGAGCAACTCGAAAAAGCCTAAGTCTTCCGCAAGTAATTCGAAGAAACAATCTCCGGTGAAAGACTACGGTTATGCTCATAGGGAACTAAGCTTAATTAGAATTATACAGCCTCTAGTATCCAAGCGACGATACACGAACCCAAAGCTTATACTCAGTTGTTCGTCGCTCTCGAAGCCAATTTCTTGTTCTCTATCCCTCTAACCTAAGCTCAACCGTTTAAATCTATAGCTTAGACGAAGGAGTTCACTTCTAAAATGATCCTTATTGTAAATGACTCCTTCACTGTTGGAGAGTTTTTCAAACACTTAGTTTGATACCTTGTAAACTGAGACTTGCTCAGTATAAATCTTAAGAACAGTGTTTGTCCAGTGTACAAACCGACTGCGACTATCTCAGTATAATACATAGCCTCCTAATCTTTCGGGACAGTGGACGTAGGATTGTTGGATCCGAACCACTTTAAAAATCGCTTGTGTTATGTGTTCTTTATTTTACTGTTGCATTGATTTACTGTTCATACTGAAAATATCTTTTAAATCATTCAACTGAGTTTCAGTAAACTTAATCGACTGCACTGTCTACTGAAACTGTTTTGATAAAAATGTTTTCCTAACTCAACTGATTTTGGGCCTACTTATTTCCGCACCACTGAAATCTACCTGAACGATACTGAATTCTGACTCTAAGTCAGCTAGCAGGTCTCAGTAGAGTCAGTCACTCTGCCACGCGATTCAGAAAAAGTTATCTGGTCTGCTGAATTCATTCAGCACGACACTCTCCTAAAAAGGACTGTTCGCGTTTTAAGTTGAGAAATCGGTTTTTAGGTGTATTCACCCCCCCTCTACACCTGAACGGACTCTCGGGACCAACAGAAATGATAGGCAAAATGACCATCTCTAATTTTGAATGAAACTGTAGAGATTCTTTCTTTTTTAGAGTAAGGAGGCTGACTATAGCTTTATGTTAGTGCAAGTACAGTGCTAGTAGCTCCTCATTGGTCGAGGTTAGGTGGTAGGTGAGACTTTTTCTAACTCCAAGACTAATACTAAGTTGACTTACTGAAGGTTCCTCCAGTAACATTCTCAGAAATCTTCAGCATGTTGGCCGATGCTTTCGTACTGTTCCACAACACTCATTCATTAGATCCGTAGAATCCAACCAAGTCTTCAGACGGCTAAGTTCCAAGAATTGCTAACAAAAATTATACTACTGACTCTAGCACCAGCTGCTGAACAAATATCTAGCCTACTGAGCTCTTAACATACTGAACTCAACTAAGCTATACATCTATTATATTATGTTGGTTCATTACTCAGCTAAGGGGAGAGCTTTCTAGATCTCTTTCCCCTTCTCTTTCTCTCTCTCTCTCTCTCTCTCTCTCTCTCTCTCTCTCTCTCTCTCTCTCTCTCTCTCTCTCTCTCTCTCTCTCTCTCTTTCTCTCTCTCTCTCACTTACACTCAATAAATATGTCCCTTTTCCGGCCTTTTTTCGGCCAATTTTTTTTAGTTTTTAACGTTGTGTGATTATGCATGTGTTTTTTGCAGTTTTCTCCGATTGATTTGCGTTTTTCCTTTGTTCCTCTTTGCGGTAAATTTTTTGGATTGTGTAGTTGTGCTTGTGTGCGTGTGCTTGTGTTCTGGTCGTTGTTGGGTTTGGTGGTGGTTAATTGGTGCAGGCGCTGGGGCTGTGCAGAGGGTGGTGGTGCCCCTAGGGTTAGGGTTCGGTGTGCGGCGAAATATTTATGGGCTAGGCTTTACCATTTCAGCAGCGAAAGTTGGCTGAGGTTAGGGTTTGTTCATGGCAGACCCGCCTGGGGATGGAGTGGCAGAGGTTGGTGGTGGTAGAAGTTTGAGGAAGCGACATTATTCGAAGAACAATCCTGATACTAGGTTGGTGGCTAAGGCTCCGTCAAACAAGAAGAAAAAAGTGCCGCTGATTCCAGTGGTTGGCCAATGTACCGGGGCTGTTGGAGGATGGAAAAATGATGGTTCTTCTGATCGTTCAGATGGTGCTAAATCAATGGACGGGTTTGTTCAAGATATGGACGAATTTGCTCAAGACAACTTGCTAAATGATGATAGTTTGGCTGGGCATTATGAACAGCAGCCACCTGTTATTATCTCGGATCATGTACACAAGAATGGAGAGTTAATGATGGCTGAATCTTCAAAAAAACCAATGGTGGTGGAGGTTGTTGGTTGTTCAGCACCGCCTTCTCCTAGGGTTGGAGCTGTGCCATTTTCGGATGATTTGGTAAGTGAATCATTACCTTCTTCACCCAAAATTATCTCCACCCATTCTTGGTCGAAAATTAGTGATATTTCCAAAGATAATCCTATCGCCAATCATATCCTAAATTCATATCTTGAATTTAAAAATATCTTCTAATCCTATTTTTTCCTCCCTCACTTACATGGATTCGAACCTACATCCTCCTGCATCCCATTACACGCCTCTAATCCCCTTTACCAATAATTCCACTTCTCGACCTTGCTTGACTTCGAAATCCTCACCTCAACCATCCTCACCCTCGCTTCCTCTCCCTGACTGAAATCCTAATGAAGCTGCCTGCATGCAAGGTGGCACTGACGCCATACATTGTACTTATTTGGGTGCGAATCAGCCCCTTGTGTTTAATTCTGTTGCTGATCCCAGTCCAACAGAATCATCCCGATCTAGACGGGCCAATAAGCGGCCTCATCATGTCACAATAAGATCATGCATTGGGAAAGGAAATTTCCCAATGACAATCCTTTACTTCATGCTACTTTTACAAATAATCTCACTCGAGCTGATGGTCCTAAGATGGTTGAATCCAATGGTCAACCTTCGGATAATGCATGGCACAAAGTTGATGGTGGTGGTGCGGCGTTCCTTAAGGAGACCCGTAGAGGATCCACATTTCCTCGTGATGTTATGCAACTGGGCTCTATTAGCTCTCGTGATGCTAAGCCATGTTTAAGCTTTTTCTGAAGCTGATAATGATCATCTTGCAGGTCAGATTAGACGAGCTCTGGTTGGAAAGTTCTCACATCTCGTCCCTCGCCCACATAAAAGTCAGTCTCTCCCAACTCAACAGATAGATCAGCTGAGAACAAGGGCAAGAAGAAATCTGAAACCATCAGGGTTGTTAGACAAGTTTGGGTCCCAAAATCCACTAACATCTGAGGACCCAACCTGAACCCAAAGGGTACCTGAATCTGTTTCTATTTTGCGAGTCTTTGAAGGACCATAGGATCATGGACAACGGATGCTCAAGACATATGACGCATCAAAAGAATCTGCTGACCAACTACGTTCAGCAAGAAGGAGTCAAAATTGAGTTTGGTGACAACTCCAAAGGATACACAAGGGGATACGGAACATTGAAGATAGGAACTGCAATAGTTCCCTGAGTATCATATGTTGACTTCAACATAATCTCCTTTCAGTCAGTCAATTCTGTGATAACTCCAATAAGTGACTTTTGAAGCAGGAGTTTGTGATGTTCTTGACAAATCTAAAGGAAAAACTGTGTTATCAGGCTCACGGTGGAGAAATATCTATTATGTAGATTGGAATACCGCTGAACCTGAAGCCTGCTTGCTGGCACATACAAAGTCAGATGACAAAAAAGCTTTGTTGTGGCACAGAAGATTAAGTCACCTAAACTTCAGAAAAATGAACAAGGTAGCAAGAGATGCTAATGTCCGAGGACTGCCCAATGAAGTGTTCAAGAAACATAAGAATTTTGAAGCATGCCTGAAGGCAAAGCAAACCAATCTAGCAATCCGCCAATTCCGTTACCTTCTACTGATGGGATCCTTCAGCTGCTGCATATGGATTTATTTGGGCCAGTCTCTCCAGTGACGATCAGAGGAAAGTAATATGCTCTTGTAGTCATTGATGACTATTTCAAGATACACACGGGTAATTTTCATCGCCAACAAATCTGGCGTCAAACCTGAACTGCCAAAGCTACTGAAACGATTGAGTGTCGAGAAGGATATCAAGATTCAACGAATACGCTCAGATCATGGAACATAGTTTCTAAACTCAGTGATGAAAGACTATTGCGAAGCTGAAGGAATTCAACATGAAACTTCAGGTGCACGTACACCTCAACAGAATGGGGTTGCTGAAAGAGGGAACAGAACACTCAAAGAAGCAGCAAGAACACTTCTCGCAGACTCAGGTCTACTATAAAATTTTTGGACATAAGCTACTGACACAACCTGTTACACTCAGAATCAGTCTTTACTGACTCAGATGCATATTAAGATAACATATGAATTATGGAAAGGGGAAACGCCTTCTATTTCGCATTTCCATATCTTTGGTTGTTCGTGCTTTATCCACAACAATAGAAATGATCAGTTAAAGGTCTTTGATAGCAAGTCATACCAAGGAGTGTTCTTAGGATACTCCAGGGTCAGCAAAGCTTTCAGGGTCTTTACCTACCGGACCTTTTGCGTAGAAGAAAGCCCTCATGTTGTATTTAATGAATTTACTTCTGCAAAACTCTCAGCGTGATGTTGAAAAGGTCAGCATCAAACAACATAATCTAAGCTTGAACGATAACATAGAAAACATCCAGCACTGTTGGGATGATGATTCAGACGATGAAATTCAGAAAAACCAACAAGCGATGTAGCTGAACAGATTGATTATACTGAACATGATCAATCCTAGGTCGATGAAAAAACCACAGTGGTAACTGCGACCTCTACTGAGAATAACAACTTAGGGGGAACTACTAATGTTCCTGAGCTAAATGCCCCTGAACCTGGTGACTCAGTAGATCCTGATCTTGTTACAAAATTGCTTTAAGCACAAACTAGTACAACTGAAATTCCTCATAATCCTACTATTCGTACAAAATCAACTTCAGAAGAAGTATCAAGACGTCGTCGTTCATGGTTAAACGCTCATTGTTTCGATCTCATTATTGGAGATCCGTCAGCAAGTGTCAAGACAAGATCCAGATTCTGTCGAGGAGAAAGTGCATTATACTCCTATTTCTTGTCTACTAAAGAACCTTAGACCATTGAGGATGCGTTGAATGATGTGATTGGATCACTACCATGCAAGAAGAGCTCAACCAGTTTACCAGAAAGGATATATAGGAGCTTGTAGACAGACCCTTGCACCAACACGTGATAGGAACCAACTGGTTCTTCAAAAACAAGCGAGATGAAAACAACGTCATCGTCCAGAACAAAGTTCGACTAGTTGCCAAAGGATATTGTCAAGCAGAAGGAATAGACTTTGATGAAACATTCGCTTCAGTTGCAAGATTGGAAGCCATTCGTCAATTTCTAACATACGCAACTGAACAATAGTCCACTGTCTATCAGATGGACGTGAAGTCAGCTTTCCTGAACGGCGTACTGAAGGAAGAAGTCTACGTAGAACAACAACCGACTTTTAGCAGGGACATCAAGTATATAGACTTAAGAAAGCACTGTTTGGGTTAAAACAAACACCTAGGGCTTGGTTTGATACTTGTCAGACTTTCTGCTTCAAAAAGGTTTCTACAAAGGAACGGTAGATCGCACCCTATTCAGTATCAAGTCAGACGATGACATTTTACTGGTGCATATCTATGTGGATGACATCATCTTTGGATCTAGAAACCTGACCATGTGTCAGAAATTTGAGGAGATGATGAAAGAAAAATTCGAGATGTCGATGATGAGAGAAATGAATTATTCCTTGGACTACAAGTAAACAATCCAAGAAGGGAATATTCATTAATCAAGCTATATATACTAGAGATCTCATCAAGAAGTTCGATTGCGAATCCAGCAAATTAGTAAAGAAACCTATGAACACAAATCTCAAGATTAATCTTAATAAAGAAGGAGTATCTGTTAACTCAACTGATTATCGTTCTATTATAGGTTCCTTACTAAACCTAACAACCAACAAACTTGATATAACTTATGCTGTAGGTGTATGCGTAATATTTCAGGTGAATTCATGTAGACTCAACAAAGAAGATTCTCCGATATCTGAAAGGAACACCTGATGTTGGGTTATGGTATCCTGCTGATGATAATCTTGAACTAACTGGTTATTCTGATGCTGATAATGCAGGATGTCGAATCGATAGAAAGTCAACCTCAGGAACAACACTCAATAGCTACACTGAAGCTGAATATATGGCTGCCGGAAGCTATTGTGCCAAGATCCTATGGCTTCGACAATAATTGAGAGACTATAACTTTCATCAAGATGAAGTGCCGATCTACTGCGACACTACCAGTGCTATTACAATTACTCAGAACCCAGTTCTACATACAAGATGCAAGCACATGGACATACGATATCACTTCATCCGAGACCATGTAGAGAAGAAAGATGTCAGAATGGAGAAAATCCACATTGAAAAGCAAAGAGCCGATATACTGACCAAGCCTCTAGCTGAGACCAGATTCAACGAACTCTCAGTAGAACTAGGTCTACTGGATCCTACTGACTTAGTTCAGTAAGACGATCCCGGAAGTACTGAGTAAAGGGAACTTACTCTCAGTACGACTGAATGAGGTGAAAGGAAGTGTTGACATACTCAGCATCTACACAGTGGTTTCAGCTGACTGCTATGTTCAGCTGATAGGTTATGAGTATTTATTCAGCATATCACATTCAACATTTTATTGCATTTATTTCCCGCCATTAATGTTCATAGGATGTCATTAAGCATATTGTTTTCACTAAAAGCATGACATTCCATATACTGACTGCGGCACATTAAATGCAGGTCATTTCACCTTAGTTTTTTAGATGATAGATAAGTAGGTCGAGATCATAGGCGGCACGGTAATCATAACCTCTTATAACATTTAATCTAAGTCGTCTACCTCTTAAAATTAGATTAATCTCAACCGCATGCTAAATAAACTGTTAATATTCAAATATGATTTATATCTGCATGTATCTATGATCTAAATACATTTCCGCCATTTTCGAACTGCTTAGTTGTAACGCCCCAATTTTCAAAACTTAACTAGGGACGCTACTTCATACTCAACATGCATATTTCAACTCTTTCAAAACATTTTCATTCAATAGAAACGTTGCAAACTTAGGTCATTTTCATACTCAGCGGAAGTCTTAAATAAAAATAACTATGACTACTAGTTTTCGAAAATAAAATGCAAAGTTCATGATAAAAATAGTTTAATGCAATAACAAGTTCATAAATCCTTCCTCGTGTGACCATCACCACCAACACCTCTACGCATCGGCCGAGCCATTTCCTGAAAAATGTTAAAATGATAGGGATGAGTACGACTACTCAGTGGGAAATACATTTATCCAAATTATAAACGATACCGAATTTAAACATGATAACATAGACATGATAACATAGCATGGTTGATCCGAAGATCCCTCGTTTTGACCCGAAGGTCCCTCGCTGATCCGAAGATCCATAGACATAGCAGCCCGTAGGCTTTGACCCGAAGGTCCCTCGTTGATATAGGCCCGTCGACCTTATATCCCTCGTTCATAGTTTCATTGATCATGTACTATAGTCACATGAAAAACTCAAATAAAGGATATAATAAGGATAAACATCAAGAATTCCCCACCTTGACCTTGACTTTGAAGAAAATAATGGATATCAATGTTTAAGTCCTGCGCGCCGATCCTATACATGGAAATTTTATCTTAATGTCGTGATATGCATGAAACAATTAAAACATTTGCACAAAGGATACAAACAATGTTGTAGCTTTAAAAATCCGCTAGACTCGTGCAGAAGACCCATTTTGAAAATATTCCACAGAACATGAAATCATTCCAAAAATTCTAATTTTCGAAATACAGGTTCCTTAATGAATCTAAAACACACGGGATTTGGTTTCATATCAAAATCATAAGTCATCAAAAAGTTATATCCAAAACAATATCTACTGCATCAACGAAAACGGTTTCTGACCTACTGTGCTTCATCTATACGTTTCAGAGTCTAAACATACTTTAAAAATTCAAAGATTTAACAAAAATCTAGGATACATACGTAGACGTATCATATCAAAATTTCAAATCATATGGATAAGTGATGTATTCAGAATATACAGATCAGTTTTCACTCAAAACTGCTCGACAGAATATAAATCTTTGCTGAACCATGGAATGTTTGAAATAAACTGCTTTTGTAAAGATACGATAAAAATACAAAATAAATATTTTGAGCAACTCCTACGTGTGATGAGTATTTAGGAAAAAGAATCAAATCAAAACCATATTTTTAGAGCGAGATATAAATATTTTTCTAAGACCTATCCAGAAAGCATTATTTTTCGGCAGTATAAAAGTATAAATTCAGTAAAAATATAAGTACTTGTCCAAAAATCATGAAACCTTACAGAGACCTTAAAAACCTACTAAACGTTATCTATATAATTTTTATAGAAATTTTAAAGTAACAAAAGATCGATTAATTGGCTCTGGAAAGTCTCGGCAGAAAAGGTAAATGGCAGGACAGATTATACTCTCATGAAACTTAAACATTTTTAACAAATAAATAGTAAACGTATTCTAAAAATTTTATATTCTTAAATTTAATGACCTAACATGTATTATATTCTATTAATGTTCTACATGGTCGAAAATAACTCAAAGAAGACATGAAAAACAATTTTCCTTTCAAGATCATAAACATGCTGACAGAAACTGGCAGGTTACGAAGAACAATTTTAAAAAAATATTTATAATAATTGAAAAATTATACAAAAATAACTGGGTATACTATACATACCTAGGAAGACGTCCCTAAATTTTCACGATGATATGAAGACGGAAAGTTGTGTAGATAAATCTTGAAACAATTCGTACGTGTGCTGACAGAATTCGAAAATCTGATATGAAACTAAATTATATACGACTAAGGGTGTATTTATAGGCCTAGAAATCATTATCTAAAGATCTCTAATCCTATAAGATATCAAATATATTTTATCCATAATTATTTTCGTTCATATCTATTTTATATAGGATTTATTCTATTCACTTACCATATAAGACATTCAATCCTAGATAAATTAGGATAAGGATAAATACAACTATATTTCTTTCCTAAAACATGTATATCTCAAATATAATATCTATTTTATTCATAAAATATAATTTCAAATTATCTCCTAAAAAATTAATATAATAATAAATATTATATCCTTTTATGAATCCTAGTTGGCTTAGGAAATCCAACCCATATAATTATTATTCTTGCCTCATAATTCTAACATTATTTTATCTCATCAATAAACAATATAAACATAATATAATATAAATAAACACATTCAAAGTTCAAAATAAATTTACATAATAAAAATGATTTAACTAAAAATAACATAAATGCATTAATTTCATTTTAATTTCTAAGGCGCGACTTACAGAACTAAAACACTTGATAACATGCATGAATAAATATGAAATGCATTTTATATTGAAAATTTCGGGGCGTTACATTAGTGCTCTGCATAACTACTTGCTTAAGAAATATACTACCTTCAAGCACTAAACTTTCGGTATATCTTATAAACTCTATCTGCCTATTACCGACTTACTCTATTTTCAAGTTCTAATGCTTATTTTGCATATTCAATTATTATCTCAATGGCATTGTTCTCTGAAAACGAAGTCCTGATCCCATCTGACATGGAGGAGATCATTAGCTCTCAGAGAGTCTGGTTCGAACCAGTTCTCGCTTTTCGATCATGTGGAGTCGAGTGCATGGAGCTGATCTTTGATGCCCTTGAATTGTCAGGCCTTCAATCTCTATTGTCTAGGGTTCCCATCCACTGCCTCCTGAGATAAGTCGTAGAGTTCTACATGAATGTTCGACATAGCGAAGATCTTCTGGACATTTCTTGTATAAACTACCAGCAAGAAACGAGTAACAACGTGTGGGAGACGAAGATTGCCAATGTTTATATTGCTGAGTGTCTTTGACTCAGTTTCAATCTTCACAACACCGGGATTTCTCCTATTGGGTACAAGGAGACTTCCATCAACCAATATCTCTGCCAGCTCAGTGGGCAGAAGAACATCGTGTTCAAAGAAGCCTTTCCCAAACATTAGCTGCTCCCTAAATACAAAGGATTGGCGTACATTGTCAACCACATCCTCACTAGCTCAGCCAGATCCTATGATCAGCTCTCTAGGATCCATATTCAGATAATGATGGCCATCATGGATGGCATCCAAATCAACTGGATTGAGTTATTT
This sequence comes from Lavandula angustifolia, assembly GCA_028984105.1. Classification (NCBI taxonomy): domain Eukaryota; kingdom Viridiplantae; phylum Streptophyta; class Magnoliopsida; order Lamiales; family Lamiaceae; genus Lavandula; species Lavandula angustifolia. The sequence goes on from CM054807.1 coordinate 10,115,032, forward strand.
GTGAATGAGTTCAAGGCTCACTTACAGAAGTTCATGGTGAATGAGGATAAGACCTCACTACAACTGATTCCAAAAGGCCAACTCATATACGTAGCAAAGTGTCCATTCTGATTGAAGATTATTGCCAAGGAAGAGTCGCCTTCGCTGTTGCGCACTTCTTCGATAAAAAGAAAAGAAAATTCCTAAGTGCGGCAGCAGTTGAGAAATCCATAGGGTGTGACTTCACGACAAGCATCCTATTCAGTTCACTCAAGACCCATGCCCGACTCAGCACAAGAAATGAAAAACACTAAAGAAGCTAGGACCATCTGTTGTAATCCCTGAGATCGTATCAATCCAAGATTCAGAGTCCAGTAAGGAGGACGTGACTCTGGAAGACAAAGCAAAATGGATACACTGAGAGGAGACCCATTCAGACCTTTCTACTGACATTCCTTAGACTGAGGTCCCCACATCAGTCCCAACTTCAGTACTGATAGCTTGAAGTAGAGCTCCTGAAGAGACCGCGGCCGAAATTCCTGAGATCTTTGGTCATTCTGATCTCGTGGATATAGCAGTCAGGGTACGGGTACAAATGCGCCTAAGATTCCTAGAATGGGATCTATTGGCTGAGACCATTAACCTCAGGACCGTACTAGAACTGATAAAGAAGGAGCAACAACTGAAAGAGGAGATAGACTACGGAAAGCCTGGTGATATTGCGTCACTGGATGACCATCGCTCAGTAATGCTCATGCTCTTGAGTCAAAAGGGGCATACTGAATCGACAACTCGGCCCCAGAATCCACTTGACTCTCACCATGATGAGTCACCTAAGGAGGCAGACCAGGGAGGATCTGCTGAGGGAAAATCTCCTAGTGATGACTTACCACCTCCACCGCCTTCATCAGGTGTCGTCATCTCTATGCCGTCTACATCTCACCGTAAGCCGAAGTAGTCTTGATATCAAGTTGTTGAGATAAAAGACATTAATGTGGCTTCTATCAACAAGTGTCTCAAGCGATAGGGTCATAAAAACCGTCTTCTTGCTCCAAACGTGAACAACAAATAGAGCTAACTCTCTGAGGCTCAGACCCAGACGCTAGGCAACTTAGCTTCAGAAGTGCAGAGGATTGGACAATCTACTCTAAATACTGAAGAGATCCTCAACAGAGCACATGAAGCCCAGAAGACTGATCTGGACTCTCAATATCAGAACATCCTGCAGACTCAGGCCAACCAATTTTCTGAAACCATGGCTCTGCGCTGGATCAGGTCCTCAAGGCCGTCGAAGAGCGAAACAGGCTAACCACTGAAAGTGTATTAAAAGCACTTGTGGAACAAGGTAACGCCGGTTTTGCTATCAAGAAAGACGCTACTGACTTGGTAGAATCATACCTATGATGGATTGAAGCTACAAAGTCTGACATACTCAAAGTTGTCAATGCTGATCATGAAAAGAGATGTAATGAGTATACTGATGCCGTTAGGGATGTTGACGCTAATTTGGACTCTGTCAGTCTCTCAGTAGCTGACCTATCGTCAAAGGTCACAGCCTTAGCAAGCCTAATAGATGATGCCAAAAAGGGGGAAGAAAGTAGGAAGAGCAAACTACTAACCCTCATCAAGGCTGAAGAGAAGGAGACTGGGAAGATAATATTAGAAGAAGGAAAGGGGGAAAGGCCAGGAGAACCCACAGAAGAAGCAGTGATTGAAGTGACTCAGTACTTAGAAGGTCTTGCTGAAGATAAGCCAATCAGGTCAGTTGCGAAAGGAAAAGCTCCTGACCCCCCTAGTCTTCCAAAAGCCAAGAAACTTAAATTCAAAACGTTAGACGAGCAGATCGCCTACGATGAAAAGCTGGAGCGAGAATTTCAAGAACAAGAAGAAGGGAAAAAGACTAAGGCCAAGAAAGGCATACAGATCAAATCTTCAGTTCCTACGAAAACAAGATCTGTGATGCCCAGACAATCCAGCAGGGCTGCTGTTGAGAAGAAGTCTGAAGCTAAGAAGAAGCCTGAAGCTTCTAAGTCCAAGTCAGTTGGACCTAGTGACTCAGAAGCTCAGCAGAATATTCCCTCTACTGAACTTTCTAAGAAGCAAGAAGCTGAGATGAAGTAGAAATGGAATGCCTGCAAAAGAGGCTTAGATATCACTGCTGAGGTAGACAAGTACAAGCTGCAAGACAAAGAGCGGGATTAGTCGATCTTGAGGCCCTCAGACAGCGAATTGAGCAAGAAGCCTAAGAGAGAATCCTTGAGAAGGACATAAGCATTCCCACTACTTCCAAATTCTTCAGAAAAAGGGAACAGGGAAACAACATCAAGAGAGTTATCTTTTCAATAGCTGATGAATGGTTGGCCTATAAGATTAATCAGAAATGGGAACAGGCTAAGGCGACTTCATCAAGAGCTACTACATTTGGGAGACAGTCAGTGAGAAGGCTGATCTTGACAAAACCTTCAAGGAATTCTTAATAAGTGCTGAACCTGAACTCTATGCTGAAATCCAAACTATTCTGCTACAATCAGGTAAGACTCTCAAGGCACCTGAGAACGGACTTCTATTTCCTCCTCTCACGCAACAAAGGAATATATGTAACTAGGAGATTGAGTTAGAAATTAAATATGCCATCAATAGAAGAAGTCTGAACTTGAATGATGCTGAAGACAAGGAAGAGATCAAGATTTTGAGGAACAAAGTCTACTCATCTTAGGGTCTTGAGCTTCTTCGGAAGAAATTTGCTGACTTCAAGGCGCCACTGCAACATTCAAGAAGAAGCCTAGCTGATTCCTTCTTAGTCTTAATTTTTGATAGAATAGAATATCCTGTAACTTCTAATATCTTATCATATATATGATATTGTATTTCTATTGGCCTTCGACAACTACTCAATGTCAATTGGTTGTGTTCTTTATCTTTCAACACTTACTGATCACCTCAGTGATCAGATCACACACTTACATGGTTACTTATATCTCTGTGTTTCTCTCTGTACTTCAGTAGTTAGACATCTTCTTAGGGGGAAATTGTTTTTAGATATCTTTCTGGAGGGTAATTTCCTTAGATGTTTTAGAGATATTGACTTCTGATGTATCAGAATTGTATTGATTATATAGTTAGCATTGTTATTAGAGATAGTTTGTAAAAGGTTTTGGCATCATCAAGTAGGGGGAAATTGTTGTGATGAGATTCAGTATGATAAGATTTTAAGATCCCAAAACCCTAGCTAAATGATGAGCCTTTGATAATGTAATAGCTTAGTTGAGTTCTGGCTAGAGTTCAGTAGCTGGTGCATTCAATAGAAGATCTGCCACTCAGCCGAAGGAACTCAGTATCAAAGAAGTCATTTGGGTAAGCTATAACCAACTGTATCTGCAAAGGCATTCGAGACACAAATACTCATAACCATGAGTGGAAGTATGAGACAATTCACTAAAAGCTCCGAGGATTCAAAGAAAGTCAACTCACCGTACACTTGGAGTTTGAACAAGCCTCACCTACTCTCATAACCTCGACCAATAAGCAGCCGCCAACACTCTACCTGCTCTACCATAAAGCTGCTCCTAGAATAAAAAAGCGGAAATCTCTGTAATGATATTCAAAATCGATATGGCCATTTTTCTTGTCTTATTCGACACATGTATAGACTTCCTCCAACTCATCTATTCATGTATCGAAGACTATAAATAGAGAAGAGTCTTCATGCAGAAAGACAACACAAGGGAACCAAGCATTCAAGCGAACATACTCTAGCGAACACAAAGCTAAACATAGTGAAGAACTTGCTCATTTGAAATATCATCTAAGTTCTTCCGTCCAGAGATCCTTTAGTTCCCCTTCTCTAACCTAAGCGTGCTTATTGTACTATCACTAGCTTAGAAACCTCGAAGGAGTTCATCTTTGTGAACTGTTCTTATTGTAAGAACTCCTTCATAGTTGGAGAAACTCAAACCTTCATGGTTAAGATTGTAAAGTCACTACGACTATAAGTAGATATATGTCCAGCATACAAATTAACTGAGACTTGCTGAGGATAAGAAGACAATAACATATTTGTCCAGTGAACAAATCAAGTGAGACTTGCTTAGTATAAGCTAATCAAGAATCCCTAGTTTGTTTAGGATACTGGACATAGGATCCTGTGTATCCGAACTATTTTAAAAATTGCATGTGTTGATTTACAGTTGCATTGATGACTGTTCACATTGCATAAAACTAACTTTAAATCAAACAGCATAAAACGAGTTTTCATTTGAGACGAACATTTTGGGCCTACACTTCCGCACACAATTTATGATATTAAACAACTATTCACTAACATAAGTCAGTAGACTGTACTCAGTACCGGAACTCTCTGCCCATGCGATTCGTTAAATACAACATGAGGGTTGTCCTCCATGCATAGTGTCCGGTAGTTAAAGACCCTGAAAGCTTTGCTGACCCTGGAGTATCCTAAGAATGCCCCTTGATCTGACTTGCTATTGAAGACGTTTAACTAATCCTTTCCATTATTGTGGATAAAGCACGAACAACGAAAGATATGGAAATGCGAAATAGAAGGCGTTCTCCCTTTCCATAATTCATATGGTGTCTTCATGTGCATATGAGGTAATAAAGACTGATTCTGAGTATAGTAGGCTGTGTCAGTAGCTTCTGCCCAAAACTTTGATAGTAGACCTGAGTCTGTGAGTAACGTTCTTGTTGCTTCTTTGAGTGTTTTGTTCTTTCTTTCAGCAAGACCCATTCTGTTGAGGTGTACGTGCCGCTGAGGTTTCATGCTGAATCCCTTCAGCTTCACAGTAGTCTTTGATCATTGAGTTTAGATACTCTGTTCTTCGATCTGAGTGTATGCTTTAAATCTTGATATCCTTTTCGACACTCAGTCGTTTTAATAGTTTCGGTAGTTCAGTTTTGAGATCAGACTTGTTGTCGATGAAGATCACCCGAGTATATCTTGAATAGTAATCTATGACTACAAGAGCATATTTCTTGCCTCTGATCGTCAATGGAGAGACTGTCCCAAATAAATCCATGTGGAGCAGCTGAAGGATCCCATCAATAGAAGGTGACGGAATTGGTGGATTGCTTGATCTGTTTTGCTTTTCCTTCATGCCTGCTTCATAATTTTTATATCTCTTGAATACTTCATTGGGCAGTCCTCGGAAGTTAGCATCTCTTGCTAGCTTGTTCATTGTTTTGAAGTTCAGGTGACTTAATCTTCTTTGCCACAGCCATGTTGTTTTGTCATCTGACTTTGTGTGTGCTAGCAAGCAGGCTTCAGGTTCAACATTATTCCAATCAGCATAATAAATATTTCTTCTCCGCGAGCCTGATAACATAGTTTTTTTCCTATAGATTTTTCAAGAACATCCCAAAACCTGCCTCAAAAGTCACTATATTGGAGTTATCATAGAATTGACTGACTAAGAAGATTATGTTGAAGTCCTTCAACATATGATACTCTGGGAACTATAGCAGTTCCTATGTTCAATATTCCGTAGCTGCTTGTATGTTATTTGAAGTTGTCACCAAATTCAATTATGGCTCGTTCTTGCTGAACGTAGTTGGTCAGCAGATTCTTTTGATGCGTCATGTGTCTTGAGCATCCGCTGTCCACGATGCAAGGGTCTTTTAGCACCTGCAAAATAAAAATAAATTCAGGTACTCTTTGGGCTCAGGTTAGGTCCTTAGAGGTTAGTCGATTTTGGGACCCAAATCTGTCTGATAATCCTAGTGGATTCAGATATCCTCTAGTTATACTGTTCGGCCCATCTGACCTTCTTCGTTCCCCCTAAGTTGGATCTGGGTGTTCTGGAGATTGAATCTTGGGTCATCTTCGAATAGCTAGGCTGAGGTGCTTTCATTTTTTGCTTATTCTTTGTCTGAGGGGTTGAAGATTCTGTATATTGCGTTCCCCTTTAGATAATTCTGTCCGCCAGGTGATCTGAGCTCTTCTGTCCTAAGGTAGTTGCTTCATAAGTGTAACCACATCCTTCCTTTGTGGAGCATGGTCTCTGTGATCTCAGCAACTTCTTAAGCTTTTCTTTAGCTCCTATGTATTGCTTAGTCATTAAGGTTCTCCAAACCTCATCGCTCTTCCTCAGAGCTTCATACTCAGCTTTGGACTGTGCAAGCTTGTCTTTTGGACTGACAATTTTAGTATCTTTCTCTGAGTTGTCCTTGGTCAACACTGAGATCTATGATTCTTGTTGTTGAGACTTAGTCATCAGAGATTTAATCTCTTCCTTCTGTCTCAGAACAAGTCCTCCAGACTCAATAGAGTCCTGACTCCTCATCGAAAGTCTCTAATTTTCAGCTCTCAGGAGTTGCAGCTCCTGAAGTGTTCTACTGAATTGATTGCTCATCTGAATCTGTTCCTCCAACAGATTCTCCTATGCTTGAACCACATCTAGAGGTTCACCTACAATAGAGCTTGTGTCGTGTGTGCATGGTGAAGAGGGGCATGTATTTGAATTAGAATTTACCTCAACCTCTTCTCTAGCCATAAGACACAATTTAGTATCTTCTGCTTCGATTTCCATGAACACTGCTTCATCATCAGATGATTCCATGAATAGTTCTTCATTACTCGTGCAATCGAATAGTTCTCCGGCTATCTAGGCTTGCCTTTTTCTAATGAACTTGTCTCGCCTGGCTTGCCTTTTAGCTCTTTCAGCAGTCGTGAGCTCTAGACATTCACATTGATAATGCCCAATCTTTTTGCAGTTATAACATGTTGAGCTTCTACCTTCTTTTGCTTGATGTATCATTCTATGTGGAGGCAGTCTCCGTGTTCCGGCATTCATGTAGAGATTTAGATTCACCTTTCGGATGAGCATTTTCTCTCTTACCTTGATTGCTTTTTGAAGCTCTCTTTATTTTCATCTTTCTGAGCTTGTCCTTCTCCTTTTGGTATTTAGCTGAAAGGAGAGCGTATTTCTCTGCTAAGTTATCAGCGGTTGGGATATTCATTGAACTTCCAACTAAATGACTTGTTACTAAGGGACTCGCTCTAGGTGTGCTGACTGTTGCCTTGTATGCATGATCCATTGGCATTTCAGTATTAGCACTGGGGGTATGTGGAAGATTGAACTCAAACTCCTCTGCTTTTAGTTCTGAAAATATATAATCAGGAGAGCTTAAGTCAGTTCTTTGCAAACAAGTAGCAAAAGAGTATCATTTGGGCTTAATAAGAGCCCTTAAAATTTTGGTGTTGGTCTCCTTATTACTGAATATTTTCCCCAGCCCATTGATGATGTTGATTTGATTCATGAATATAACACTGAAATCATCAATTGACTCTCCAGGAATCATGGCAAACGCCTCGAGCTCTTGCAGCTCCAACTCCAGTTTGTTTCCTTTGATTTGTGGAGTTCCTTGGATCAGCACTGCGAAAGCATCCCAGTGCTCCTTTGCAGTCCTGGACAATTCCGAGGTGTAGCGTAGTCAGTATTGTGTTACGTGCAACTCGGTCAAGATTGTGCAGCTTTGTCTCTTTAGGTGTACAAAGGCTCTTGTCCTTGGGAACCTTTGCACCGGTTTGGGCACCTATTGCAACTACGGTTGCAAGTTTGACGATGTCGATCATTTTAATAGGTCCTTTCTCCAGGACGTCAGTCATGCTGTCATGCAGCGACGTTAAGTGCACCTCCATCTTTACACGCCATACCGCGTAGTTTTCTATTGAAAACATGGGTACCGTCCTTATACCTAAAATATCAGACATTTTGAAGAATATGGTATAGGATACTATGAAGCGATGGAAATGCAGAGAAAATGGTTTTCAGAATCTGTTCGAGTAGACCAGTCTTCAGAAAATGATGATTAGAAGAACACCGTTCTGATACCAATTGTTGGTCCAGAGACAAGCCTTCAGGTGTAGTAGGGAGGGGGGAGTGAATACACCTTAGTGCAGATTTCAACTCAAACGAAAAAGTCAGTTCTACAGAATATCCTTCTACTGAGTCCTATCTACTGACTTCAGTCAGTGAATAGTAGTTAGTATCAGATATAGTGTATGGAAGTGTAGGCCCAAAAATATAATCGTCGCTGTTTGAAAATACGTTTTATGCTGAATGATTTAAAGTCATTTTTATGCAGTATGAACAGTAATCAATGCAACAGTAAATCGACACAAGCAATTTTTAAAGTGGTTCGGATACACTGTATCCTACCTCCACTGTCTTAATCAAAGCAGGAGTTCTTGAATTGATTAATACTGAGTAAGTCTCAGTTGATCTGTGCACTGGACATATACTCTAGTTATAGTCTTAGTGACTTGATCTGTGCGCTGGACAGATACTCTACTTATAGTTGTAGTGACTTTACTAGTTCAAACAGATAGGTGTTACTTTCTCTAACTATGAAGGAGTTCTTACGATAAGAATAGTTCAAACAGTATTTCTAAGCTTGTGATATTAATAAGATCGCCTAGAATAGAGAATGGGAACTAATGAATATCTAGAGTGAAGAACTTAAAAGATTTCTCTGTATACGAGTTCTTCACTGGGTTTATATTTAAGGTTTTGTGCCCTCATGAATGCTTTTGTGCCCTCATATCTTGAATGCTTTTGTGCCCTCATGTCTTCTCTGCATGAAGACTCTCCTTGATTTATAGTCTTGACGTATGAATAGATCCGTTGGGGGGAAGTCTAGACACATGTCGAAAACGATAAGAAAAACGACCATCTTCATGTTGAATATTATTGTAGAGATTCCCTCTTTTTCAGTCTAGGAAGCAGCTTTATGGCAAAGCAGGTATAATGCTGGTGGCTTCTCATTGGTCAAGGTTAGAGAGTAGGTGAGGTTTGTTCAAATTCCAAGAACGTGCTGAGTTGACTTCCTCTGATTCCTCGGAAACCTTTACTGAATTGTCTTCTACTTACATTCTTCTCAGATGTTCAGTGCGTGGCTCGAGTTTCTTTGCAGATTCAGTGGGTTATAACATTCCCAACTGAGTTCATGATGCTGAGTTCTTCCGACTGAACGACAGATATTCTACTAAATCTATCTGCTACTGAACTCTAACTAGCCTGCTAAGTTCGTAACATGCTGAACTCAACTAAGCTATTACAGCTATTACAGTATATAAAGCTCATCATTCAGCTAGGGTTTTGGGATCTTCGAATCTTATTATACTGAATCTCATCCCAACATAGTCTACACTGATCACGCTGCCGTGAAGCATCTACTCAAAAAGAAGGAGACAAAACCACGTCTTATAAGCTGGATTTTGTTATTGCAAGAATTTGATTGGGAAGTGAGAGACAAAAAGGGAGCTGAGAATAATGTAGCTGATCATTTGAGTCGTCTAGTTCAGCCAGAAGATGCTGAACCAATCAAAGAATCATTTCTGGAAGAACATCTCTACTTTTCCACTACACCAGAATATTGGTCTAGAGACGAGTATCAGGTGTGTGTGGGGGGGTGAACACACCTGAGTCCAAGTTTTGCTCAATACCAACAGCAAACAATTCCTTTGATAGCAGAGATCTGGGATATCTTCACCAACTGACGATTCCGAAGATTCTTTTAAAGGCCATGACATGCAGCTGGTATGAACTAAGTTACTATTCGATTGCTTTTACTTTCTATAAGAGGTTTTCTATTAAATAGTTGGGGTCCTTATCTTATTTTCTTGGCGTGGAAGTGCTTTCTCGGCCCGACTCTCTTTTGGCTCTTGGAATCACATCCAACAGTGGTTGGAATAGCTCGCAAAATGAAACCACTTCACCTACTTCATTGCCCCCAACCCTTTCTCCTACCTCTATTGAAACAGAAAGGTTTCATGTTCTTTCATTGGTTGGTTATTCCTCTTTGTTCTCCGAACTCGAGAAGAAGCTTTCGAAGGCGCGTGTACCATTACTTGATACTTGTTATTCCACTAATGATTTTAGGCAAGATCAATATATAGTGATGGCCAAGAAAAGGACCAGGAAAGGAAAGAGGGAAGGTAGACAGGTTTCACAGTACCTTTAGTTCCTATTAGGTAGGTAGGGGAGGTATTCCGCTCGTTAATGAAGTAGGCTGATCCAACGCAAATGGATCATTTTCTTTGTCGAGATTGGGTTCGTGTTTCATGTACCGCATCGAAGCTTGTGTGGATACCAGGTCAACAGATGACTTCCCAGGATTAGCCTATTTAATAGCTTCAAGGATGGACAGGCCCTGGTTCCCAGGGTTAGGGTATTCCCTATTATGAGCCTACTCAGATCAGAACTAAACTAGTTGATTCTCTTTTGCCTATCGGTCGGCCGACTTTAAGCCGCCAAATCCTAATTAAGAAACGACTTCTTTGCCCTTGCGGTGCATTCTTCGTACTAGCGACTAAGCTACGAATATGATTTCAGAAGAAAGAGTCATTTTCTTTGGAGGGAATACTACTTATGTGAGGGAGAACTGCGAGGAGCCAACCTTATTACGAGGGGATTGGGTTGGGCCAACCTATGGTCTACCAGTTGTTATGCTAATTGCAGCGCCGTGCAGCTAAGTTGGTATGGAAGATTTGTTGCGCAGCGGGAAATCCTTCTCAATACAAGTTCTCGGGCGAGGTGTTTGAACAAAACTTCGATAGGGTCCATACAACCTGCCTAACCTGGCGAGTAACTGAACTGAATCAAGCTTCCTGTCACTCCAGGCCAAGACTCCAACCTCTTGAGGGATGGTATTAACGCTTTAGTGGTATTTTATTGAGTATGCTACTGAACAAGTTCAGTTGCCAGTTAAGCCTTCTGATCGCGGGGCAGAGTGATTCAACGACTGAATCCTTTCTACTGACTGATGTTAGTACTGAGTAATTCAGTAGATGAATAAGTGCGGAATTGTGTAGGCCCGATTTAAGTTCGTCTCTTTGAAAAACATTTTTATACAAACCAAATCAGTTGGCTAGTGCAGTTTTAAATCAATTTTACAGAAATATGATTTTGCAAATTGTTGTTCCCGAGAGTAAACGTTCAGGTGTAGAACGGGGGGCGGGGGGGGGGGTGAATACACCTGAAAACCGATTTCTCAACTTTAAACGCTAACAGTCCTTTTCAGGAGGGTGTCGTACTGAACAAATTTAGCAGACCAAATAAGCTGTTCTGAATCGCGTAGCAGAGTGACTGACTTTACTGAGGCCTGCTAGCTGACTAGAGTCAGAATTCAGTACCGTTCAGATAAAGTTCAGTAGTGCGGAAATGTGTAGGCCCAAATTCAGTTGAGTTAGAAAAAACGTTTTTAATAAAACAGTTTCAGTATGTTAGTGTAGTCGATTAAGCTTGCTGAAACTCAGTTGAATGATTTGAAAGATATTTTCAGTATGCACAGTAATCAATGCAACAGTAAATAACGAACACAGAACACATGCGATTTTTAAAGTGGTTCGGATCCAACAATCCTACGTCTACTGTCCCGAAAGATTAGGAGGCTATGTATTATACTGAGATAGTCTCAGTTGGTTTGTACACTGGACAAACACTAGTCTTGAGATTTATACTGAGCAAGTCTCAGTTTACAAGGTATCAAACTAAGTGTTTGAAAAACTCTCCAATTATGAAGGAGTCCTTTACAATAAGGATCAATTCAGATATGAACTCCTTCGTCTAAGCTATAGATATGATCAGTTGAGCTTAGGTTAGAGGGATAGGGAACGAGAAAGTGGCTTCTAGAGCGACAAACGGCTAAGTATAGACATGGGTTCGTGTTCAGTCGCTTGGATACTAGAGGCTATATAATTCTGGTTTAGCTTGGTTCCCTATGAGCAGGTATGTCGTCTTTCATTGGAGATTACTTCTTTGAACTACTTGCGGAAGACTTAAGACGATTGTGAGTTGCACTTTGAATGCTCTGTGTTTGCAGTTCGCTTGTGTATCTTTTGTTCACTTGTGAGCTTCAATTCGAATTGTGTCCCTCTATTTATAGAGTAGAGGTAAGGATAGATCCGTTGGAGATGACGATCCTTGTGTCTCTCTCTTTTGGGTAGCTAACGGCTCTTTCAAAGTATGGTTGCCGTGTCTTTTCCCTCCATGTTTGGAAAGTTGTTGACTTGCAGCTTTAATCAGAATATGGACAGCTGCCTGCTTGTCATTGGTCGAGGTTCAGGAAAGTAGTTGAGACAGAACAGACTTCAAGGAGATCTGAAGTTGACTTCTCTCTTCCTCGTATTAACTCTGCTGATTTGATTTTAGAGAATCCTGACAGTCAGAGGACTGTCTAGCCGTTGCTGAGTCTGATCTCTATTTAGTAGGATGCTCCTGCTGAGTCGGCTCTGCTAAGGATCAACTCTGAGTTTAGTGAACTACTCTGTTGAGTTCAGTACCACAAACTCCTTTCGGATATCTTGCTCTGCCGCCGAGTCCAAGATCACCGAGTCTTCTACTTACGTGCCGAGGCGGGTAATCTGCGAGCGCCTGAACCAGATGAAGAGTGTCTACTGAGTCTGAAACCTCAGAGACAAAAAACAAACAGGTTACAACTGAATGGTTCATCAGCCAAGATAGGGTTTTGGGATCTTCAAATCTTTAGTGAATATTCAGAGCACAGGGCTACTAAGTTATGTCTCAACTGATTATGAGAAGACTGAATCATCTCCCAACATTTTTCCCCTATTTGATGATGCTAAAACCGAACACTATGAATTATCAGAAACAGAGTTCCTAACAAGTATTACAAGTAGAATCAGTGGAGTTGTTCTTCAAGTCCTAGACTGCTGAGGGAATCATGGAAGAGATATCAGAACCTATACAGAAAACTAATCAGCAATTTTCCCCTTTCTAACAACATTTCTCCATCCAAGCAATCTAACAGATCAGAATCTAACTAAGTAAAACTGACAGAATATAACATTACTCAGTGAGTGTGTGAGCCAGTAATCACTTGAGTGATTCTGTGTGTTAAGCATGAAAACAAAAAAGGCCATATAGACAATAAGGAATTGTCAGGGCCAACAACAGTGATGTTTTATATATATGAAGAATTGTCAGTACAGTTACTTCAACTGCTATACCAAGGAAAGACAAAATAGAAATTACAGGAAACACAGAAGCTATCTATCATCTGAACTGCTTAATCATGTCTTTGAAGTCCTTTGATTTAGATTCAGGAAGGGGCAGTCCATACATTCTGTATGTGATCTTCCTCAGCTTCAGTATCTCTGAAAAGTCAATCGGATCATCTTCTTCTAAGCATTTGGCTTCAGCAGCATCTTTGATCTCTTTCTCAATTACTCCATAGTGAACAGAGCCATCTAATTTCAGTGGGGGCGAAATGATTTTTGGAGCTGGGACTCTGATATCGATCTTGTCTGCTATGGCCTTCTGAACTCTAGCAAAATATTTCTACATCGGTCTTCAGAAGCCATTCAGCAAATGCGACAGATTTGTGCTTTTCAGGCCAGTACCTCCAGAAGTAATATCTCTTTACGTAATCAGCCTTCAGTGACTCCCACCTTTGAGTTCTTTCCCATGGCATCCATTCATCAACTCTTGGCCATCTGTGGAGTTTGAGGTCAGTAGGCTTCCTGAATCTTCTGTATCTGTAAGGAATGTCTGCCTTTTCAGGAATCCTCTGACTTGCTTCTTTTCAGCTTTCAGCCTCAGAGCTTCTAAGTCTGCTAGCCTGAGCCTTTCTCTAGCTGCTTCTACCTTTCTTTCTTCTTCTCCTCTGTACAGATACCTCTCCATCTGAGCCCAAATCTCTTGCATTTCTAGATCTTGTTCCTTCGACAGGACATAGGAGGGTACATGAGGTTCTTCTTCTGAATCAGCAGGAGTTGTTGATTTTTCTTTTGAAGTGCCCTGCTAATGGCTCTTTTGAAGTAGAGTGACAGTGTCCTTTCCCTCCTTTTCTGGAAAGTTGTTGACTTACAGCTTTAGTAGGTATAGGACAGGTGTCTGCTTGTTATTCGTCGAGGTTTACAAAGCAGTTGAGACAGAACAAACTTCGAGGCATACTGAAGTTGACTTCTCTCTTCCTCGTATTTGACTATGCTGATTGTCATTCAAAAGATCTGACAGTTCAGAAGACTGTCTGGCCGATGCTGAGTCTGATCTTCGATTCAGTAGCAAATATGCTGAGATGGCTTTACTGAAGATCAGCTCTGAGTACAATGAACTAGTCCTGCTGAGTTCAGTTCTACTGACTCTATTCAGTATACTGCTCCTGCTGAGTCCAGTATATACTGAGTCTTCTACATCTGGTGCTGAGGCTGATAATCTACTGAACGCCTGAACCAGAGCAGAGTGTCTGCTGAGTCTGAACCCTCAGAGACATACAATTACAACAATATGGTTCACCAATCAAGATAGGGTTTTGGGATCTTCAAATCTTCATAGATTCACTCAGAGCATAAGCTGCGAGCGCGTATCGATACGGAAGATAGAATCATTTCCCACTAAGTATTACAAAGGTCTGAGGATAGAATCATCACCCAACAATTTCCCCCTATTTGATGATGCCAAAACCTAACACCATCTATGCTAACTCACACTAAACTACTCAGAAACAGAGCTCCTTACAATTTTACAAGTAGGTTCAGCGGAGTTGTTCTTCAAGTTCTAGACTACTGAAGGGAGCAGAGCAGGGAGTCAGAATATAGAGACTAAGCATATCCCTGTCTTAACAATTTCCCTTATTACAAGGAAGCAATTTCCCTTTATATCGCAATAACTAGTCTATCGAATCTCGAGCGCTTCCGACAAAGAATATACACAGTGAGTGTGTGAGTCGAGTAATCACTTCGATGATTACGAGTGTTAAGTATAAAACAGAACATGGCTTATATAGACAATAAGATATTGTCGAAGCCAAAAGATATATATATATATATATATATATATATAATGTGAGAAAGTTTAGTACATTACATCTCTTTCTAAGCTAGGAAAGTTAAAGAAGAATCTAAGATCTAGGAGCGCTTGTACTGCTCGATCCTATCCTTGAAATCTTGCGATTGAGTCTCGGGAAGGGGTAGTCCATACATCCTGTAGGTAAACTTCCTTAGCTTCAGAAATTCAGCAAAGTCTGCTGGCTCGTCTTCTTCGAGAGATCTGGCTCTGGCAGCATCCTTTACTTCTTTTTCAATCACACAATAGTGAATAGAATCATCAAGTCTTCTCGCTGGTGGCGAGTGCAGGTTCGGGGACTCGGACTTCAATATTCTCTTTCACAAAGATTCCGCATGTAGACATACAAGTCAGGTTCAGTCCTCATCATCCATTCAACATAAGCATCAGCCTTTGCCTTGTCTGACCAGAATCGCCAGAAATAATTCCTCTTGATGAACTCTATCTTTAGTGACTCCCATCTCTGAGTGTACTGAGCTGGCATCCACTCATCAGTCCTTGGCCATCTATGTATCTTCAGATCTGTTGGTTTCCTGAACTTCCTATATCTGTATGGAATGTTAGCTTTGGAAGGAACCCTCAGTCTGGCTTCTTGTTCAGTTCGGACTCTGAGTGCTTCTAAGTCTGCCACATGGATTCTCTCTCTAGCAGCATCAATCTGTCTCGCCTCTTCTCCTCTGTACAGGTACCGATCCATCTGAGCAAAGATGGCTTCTATCTCACCATCGTGATCTTTTGAAGTTGTGTAGGAGGGCTTGTGAGGCGACTGATCTTCTGAGTCAGCAGGGGTACTTCATTTTTCTTTGGACGTACCTTGTTTCTCAGTGTCCTTCTGCTGTTGTTGCTGCTCCCTATCATCATCATCTTGAAGTGTCAGCTGCCTGGGAGGCAACCTAGTCGTTGTTGACTTCTTTCCACCGCGAGCTGGAGCCTTTGCCTTTCCTTTTACAGTTTTCGCTCTAGGCTTGTTGGCTGCTTCAGCTTCGGCTATCTCCCTAGCCAACCTTTCATCGGCTGCTATCTGAGCCTCCTCCTCCTTACTGATATACCTCTTAGTCTTCTTGGAGGGAGGGGTGAGGAGTTTTAAGATCTTCTTACCTTTTCCTTCAAGTGGAAGTGGGAGAGGTGCCTCTTCCTCTCAGAATCCGCCTCCTCAGCAAACTCAGCAACCTCTTTGATTATGTTTAGAGGAGTTTGGGTTGCCTGAGTTGCTTGTTCCCTGGATCCTGAGCCACTTGGGCCAGTCCCTGCTGAGATTCCAGCTGAGACACCCTGGGCCTCACCAGTCGGTTCGGTGCAGCGACGGTTAACCGAGCTTGCTCCTTCTACTGACCTTGTCTTCAGTACCTGCTCCTTGGTCTTTTGAGCTTTCTCTTCCCCCTTAGATTTATCCTCCTGGGATTTCTTAGGTACAGTTGTTTGGGACTTCTTTTCCCCCTTTTTGGCATCAGCAATTCGAACCGGGGTAGGAGCTAGTACCTTGGTGTTCAGGCTTTTGTACGAGGCTGACAGCTCATTAACTCTGGTGTGGATTTTAGTCAACGCCTCATGCAGCTCATTCTTCTCAGTAATCAGTTAATCCTTGTATAATTTGTGAGAATGGTCAGCTGCGGCCTTGAACTCGTTCAGCTTGGCCTCAACCTTATCTTCCAAGGCCGTCTGGATAGAGTTGAGTCTGAACTCATGGGCTTGGGATATGGTTGTGACAGATTCAGTATGAGAGTTTTGGGTGGCCTTGAATTTGTCAAATAGTTGATTCTGGCCTTCCTGAATCTGTCTTAGCTGAACCTCGAATTCGGTTCTGCGCAGCGCGCTTCAGATATAATGGTGGAGATATCAGGGGCGGCTGATGATGTCACTGAGGTCCTCAGCCCCTGAATCTCTGCGCTAGTGGCTTGGGCAGTCTCTTTCCACACTTTGTGGACTGCTTTGGCAAGGGCATGGTTCTGAGTCCCTTGGCTTCTAAGAGCCTTCGCCATTGCCTTGGATTGTCGGCCTTTGGGGCTGGGCGCTACTTCGAACTTAGATTTAAGCAAGAGTTGTTCAGAACGAAGTACCAGCCGCCGACTTCTCAGGAGCAAGGATTGTGAGAGGAAGCTCAGTCTGAGTAGAGGTATCCTTGTCCTGGTGAGTTCCATCATCAGGCTTCTCAGGGCCTGAATCACGGGGTGGGTCCTGACCATCAGGGTCACACCCATCTGAAGGAGCTGAGCTAGCGACCTGCTGACGGTCATTCAGCAGGGCCAGCATTGCTGCCCTTAGGTCCTCGAGAGTGCCAAGGTCAGCGGGCACTGAGTAGCCTATCTGCTGCCTTATGATCAGCTCCTCTTCATGCAGTTGCTCGCAGGTGTAGTGAAGAATGAGGCTTGGCTGATTGGGCCACTCCTGGAACCTCAGAAGCATATGGAGTCTGGCCTGTTTGGCAATAGTCACCAGATCAGGGTGGCCAGAAATCTCCGGTATATACTCAGTAATCTCTCGGAAAGCTTGAGATAGGATAGCTGAAGCTTCCATTCCGATAGATTGCTGTTCAGACGCCATCTCCGAATCTTCAATGTCTATCGGAGACGTCTCGTTCCTCGGCAAGAGCGGCATGCCGAGTGGTGGAACGTCAAGGGGGGCGGCCCGTGGGTTTCCGTGTCACCACTCGGGCGCCTTCGGTTGGAACCCCTTGGTCCACTTCTACTGCCTGTTCAGTGGAGACGGCCCTCTCCAGTGACTAAGTCTTTTCTGAGGACTCTGACTCATCAACCAGCTGCATTGGCTGTCGAGTAGGTTCAGCAGTGGCTTCTGGGACTTCAGCAGTGGCCTCCGGCACTACCTCTGTTTCAGTAGGCACGACGGGAATAGATATCTTCAGGCGCTTCGCTGGTGCCTTAGGAATTTTGCCTTGAGGAGACCGCTTCTTAGTTGGCGTGGTCTTCTGAGGCGTTGTCTGCTGAGCTGAGGGCCCTGCCCCTATCTGCTGAAGGGCTGCTACCCTGTTTTGGAACCTGACCTTCTTCACGTTAAAATAAGCTGTACATGATTTGGTCATCTCCGCAGAAGTCCTCAATCATTACTGACAGCTTCAGACCATACAGAAGCTTGCCTTTCGCGCTCAGTCTGTAGGAGGCTTTGTCAAATTTCGCAGCACGGACTATGAATTCACGAAGAAAGAATTCAGTCCAGTTGATCTTGACTTGGTCATAAATTGCCATCATCAACTGTATCTTGGGCCTCGAGACTTGATCGAATGAGCCAGCTTGGCTCGTCAGCAGCTGCGTAACTATGTACGCTAGAGCGCGGTACTGAGGCAACATTACGTTCTTAGGGAAGGCAGCTCTGAATGCAGTGGGCTTCCCGTAGAATATCGATAGGTAGTCGTCCACCATATCATCGTTGTACCCAACGGTACTGACACCTTCAGACGGTAGGTTGAAGCTTATCCTCAGAGCTTCTTTAACTGACATCTGCTTTATCTGCAAAGCAGCTTCGCCGATTGTATGGACAGTGAATCTCCCAATGACGTCGCCAGCTACTGAGTCGGAGTTTAGGTAGATCTCAGCAACTTGTCTAGGAAGGAAGAACGTCGGCTTCTTGGAGAGAAATCCCTCCAGTCCAGATGCCCGAAGAGCGTCGAAGATCTCTTCCATGTAGTCCAGATCACACGCACCGAACTCCATGACTGGTTCGCACCAGACACGGTCTTTTTCAAGAATCTCCTTCATGTTTGAGGGAGCGGTTACTGAGATGTTTGAACTCGCCATTATATCCGTCACAAGAAGAATTTATCAATATCGAGTTTAATAAAATAGTTAGTATACCGATGCTGAAAAAGAAGGTTATCGTAACAGATCTAATAATCATACCAATGAAAAAACTAAGCGGTTAAGAAATATACAATAAGGGTTTGCTAGAAAGATCTCAGATTTTTCGGAGTAAAGTATGCTAATGGCGGTTTCTAAGATAGGATCGAAAATATATATCTACGTGAAGATGAAGAGTTATCGATCAATGGCTGAGTTTAAACTTGCTTTAAGAGATGAACGGTCAAGATTAAATAGCATATTATAGGTAATGATCACAAAGCCGCCTATGTCAAAAGCCAGTTGTAACTTGCCTAAGTAGTAACTATGATACGACATGCATTAAATGCATGGCAGAGTTCAGCATACTTATGTATGGAATGTCGTGCATTAAATGTAAGTCGTTAATATTAAATGACAATCCTTGAGATATTAAATACGATGCTGATTCTAAGCAATAAATGCATATTACAGTTCTATTAGTTACTACTGAGTAGAGATACGCAAACCTGTCAGCTAAACATTGTAGTCAGCTGTTACCTCGTGTAGATGGTTTCTGAGTCTCTACGTACTGAATTTACTCAGTACTGAGAGTGAACATTCCCCCTTACTGAAATCTCCTCTCCTGAAACCTCTTACTGACTGGAGTCAATAGGGTCCAGCAGACCTAGCTCTACTGAAAGTTCTCTGAATCTGGATTCAGCTAGAGGCTTGGTCAGTATATCAGCCCTTTGATGGTCAATATGGATCTTTTCCATCCTGATATCCTTCTTTTCAACATGGTCACGAATGAAGTGATGTATGATGTCCACGTGCTTGCATCTTGTGTGAAGTACAGGGTTCTGAGTGATTGCAATGGCACTGGTACTATCGCAGAAGATTAGCACTTCATTCTGAATGACGTCATAGTCTCGTAGCTGCTGTCTCAGCCAAAGGATTTGGGCACAGCAACTTCCGGCAGCCATGTATTCAGCTTCAGTAGTTGACGTGGCTACTGAGTGCTGTTTCTTTGAAAACCATGAGATCAGCTTACTGCCAAGGAACTGACACGTTCCTGAAGTTGACTTTCGGTCAATTCTACACCCTGCATAGTTAGCATCAGAGTAACCAGTTAGTTCTATATTATCATCAGCTGGATACCATAAACCCATGTCAGGTGTTCCTCTGAGATAGCGGAGAATCTTTGTTGCTGAGTCCTGTGACTCTGCTTTGGATTCGCCTAAAATCGAGCACAGACACCTATAACATAAGTTATGTCAGGACGAGTAGCTGTTAAATATAATAAAGAACCAATTATAGCACGAAATTCAGTTGGTCTACTGATACTCCCTCCTTATCAAGATCAATTTTCATGTTTGTGTTCATCGGGATCTTGATAGGTTTGCCGGATGTGCAACCGAATCTTTTGATGAGGTCTCGAGTGTATTTGCCTTGATTAATGAACGTCCCTTTTTCAGATTGTTTGACTTGGAAACCGAGGAAGTAGTTCATTTCTCCCATCATTGACATCTCGAATTTGTCCTTCATCATCTTTTCAAATTGTTGGCACATGATGACATTCTTAGATCCAAATATAATGTCATCTACATAGATCTGCACAAGTAGTAAATCGTCTTCCAGTCGAATGCTGAATAGAGTGCGGTCTACTGTGCCTTTCTGAAAACCTTTCTGAAGAAGAAACTCAGATAGGGTATCGTACCAAGCCCTAGGTGCTTGTTTTAACCGATATCGAGCCTTTCTGAGTCTATAAACCTGATGTCCCCGCTGAAACCCGGGCGGTTGTTCCACGTAGACTTCTTCTTTCAGTACGCCGTTCAGGAACGCAGACTTCACATACATTTGATAGACTCTGAATCTTTGATGTGTTGCGTAGGCCAGGAATAGTCTAATTGCCTCCAATCTTGCAACTGGAGCGAAGGTCTCATCGAAATCTATTCCCTCAGCTTGACAGTAGCCTTTTGCCACGAGTCTTGCTTTGTTCCTTACTATGACGTTGTTTTCATCCCGCTTGTTCTTGAAGACCCATTTTGTTCCAATAACATGTTGATGCCGGGGTCTATCAACAAGCTCCCAAACGTCATTTCTCGTGAACTGATTCAGCTCCTCCTGCATAGCTATGATCCAGTCAGCATCTTTCAGTGCATCCTCAATCGTCTGAGGTTCGTCAGTAGACAAGAAGCAGGAATATAAGGCGCTCTCTCCTTGACAGAATCTGGATCTTGTCTTTACTCTTGCCGAGGGATCTCCAATGATCAGATCAGCAGTGTGAGCGTCCAGCTATGATCTACGATGTTTCAGTTCTTCATCTGAAATTTGTTCAACACAGATAGTAGGCGAGTTAGGCATTTCAGTTGTACTATTCTGAGATTGAAGCATTTCAGTAATGAGTGTGTGATCTACTAAGTCACCAGGTTCAGGGGCATTCAGCTCAGGAACATTAATAGATGTTCCCCCTGAGTTGTTATTCTTAGTAGTGGTCTCAGTTACCTCTGGGGTTTCTTCATCGACCTGAGTTACCTGGGATTGATTATGTTCAGGAGAATCAATCGGCTTAGCTACATTTACTGCTGGTTGAGATTCAGTAGATTTGTCTTCAGTTTCCTCATCTGAATCATCAACCCAACAAAGCTGGATCTTTTCGACTTTGTATTTTAGGCTTAGATCTTGTAGCTGCTTACTGATGTCCTTAGATTCGGAATTAGAGTTATTGCTCCTGTCTTCAGTAGCAAACTCATTAAAAACAACATGAGGGCTTTCCTCCACGCAAAGGGTTCGATAGTTGAATACTTTGAAAGCTTTGCTGACCCGAGAGTATCCTAAGAATGCTCCCTGATCTGACTTGCTATCAAAAGTTTTCAGCTGATCTTTCCCATTATTGTGGATAAAGCACGAGCACCCAAAAATATGGAAATAGGACAGAGAAGGTTTCCTGCCGTTCCATAGTTCATATGGTGTTCTCTTATGTTGCTTTGTCAGTAGAGATCGGTTCTAAGTGTAACAAGCAGTATTAGTGGCTTCTGCCCAGAATTTGGCTGGGAGTCCAGAGTCTGCGAGTAGAGTTCTAGCTGCTTCTTTGAGAGTTCTGTTCTTTCGTTCAGCAACTCCATTTTGCTGAGGTGTGCGAGCAGCCGATATCTCATGCTCTATTCCTTCTGCTTTGTAGAACTCCTCGATCATAGAATTAAGGAACTCAGTTCCTTTGTCAGAACGAATTTTGACAATTTTGGTGTTCTCGACACTGAGCCTTTTCAGAAGCCTTGGTACCTCTGTTTTGACGTCAGACTTGTTGGCAATGAATATGACCCAAGTATAGTGCGAGTAGTCATCGATGACCACTAAAGCATATTTCTTGCCTCTGATCGTCACTGGAGAGACTGGACCGAACAAATCCATATCTAGCAGCTGAAGGATTCCATTAGTGGAAGGAGATAGAACAGGTGGATTTCGATTCCTTGTTTGCTTTCCCTTCAGACATGCTTCACACTGAGTGTCTTTGCTGAATACTTCATTCGGCAGTCCTCTTGCTAGAGTGTTTCTTGCTAGTTTGTTGAGCGTCTCGAAGTTGAGATAGCTGAGTCTCCTGTGCCACAGCCACCCCGTTCGATTCTCGTTCTTCGCTAACAAACAAGCTTCAGGTTCAGCTGAGTTCCAGTCAGCTACATAGATATTCTTCTTGCGCGAACCTGATAACACTGTTTTCCTTTGGCAGTTCCAATGCTGAGTGTTCAAAATCCTCTTGTGTAGCCTTTAGCATTGTCTCCAAACTCAATTCTGGGTCCTTCTTCAGGGATATAATTCTTCAGCAGACTTTTTTGATATGTCATGTGTCGTGAGCATCCGCTGTCCACATACCATGGGTCTTTGTGCACCTGCAAAACAGAATTATATTCAGGTAACCCATATTTGTCTTACGACCGTGGTGGTCTCAGACAACTTCTTTCCACTTGAGTCAACGTATTTGACCACTGGACTGGTCGATACTGACTTCTTAGGCTTTTCTGGTTCAGGAGTCCGGATCTTCTGAGTTGGTGGACTGCTGACCTTTGCCTTTTGTGCGATTTTCTTCTTCTTCTGACTCTTGGATCCTTTTCTGACTATAGGATCATAATATAATGACCCATACTGAGCAGGATGTGTCAGGTGAGGAGGTCCATACTGATCAGCCCACTTTGGCTTGCTGGTTCTCCCTTGACTGAACTGGGGTGTTTTGGTGCTGATCTTTTGGCCAGAATGCTGATGTGTAGGATGAGGTGCCTTCATCTTTTGTTTGTTCTTGGCTAGAGGGTTCAGTATGTTTGCATTGATTGTCTCCCCTCGAACAAACCTATCAGCAAGTCGCACTTCTGAGTGTACGGGGGCGAGATGAGGAAGCACCTTGGGCTGAAACCAAGTCCTTCCTTGCGGTGCTTGGGCTTGTTGCTTGCTAGCATAGCCTCCAGGCTTCTTTTCGGCGCCCATGTACCGCTCGGTCATCGGGTTCCTCCAGACATCATCACTTTTCTTCAGTGTGTCGTGCTCGGTCTGAAGTCCTGATAGTTGTTGCTTCAGTAGACTCAGTTCAGTATCTTTCTGAGTTAAGTCCTTGGTCAGAACTGAGATCTTATCTTCTTGATGCTGATACTTGGCCATCAGAGAGTTTATCTCCTCCCTGAGTCTCAACACAAGTCCTTCAGAATCAGTAGCAACCTGACTCTCCTGAGAAAGTCTCTGATTCTCCACTTTCAGGGTATCCAACTCCTGAAGAGTCTTACTGAGCTGCAGACTCATCTGAATCTGTTCGTCTAGAAGTTCTTCATATGCTGTACTGACGTCCAGATTCTCATCTGCTCCTGAAGCAGTGTCGTGTGTGCAGTGTGAAGGAGAGTTAAATAGTTCATGAGAGTTTACCTCATCTTCTTCTCTTGCCGTTAGACATTTTTCAGCAGTTTCTTCAGCTTCAAGCTTTAGGGCCATGAAAGCTGCTTCATCATCGGATGAATCCATGAAGGTGTTGACTTCTTCTGAGTCGTCTGAGAGTTCACCAGCTATGTATGCTTGTCTCTTCTTGGCGAATTTCTCTCTCCTTGCTTTTCGTGCTGCTCGTTCAGCACTACTGAGCTCAGGACAATCATACTGATAGTGTCCTGGCTTCTTGCAGTTATAGCAGGTAATGACTCTTTCTTCTTTGCTTTCACTGTCTTTTGATGGAGCTGAGTAATCCCTCTTTCTGTATTCAGAAGTATGCGAGTCAGGAGTGCGTTTAGGCGTGTATTCAGACTTAGCTTTCGATTCTCGATAGGCTTTAGTCACTTTTCTGTGCTGCTCCTTTTCCTTCTGATATTTTAAGGCAAGCAGTGCGTACTTCGGAGCGAGACTTCCTTCTTGTGTGTCGTTGAGTGAAGGTTCAGTCTTACTCGACGCAGGAGACGTTGTGCTGACTGATGCTTTGAAGGCATGGTCATTTTTGGTGTCAGCTTCAGCTCGCTGCTTTCGTTGAGGTCTGTCAAACTCGAATTCCTCTGCTTGAAGTTCTGAAAAGATATGGTCAGGAGTAACAATATCTAAGTCAGAATGTCGTAAAATGTAGCAAAAGGAGTCTAATGACCGTCTGGCAGTGCCCTCAGTATTTTGAGATTCATTTCTCGGTTGGAGAATATCTTTCCCAGCCCGTTGATGGAGTTCATCAGATTCGTGAATCTGACACTGAGATCTTCTATGGTGTCTCTGCGCATGAGAGACAAACTCTCCAGCATTTGGAGTTCCAGCGCAAGTTTGTTGGCTTTGATCTTCTGAGCCCCCGACTCAGTAGCGCTAGAGCATCCCAGAGTTCCTTAGCTCTCTTGCATTCCTGAACCCTGCCGAGATGAGAATTACTTAAGGTGGTTAGTATGGCATTCCTGGCGACTCGGTCTAAGTTATGAAGTTTCTTCTCCTCAGGGGTCAAGACACTTCTGTCCTTGGGAATCTTCTTTCCGGTCACCATTCCTCCTCCAGCTGTTTGATCCTGAGTTACGACACTATCTATCATAGGAACGATAGGTCCTTCCTCAAGTACTTCGGTCATGCTGTCGTGAAGGGAGGTCAGATTAGCCTCCATTCTGACCCGCCAAACACCATAGTTCTCTACTGAGAACATGGGTACCATCCTTATACCTGACATATCAGTCATGATGAATAATGATATGAGTGTAGAATGATATGCAGTGAAAACGTTTTTCCGGATCCGTTCAAGTAGACCAGTTTCAAGATAACAAGAGTCTTATAGAACTCTTGCTCTGATACCAATTGTTGGTCCCGAGAGCACGTTCAGGTGTAGAGGGGGGGGGTGAATACACCTGAAACCAATTTCTCAACTTGAAACACGAACAGTCCTATTCACGAGCGGACTGGCATACATTGCTCGAATCGTGTTAGGCAAAGAGATACCGACTCTACTGAGACACCGCTAACGGATCGAGTCGAATTCGGTATCTTCAGTTGGAGTTCAGTAGTGCGAAAATGTGTAGGCCCAAAACAGTTGAGTGGAAAACGCTTTATCAAAACAGGTTTCGGTTCGAAGAATAAGCAGTTAAGATCGCTGAAACTTAGTTGAATGATTTTAAAGGATAATTTTCAGTATGAACAGTTAAAATCAATGCAACAGTAAATAAGAGAGCAAGCGAGAGACACAGAGATTTTTAAAGTGGTTCGGATACACAGGATCCTACGTCCACTGTCCCGAAAGATCAGGCGGCTATTTATTATACTGAGTTAGTCTCAGTCAGCTTGTACACAGGACAAAGCCGCGTCATGAAATTTATACTGAGCAAGTCTCAGTTTACAAAGGTATCAAACTGAAGCGTTTGACTAACTCTCCAACTATGAAGGAGTCCTTTTACAATAAGGATCAGGTTCAAGGATGAACTCCTTCGTCTAAGCTATGGATATAATCAGTTGAGCTTAGGGTTAGAGGGATAGGGAACGAAAGTGTTGCTTCTAGAACGACGAACAACTGAGTTAAGCTTTAAGTTCGTGTAACGTTATTTGTATACAAGAGGCTTTGTATATCGGTTCAGCTTGGTTCCCTAAGAGCTAGATTGTAGTCTTTTGCCGGAGAAGTGTTCTTTGAGTTCTTGCGGAAGACTTAGGGCTTTTCGGTTTTGCTCGTTTGAATGCTCGTGTGTTCTCTTTTTTTGTGTGTTCTCGTGTTTTCGTTGTGAGCTTCAAATCTTGAATCCACCCTCTATTTATAGAGAAGAGATTAGGAAAGATCCGTTGGAGACGATGATCCCTTTATCTCACTCTTTTGGTAGCTAACGGCTCTTTTAAAGTAGAGTGACAGTGTCCTTCCCTCCTTTTCTGGAAAGTTGTTGACTTGCAGCTTTAGTAGGTATAGGACAGGTGTCTGCTTGTCATTCATCGAGGTTTACAAATCGATTGAGACAGAAAAAACTTCGAGGCATACTGAAGTTGACATCTCTCTTCCTCGTATTTGACTATGCTGATTGTCATTCAAAAGATCTGACAATTCAGAAGACGGCCGTTCTTGGTTCGAGTCTGATCTTCGATTCAGTAGCAAATATGCTGAGATGGCCTTACTGAAGATCAGCTCTGAGTACAGTGAACTACTCCTGGTGAGTTCAGTTCTACTGACTCTATTCGCATATCTTTGCTCTCGCCGAGTCCAAGATCTCATCGAGTCTTCTACATCTGGTGCTGAGGCTGATAATCTACTGAACGCCTGAACCAGAGCAGAGTGTCTACTGAGTCTGAACCCTTAGAGACATACAATTACAACGAAATGGTTCACCAATCAAGATAGAGTTTTGGGATCTTCAAATCTTCATAGATTCACTCAGAGCATAAGCCTACTGAGCGCGTATCAGTACGGAAGATAGAATCATTTCCCACTAAGTATTACAGTGCTGAGGATAGAATCATCACCCAACAAGGATGCTGAGAGGTGGTTCAGCAGTAGATGTGGGAGCATCCTTGTCTAGTTGAGTTCCCTCATCAGGCTTCTCAGGGCTTGAATCACGGGGTGGGTCCTGACTATCGGGGTTAGACCCATCTGAGGGTGCCGATGCTAAAATGGGTTGGCGGTCGTTCAGCATGGCTAGTATGGCAGCTCTCAAGTGTTCTAAGGAGCATACGTCTGATGGCTCTGAGTAGCCAATCTTGCTCCTTATCAGTAGCTCCTCCTCGTGGAGCTGTTCACAGGAGTGGTGTTTGATTAAGCGGTTTAGATTATGTCACTCCTGGAACCGGATCAGCATGTGGAGCCTAGCCTGCCTTGCCAGTAGAATGAGTTCAGTGTGGCTGGCTATCTCTGGGATCCTTTCAGCAATCTCTCGAGAGGCTCTGGATTGAAAAGCTGAAGCCTCTATCTCGATTGATTCTGACTAAGAAGCGGTCTCCGAATCTTCAACTTCTATGGGAGACGGCTGCTTCTCAGCAGAAGGTATGCTGCTTAGTCGTGGAACATTGAAGGGGCTCTGAGATGCAGAGGTGGTTCAGCAACCACGACCTCTGGCACTATCTCCGGTACGACCTCACTGACTTTCTTCAGCCTCTTGGTTGGAGTTTTCAGAGTGGATTCAGGAGGAGACCTCTTCTTACTGGGAGTGGAGGTCTTCTGAGCTCCGGACTTGGGATCAACAGGCCCTGATCCAATCTGCTGAAGGGCCACTGCCCTGCTCTAGAATCGGACCTTCTTTGGGTTGAAGTATTGCTTGTCAGCAAAGGTGATGTTGTCCGTTCCGCAGAAATCCTCTATCATTAATGATAGTTTTAGTCCATATAACAGTTTTCCCTTCACAGCAAGGCGAAAACTTTTCTTGTCGAATTTGGCGGACTGCGTCATGAATTCTTTCAGGAAGAATTCAGTCCAGTTGATCTTTGCACGATCATGTATGGCCATCATAAGCTGAAGCTTCAGCCTTGACACCTGATCAAAGGACTCGGCCTAACTCGCCAGCAACTGAGTCACTATGTAGGCCAGCGCTCTGTACTAAGGAAGCATGGCATTCTTCGGGAATGCTGCCCTGAACGTGGTAGGCTTCCCACAGAATTCTGATAGGTATTCGTCCATCAGGTCGTCTTTGTAGGCTACGGTGCTGAATCCCTCACTGGAGAGTTAGAAGCTTCTCTGAAGGGCTTCTCTGATCGATATCTGTTTGATCTCAGTAATTGCACGGGAGGGGTCTCCAACTGAATGAACTATGTAACGGCAACGGATGTCCCCCTCAACTGATTCCGAGTTCAGATAGAGCTCAACTATCTGGCGCGGGAGGAAATAGGATGGCTTCCTCGACAGAAAACCTTCGAGGTCAGTCTCTCTGAGAGCATAGAATATTTCCTCCATGTAGTCGAGTTCACAAACATCGAACTCCATCATGGGCTCGCA
This sequence comes from Lavandula angustifolia, assembly GCA_028984105.1. NCBI lineage: Eukaryota > Viridiplantae > Streptophyta > Magnoliopsida > Lamiales > Lamiaceae > Lavandula > Lavandula angustifolia. The sequence continues at coordinate 10,142,988 of CM054807.1, forward strand.
CCAGACTCGATCCTTTTCCAGGATCTCTTGTATATCATCAGGATCGGTTACGTGAGTTCCTGTAATATTCAGTAATTTGCAAAAATAATAGATCAGTATCGAGCAAAACAGGAAATATTGAAATTATCATATACGATATTGAATGATCATTAAAAGTTTACCAAAGATTTTTCTGAGATTTTTGAAAATACGGTTGCAAGGAGGCAGGGATTTTCTCATAAAAACTAGGTTTCGAAAATATGCAGAGTAGAAATGGCAGTTTCTAAACTTTGAACGTGTATATATATGTTAGAGAAGATGAACAGTTAATAATCCACAGTTCAGTTTGAAATAGCTTTTTGAGATAGACGGCTAGGATTCAATGTTATAAAATAGGTAATGATCAATTTAGCCGCCTAAGTCAAAATACAGTTGTAAATAGCCAAAGAAGTAACTTGATACGACATGCATTAAATACACCGCAGAGTTCAGCATACTTTACATAGAATGTCGTGTATTTAATGTAAACCGTTATATTAAATGACACTTTCTAAGGCATTGAATACGAAGCTGAATCTGAGTCATAAATGCACAGAATATTTCATTAGCTACTGAGTAGAGATACGCAAACCTGTCAGCTGAAGATCGTAGTCAGCTGATACCTCGTTTAGATGGTTGCTGAGTCTCTACGTACTGAATTTACTCAGTACTGAGAGTGAACATTCCCCCTTACTGAATGCTCCTCTTCTGAATTCACTTATTGACTGGAGTCAGTAGGGTCCAACAGACCTAGCTCTACTGAAAGTTCTCTGAATCTGACTTCAGCTAGAGGTTTGGTTAGTACATCTTCCCTTTGCTGGTCAGTATAGATCTTTTCCATCCTGATATCCTTCTTTTCGACATGAACACGAATGAAGTGGTGTCTGATGTCCACGTACTTGCATCTCGTATGAAGTACAGAATTCTGAGTGATTGCAATTGCACTGGTACTGTCGCAGAAGATTGACACTTCATTCTGAATAACATCATAGTCGCATAGCTACTGTCTCAGCCAAAGGATTTGAGCGCAGCAACTTCCGGCAGCCATATATTCAGCTTCAGTAGTTGATGTCATTACTGAATGTTGTTTCTTTGAAAACCATGAAATCAGCTTACTGCCACGGAACTGACACGTTCCAGAAGTTGACTTTCGGTCAATTCAACATCCTGCATAGTCAGCATCAGAATAACCAGTTAGTTCAATATATCATCTGTTGGATACCATAAACCCATGTCAAGTGTTCCTCTGAGATAGCGGAGAATCTTCTTTGCTGAGTCCATATGACTTTGCTTAGGATTCGCCTGAAACCGAGCACAGACACCTGCAGTATAATTTATGTCAGGTCGAGTAGCTGTTATGTATAATAATGAACCAATAATAGCACGAAATTCAGTTTGGTCAACTGATACTCCCTCTTTATCGAGATCGATTTTCATGTTCGTGTTCATCAGGATCTTGATTGGTTTGCCGGATGTGCAACCGAATTTCTTGAGGAGGTCTCGAGTGTATTTGCCTTGATTGATGAACGTTCCCTTCTCAGAATGTTTGACTTGAAAACCGAGGAAATAGTTCATTTCTCCCATAATTGACATCTCGAACTTGTCCTTCATCATTTTCTCAAACTGCTGACACATGACGTTCTTTGAACCGAAGATTATGTCATCTACGTAGATCTTCACAAGTAGGATATCGTCTTCCAGTCGAATGCTGAATAATGTGCGGTCTACTGTGCCTTTCTGTAAAGCTTTCTGAAGAAGAAACTCAGATAGGGTATCGTACCAAGCCTTGGGTGCTTGTTTTAACCCATACAGAGCCTTTCTGAGTCTGTGGACCTGATGTCCCTACTAAAAGCCGGGAGGCTGTTCTACATAGACTTCTTCTTTCAGTACGCCGTTCAGGAATGCAGACTTCACATCTATTTGATAAACTCTGAACCTCTGATGTGTTGCATAGGCTAGGAATAGTCTGATTGCCTCCAATCTCGCAACTGGAGCGAATGTTTCATCAAAATCTATCCCTTCAGCTTGACAGTAGCCTTTTGCCACGAGTCTTGCCTTGTTCCTTACTATAACATTGTTTTCATCTCGCTTGTTTTTGAAGACCCATTTAGATCCAATCACATGTTGATGCCGGGGTGTCAACAAGCTCCCAAACTTCGTTTCTCGTGAACTGATTCAGCTCCTCCTGCATGGCTATAATCCAATCAGCGTCCTTAAGTGCATCCTCAACTGACTGAAGTTCTTTAGTAGACAAGAAGCAGGAATATAAAGCGCTTTCTCCTTGACAGATTCTGGATCTTGTCTTTATGCTTGCTGAAGGATCTCCAATAATCAGATCAGAAGTGTGAGCGTCTAGCCACGATCTACGATGTTTCAACTCTTCATATGAAATTTGTTCAACACAGATAGTTGGTGAGTTAGGCATTTCAGTTGTACTATTCTGAGATTGAAGCAATTCGGTTACAAGAGTATGATCTACTAAGTTACCAGGTTCAGAGGCTTTTAGCTCAGGAACATCGTTTGTTCCCCCTGAATTATTATCCTCAGTAGACGTCTCAGTTACCACTTGGGTTTTTTCATCGACCTGAGTTACCTGGGATTGACTCTGTTCAGTAGAGTCTATCTGTTCAGCTACTTCTGCTGCTGGATGAGATTTAGTAGACTTGTCTTCAGTTTCTTCATCTGAATCATCATCCCAACATAGCTGGATCTTTTCAACTTTATCTTTCAAGCTCAGATCCTGTAGCTGCTTACTGATGTCCTCAGATTCAGGTTTAGAGTTCCTACTCCTGTCTTCAGTAGCAAACTCATTAAAAACAACATGAGGGCTTTCCTCCACGCAAAGGGTCCGATAGTCAAAGACTCTGAAGGCTTTGCTGACCCAGGAGAATCCTAAGAAGACTCCCTGGTCTGACTTGCTATCAAAGGTCTTCAACTGATCCTTCCCATTATTGTGGATAAAGCACGAACACCCAAAAATATGGAAATAAGATAAAGAAGGCTTCCTTCCGTTCCATAGTTCATATGGTGTCTTCTTATGCTGCTTTGTCAGTAGAGATTTGTTCTGAGTATAACATGTAGTATCAGTAGCTTATGCCCAGAATTTGGTTGGGAGTCCTGAGTCTGCGAGTAGGGTCCTTGCTGCTTCTTTGAGTGTTCTATTCTTCCTTTCAGCAACCCCATTTTGTTGAGGCGTGCGCGCGGCAGACGTCTCATACTCTATGCCTTCTACTTTGCAGAACTCCTCTACCATAAAATTCAGGAACTCTGTTCCTCTGTCTGAACGCATCTTGATGATCTTGGTGTTCTTCTCGACACTGAGCTTTTTCAGAAGCGTTGGTAACTCTGTTTTGACGTCAGACTTGTTGGCAATAAATATGACCCATGTGTAGCGCGAGTAGTCATCAATGACCACTAAAGCATACTTCTTGCCTCTGATCGTTACTGGAGAGACTGGACCGAACAAATCCATATGTAGCAGCTGAAGGATTCCATCCATGGAAGGAGATGGAACAGGAGGATTTTGATTCCTTGTTTGCTTTCCCTTCAGACATGCTTCACACTGAGTGTCTTTGCTGAATACTTCATTCGACAGTCCTCTTGCTAGAGTGTTTCTAGCTAATTTGTTGAGCGTCTTGAAATTGAGATGGCTGAGTCTTCTGTGCCAGAGCCACCCCGTTCTGTTGTCGTTCTTTGCCAACAAACAAGCTTCAGGTTCAGCTGAGTTCCAGTCAGCTACATAAATATTCTTTTTGCGCGAACTTGATAACAATGTTTTCCCTGTAGATTTATCAATGACATCACAGAAACCAGCGTAAAAAATCACTCTATTCGAGTTATCACAAAATTGACTAACAGAGAGAAGATTATGCTGAAGTCCTTCAACATATGATACTCTTGGAACTATTGTGCTTCCAATGCTCAGTGTTCCATAGCCTCTGGTATAGCCTTTTGCGTTGTCTCCAAACTCGATTCGGGGTCCTTCTTCAGTTGTATAATTCTTCAGTAGGTCCTTTTGGTATGTCATATGTCTTGAGCATCCGCTGTCCACATACCAAGGGTCCTTGTGCACCTGCAAAACAGAATTATATTTAGGTAACCTTTATTTTTGATTTTGGGTCCCTAGATGTTAGTTATGGAAACCCATATCTGTCTCACGACCCTGGTGGTCTCAGACAGTTTCTTCCCACTTTGATCAACATACTTGACCACTGGACTGGTCGATGCTGACTTCTGAGGCTTCACAGGTTAAGGAGTCCTAATCGTCTGAGTAGGTGGACTGCTGACCTTTGCCTTCTGTACGGCTTTCTTTTTCTTCTTCTAACTTTTAGGTCCTCTCCTGACTATAGGATCATAGTAATATGACCCATACTCAGCTGGATGTGTCAGCTTCGGAGGCCCCTTGACTGAACTAGGGTGATTTGGTACTGATCTTCTTGTCATAATGCTGATAGCTGGGATGAGGTGCCTTCATCTTTTGTTTTTTCTTGGCTAAGGGATTCAGAATTTCTGTGTTGATGGTCTCCCCTTGAACAAATCTATCAGCTGGTTTTCTGAGCGTACGGGGGCAGATGAGGAGGCTCCATGGCTGAATCCGAGTCCCTCCTTACAATGCTTTGGCTTGTTGCTTGCTAGCATCGCCTCAAGCTTCTTTTCAGCGCCCATGTACCGCTCTGTCATCAGGTTCCTCCAGACATCATCGCTCTTCTTCAACAACTCATGCTCGGTCTGAAGTCCTGATAACTCTTGCTTCAGCAGACTCAAGTCAGTTTCTTTCTGAGTCAAGTCATTGGTCAATACTAAGATCTGATCTTCTAGATGCTGAGACTTGGCCATCAGAGAGTTTATCTCCTCCCTGAGTCTCAACACAAGTCCTTCTAACTTAGTAGCAACCTGACTCCCCTGAGAAAGTCTCTGATTCTCCACTTTCAGGGTATCCAACTCTTGAAGAGTCTTACTGAGCTGCAGACTCATCTGAATCTGCTCGTCGAGTAGTTCTTCGTATGCAATCGCGACGTCCAGATTCTCATCTGCACCTGAAATAGTGTCGTATGTGCAGTGTGAAGAGGAGTTAAATGGAGCGTGAGAGTTTACCTCATCCTCTTCTACTGCTATGAGACACTTTTCAGCATCTTCTTCAGCTTCATGATCTACGGCCATGAATGCCGCTTCATCATCTAATGAACCCATGAAGGAGTCGACTTCATCTGAGTCATTTGAGAGTTCGCCGGCAATATATACTTGTCGCTTCTTGATGAACTTCTCCCCTCGAGCTTTGCGTGCTGCTCTTTCAGTAGTGCTGAGCTCAGGACAGTCGTATTGATAGTGTCCTGGCTTCTTGCAGTTATAGCAAGTTGTGACTCTTTCTTCTTTGCTTTCACTATCTTTCGACTGAGCTGAGTCCTCCTGTTTCCTGCATTCAGAAGTATGTGAGTCAGGAGTGCGCTTAGGTGTATATTCTGTCTTACCCTTGGAGTCTCTGACGACTCTTGAGAGCTTCCTGCGCCTCTCCTTCTCTTTCTGATACTTCACGGCAAGCAGCGCGTACTTCTTGGCCAAGTTTCCTTCTTGTATGTCATTGAGTGAAGGTTCAGCCTTGCTAGACGCCGGAGCTGCTGTGCTGACTGATGCTTTAAAAGCATGGTCGACTTGGGTGTCAACTTCAGCTCGCTGCTTCCTTTGAGGTAGGCCAAACTCGAACTCCTCAGCTTTAAGCTCTGAAAAAATATGGTCAGGAGTAACAATATCTAAATCAGAATGACGCAATAAAGTAGCAAAGGGAGTCCAGTGACCGTCTGGCAATGCCCTCAAAATTTTGAGATTCATCTCTCGGTTGGAGAATGTGTTTCCCAGTCCGTTGATAGAGTTCATCAGATCCGTGAATCTGACATTGAGATCTTCAATGGAGTCACCAGGCATGAGAGACAGTCTCTCCAGCTTTTGAAGTTCTAGCGCGAGTTTGTTCGCTTTGATCTTCTGAGTCCCCCGACTCAGTAGCGCTAGAGCATCCCAGAGTTCCTTCACGGAGTTGCAGTTCTGAACTCTTTCGAGATAGGAATCTCTCAGAGTGGTCAGTATGGCATTTCTGGCGACTCGATCTAAGTTGTGAAGCTTCTTCTCCTCAGGGGTGAAGAGACTTCTATCTTTGGGGATCTTCTTCCTGGTCACCATTCCTCCTCCTTGTGCTGGGTCCTGAGCTACGACGCTATCAACCATTGGAACGATATGTCTGTCCTCTAGAATGCTGTCGTGGAGGGAGGTCAGATGTGCCTCCATTCTGACCCGCCATACTCCATAGTTCTCTACTGAGAACATGGGTACCATCCTGATTCCTGACATATCAGACATAGTGAATAATGATATGAATGAAGAATGATATGCAGTGAAAAAATTTTCCGGATCCATTCAAGTAGACCAGTTTCAGAATAACAAGAGTCTGAGAGAACTCCCGCTCTGATACAAATTGTTGGACCCGAGAGTAAACATTCAGGTGAAGAGGGGGAGGGGGGGTGAATACACCTGAAAACCGATTTCTAAACTTTAAACGCGAACAATCCTTTTCAGGAGGGTGCCGTACTGAACAAATTCAGCAGACCAAATAAGCTATTTTGAATCGCGTGGCAGAGTGACTGACTTTACCGAGGCCTGCTAGCTGACTAGAGTCAAAATTCAGTATCGTTCAGATAAAGTTCAGTAGTGCGGAAATGTGTAGGTCCAAATTCAGTTGAGTTAGAAAAAAACGTTTTTAATAAAATAGTTTCAGTATGTTAGTGCAGTTGATTAAGCTTGTTGAAACTCAATTGAATGATGTGAAAGATATTTTCAGTATGCACAGTAATCAATGCAACAGTAAATAACGAACACAGAACATAGGCGATTTTTAAAGTGGTTCGGATCCAACAATCCTACGTCCACTGTCCCGAAAGATCAGGAGGCTATGTATTATACTGAGATAGTCTCAGTTGGTTTGTACACTGGACAAACACTGGTCTTGAGATTTATACTGAGCAAGTCTTAGTTTACAAGGTATCAAACTATGTGTTTGAAAAACTCTCCAATTATGAAGGAGTCCTTTACAATAAGGATCAGTTCAGATATGAACTCCTTCGTCTAAGCTATAGATATGATCAGTTGAGCTTAGGTTAGAGGGATAGGGAACGAGAAAGTGGCTTCTAGAGCGACGAACGACTAAGTATAGATATAGGTTCGTGTTCAGTCGCTTGGATACTAGAGGCTATATAATTCTAGTTCAGCTTGGTTCCCTATGAGGAGGTATGTCGTCTTTCGCCGGAGATTACTTCTTCGAACTACTTGCGGAAGACTTAAGACGTTTGTGAGCTGCTCTTTGAATGCTCTGTGTTTGCAGTTCGCTTGTGTATCTTTTGTTCACTTGTGAGTTTCAATTCGAATTGTGTCCCTCTATTTATAGAGTAGAGGTAAGGATAGATCCGTTGGAGACGATGATTCTTGTGTCTCTCTCTTTTCGGTAGCTAACGGCTCTTTCAAAGTATGGTTACCGTGTCTTTTCCCTCCATTTCTGGAAAGTTGTTGACTTGCAGCTTTAATCAGAATATGGACAGCTGACTGCTTGTCATTGGTTGAGGTTCAGGAAAGTAGGTGAGATAGAACAGACTTCAAGGAGATCTGAAGTTGACTTCTCTCTTCCTCGTATTGACTCTGCTGATTTGATTTTAGAGAATCCTGACAGTCAGAAGACTGTCCAGCCGTTGCTGAGTCTGATCTCTATTTAGTAGCATGCTCCTGCTGAGTCAGCTCTACTGAGGATCAACTCTGAGTTCAGTGAACTACTCCTGCTGAGTTCAGTTCCACAGACTCCTTTCGGATATCTTGCTCTCGCCGAGTCCGGTATCACCGAGTCTTCTACTTACGTGCCGAGGCAGGTAATCTACTGAGCGCCTGAACCAGGTGAAGAGTGTTTACTGAGTCTGAAACCTCAGAGACAAAAAACAAACAGGTTACAACTGAATGGTTCATCAGTCAAGATAGGATTTTGGGATCTTCAAATCTTCAGTGAATATTCAGAGCACATGGCTACTAAGTTATGTCTCAACTGATTGTGAGAAGACTGAATCATCTCCCAACACAAACAGTTGACAAATATATGCAATAAAATAGTAAATGACACGAGCAATTTTTAACGTGGTTCGAATATGCAAGATCCTACATCCAAGGTCCTGCCAAATAGGAGTTCTTGTCGATTAATCTTAGCAAGCCTCAGCAAGTTTCTATATGCAGGATAGAACCTTCTAAGTTATAGTCCTTAGTGACTTTACAAGATCAAACCGAAGTTTGAAGGGTTTTATCTCCAACAAGGAAGGAGTTCTTACAATAAGAATGTATCACTAAAAGTGAACTCCTTCAAGTGTCTAAGCTTAAGATTTAACAAGGTTAGCTTACAAAAATGATCGGGAACAACTCTAGAGTGAAGAACTACTAGGATATCTATAAGATTTCTAGTTCTTCGCTGGATATAGCAGTAAGCTTGCTAGAGTGCTTGAGTATGTGTTCTTGAGTTTCTTGCGTCTCTGTTCCCCTTTTTGCTCCTAGCTTCAATTCTTGAAAATGATATCTTTATATAGTTGTGACCCATGCATATATCCGTTGGAGGGGACCATGCCACGTGCCACAATACTCCAAGGAAAAAACGGCCTTCTAATTTAAATGTCGGTGCAGAGGGTGGTTGGCTTTCTGTGCATGAGAGCAGCTTTTGTGTTAGAGTAGGTAAGCTTTGCTTGCTTCTCATTGGTCGAGGTATGGCGGTAGGTGAGACTTGTCAGACATCAGTTTCTAGCTGAGTTGCCTTCCTCTGAACCTGAGACACTAAGTGTTCCTCTGCTCACATCCGACTAATAAAGTCAAGCTGTTGATTTCCCTTGTTCGGTCTGCAACTGAGTTGCAGCTCATTCAGTAGATCAAGGATGATCACACTGAGTCTTCTTTTTAGTCAGCTGAAGAATGTTATTCTACTGAGTGCTTCCAGCTACTTACTTGAAGAAAAACTACTGACCTCTTATACAGATAGAGCTCTACTGAACCGATAATAGACATGGGGTTCTGGAACCTTAACTTCTCTACTGAAGTTCAGTCCAACAATTTACCCTTTACAAGACTTAGACAAACTAATCTAGAAAGATCAAAGCAAGTCTAGCGTATTACATAATGTCGGTTCATCACACACTCAGGGGCTTTTGGATCTTCAATTCCTCCTTAAAATATTTATACAACTATTATTCAGTATCGAAGGTACTGAATCATCTACCAATATTTTCCCCCGTCCACTGACTCATATCCCTACAATTTCCCCCTAATTGATGATGCCAAACCCATTAACCTCTAACTACTAAAGGAATTACAACACAGATTAACAGTTACACAAGGGCACATCAGAAGAAATTAGATATAGTGAGAGTGTGTTGATCACTTCAGTGATCAGTCGTGATAATGAATGACATTGTCTGGCCAAGTGAAGTACTGATTTCATTAATAGAGAAATGGTTACTTATACATCAGTACTACAATACCAAAAGAAGAAAAGAGAAATGCAAAGACTGAAAGATGGCTGAGTCTGCTGCTATTGTGATCTGAACTTTTGAATCCTCGATTTGAAGTTAGCAGACTTGACCTCTGGAAGTTCTAGCCCGTAGGATTTGTAGATGGCTTCCCTGAGACGTTTGATATGTGGAGGATCTCCTTTCATCTAGGAGGACAACTTTTTGCGTTTCATGGCTATCTTCACCTCTTTCTCTATCTCTTTCCTCTTCAACAGTCATAGGGGGAGTCAAGATGTCTGAATGTAGGGGCTTTCTGTGATATTCCTTCCTTATGAAGAATCATGATAATCTAAGCACGGAAGTTGGGATCATATTGATATAAGAACTGATCGAACAGTTTGTTTACTGGAACGTCGCTTGGATAGCATTGCCACATATAGTATCTTTTTATGAAATCTTCTTTCAGACTCTCCCACTGCTTATTTAGGTTCCATGGGATACCCTTGTCAGTGTGGCGGAATAGAGGTTTCTTGAGATGCGGCTTCTGTCCACCGCGTCTGTAGAATTTAGATATAGTTGGGATGTCTCTGCTCTTAACTGGAATGACTTCCCTGGCTACTTTTTCAGTTCTGGCAATTTGATCTGCAAGTTCAGCCTTTCTCAATCGATCTCTAGCTTCAGCTGTGAACCTTTCCCTGGCTGTGAAGTCGAGGCCTATCTCAACTGCATCCTATAAGGCTTTCTCTTCAGCAATCTATTCAACTGTAAGCTTAAGAGCTTTCTTCTTTAGCCTTTCGGATAGTGGCAGCCTGTCAGTATCAGACTCTTCAGTAGACTCAGAAGCAGATTTTTCTGTTGGTATCGGCTGAGTCCTTTTCCGAGTGGTCTGCTTCTAGTTAACTTTCTTCAGCTGAGCCTGAGTCCTTGACTGCCTTGCCACAGGGACTTTCGGCTTCCTCTTCAACATGGCCTCTCCAGCTGAGCCTGCAGTTGCTGAGCCATCAATTCATCATAAGCCTGTTGTTCTTCCTTATTCTTGAACTTATGCGATTGAGGGGGACAACTCTCAGTAGCTATCTCTTTGCCATGCCTCTTCGGTGCAATTGGCTCCGTCCCCTCGATGAATTCAGCTATTTCATCAATGTGTGCCTGAGCTGAGGATCCATCACCTGATCCTCCAGCTTGCACTATCAGCTGCATAATTTGCTCCTGAGGCTCTGCCTGGCCTTCAGTAGACTTTTCCTTCTCCTTTCCTTTAGAGAAATGGAGATCTATTATGGATATAATGTGCTCTCTCCTGATCTCCTCAATCTCTTCCACCTCTTCCCCCTTTTTTCTCTTCCCCATCCCCCTTTACTTCCCCTTTTTTTGGCATCATCAGCCGGGGTCAGTAGGGTCTTGACAGCGACTACATCATCTCCCAGGCTGTAGAGAGATTTTTTTATTTGGGTGAAGGAGGAGTTGAGGTCCTCGATGACATCACAATATTTGTCATAATCCATTTCGTGATCAAGGCGGTAATTCCTTGATCAGGGTATCAGTATGGACTTTGTGCTGCAGTAGAGTTGCATCTTGTAACCTCACGGAGTTCAACTGGATGAGGTGGAGAGTTGTGGCTTGTTGAGTAAGAGCTTGAGCCACACTGGATGATACAACTCTGTTCCTCTCATCCATCATCTTCTGGACTTTAGCCATTGCCGCAGCCAGCTGCTCGGAGAATTGTTTGGCTTGAGTTTCAAGCAGCTGCTGGCACTGAGTAGCCAGGTCCTTCTTCTGAGCAGCTAGAGCTATCTCGACGATCTCCTGAATGTTTGGCATTGAAGTTTCAGAGACGTTCTTGACTTCTCCAGCGAGGGAAACAATTCACTCAGTCTAAGCCTTAGTGTAATGTGCCCATTCCAGGTGCACATCCTTAGCTAGGAGACGATTTTTTTTCTCCTTGCTTCTGAATTTATCTGTTGATGCTCCTTTGGATACAACAACTATAGGTTTTCTCTAATAAGGTGAGGTAATGATCATCTACTTAGGGGCAGGGAGTTGTTGTTGTCTAGATGAAGATATAACTGGGGCGGCACCAGATTCAGGAGGTAGAGGTAGTGAGTCACCCTTCTCGCTGGGAGTTCAGAGTCTCCCCGCTCTTCATCCTTGGGTGCTGAGTCATCGTCAGCTGGGTCGTCATTGGGCGAAGTGTTCTTGGCAGGCGAGGAGGCAGCCTTCTGCTTAAGCAAATATAGCATGGGTGACTTCCGATCCTCGAAGGAAGCAATGTCTAAAGGTTCTCCAAACCCTATCTCAGACTGCAATTGCTGCTCCTCTGCCAAGAGATTAGGCACTGAGTACTGCTGGATAGTCTCTTCCCGAATGTCCCAATTAAGGAACCTCAACAGCTCTGAGTCCTTGCCCTGACTGCTACATCTACAAAATCCTGATAGTTAGCTATCTCAGGAATTTGCTCAGTGACTTCAGATTCAGCTCTAAGCTTGGTCAGCTAAACTGTGGTTGGTAGCTCTAAAGAAACTTCAGTAGTGGAGAATCAGCCTTAGAAACTTCCTTCTTTGACAGTTTCTTTCGCTTAGACCCTTCGGCTCATGGAGGCAAGTCAATAGATGACATTTTCAGTACAGTTCAGCGATCGATGGACTTTAGCAACAATCCTTATTGTGAATTTTACTTGCTTCTTATCAAAGTACTTCATATCTTCGAACGAAGCTTTTGAGGATAATGAAGCTTCGATCAGTGTTAAAACTTTAGTCCCATACAATAGTTTTCCTATCGACGATAATCTTCTCTCATCGTCATCGCCATAGACAAATTTCTGCTTCTAAGCTAACTGTTCTATAAGGAAGAACTGAGCCCAATTGACTCTGACTCCATCCACTATAGCTATCATAATCTAAAGTCGAGGCTTGGACAGTTGATCGAATGATCCAGCTGCGCTAGTGAGGATGTGGATGATAATGTAAGCCAGGCCTCTATATTCTGGTAGGAGCTGACCTTTGGGAAAAGCATCTTTGAAGGGTATGTCATCCCTCCTGCAGAAACGCCTAATATAATCGTTGATCTTAGCTTCTTTATATCCGACTGGAGAAACACATGAGTCAGGAAGGCTAAAAACTCTCGTCAGCGCTTCAAGAATATTGATGTGGGCGACACTCTCTTCCCACTTCTGCAGCGAAGTTTACTTCAAGTATTTCACTGCAGTGACCTGTGCATCGGAATCCTCAACATTACGCTGGTTGAAGTAGAATTCAACCACTTGTCGAGGAAGACAAGCTTTCGGTTGCTTGTTAGGAGTATCTTCGGTGCAAATGTCTGAAGAGCAATGTAAATATTCTCCATCTAAGGGAGTTCTGATTTGTGAAACACCATCGTTGGCTCGAAACAAACTCTGCCCTGGATGATCTCGTCCATATCAGTGGGAGTTTGAACTATGTTTGATTGTAACTGTTGGTCCCGAGTGTACGGTCAGGTGTAGAGGGGGGGGTGAATACACCTGATTTGATTTCTCAATTTCGAACTTGAACAGTCCTATTCAGGATGGTGTCCTGCAAAGCTTGATTCGGCGGACCGCATAACCGTTTCGAATCGAGTTAAAGGCTAAAAGAGTACTGACTCAGCTGAGATCCGCTAACCGACTAGGTCGAATTCAGTATCGTTCAGTGAGAGTTCAGATGTGCGGAATTGTGTAGGCCCAAATCAATTTTTTGTGAGAAAACGTTTTAAGTCTAAGTTCAGTAGATTTAAAAGTTCGGTATCTTTGAGACAGTTGATTGATTTAAATATGATGTTCGGTATGAATAGTAAAATCAATGCAACGATTCTGGCAAAGCAAGAGACACAGGATTTTTAAAGTGGTTCGGATATCGCTCAAATCCTACGTCCACCGTCCCGAATGATCGGGAGGCTATTTATTATCCCGAGTTAGTCTCGGTCGGCCACTTGCACACCGGGCAAAGCCGCGTCTTGGTTTTTATACTGATCCAAGTCTCAGTTTACAACACTATCAAACTTAAAGTGTTTGACAAACTTCTCCAACAGTGATGGAGTCCTTATACAATAAGGATTGGGTTCAAATGTGAACTCCTTTGTCTAAGCTATGGATATAACAAATGAGCTTAGGGTTAGAGGGATAAGGAACGAGAATGTAGCTATCTAGAGCGACGAACAGCTGAGGGTTTAGCTATAAGTTCGTGTCAGTCGCTTGGATACTAGAAGCTTATGTCGGTTCAGCTTGGTTCCTTTTGAGCTGGATGTAGTCTTTCGCCGGAGAAAACTCGGTTGTTTCTTGCGGAGGACTTAGTCGTTAATATCGCTCGTTTGAATGCTCTCTCGTGTTCTAGGTGCGCGCATTCTCTCTCAAATCTTGAATGATCCCTCTATTTATAGAGCAGAGATTGAAATAGATCCGTTGGAGACGATCTTCTTCTCTCTCTCTCTTTTTGGTAGCAAACGGCTCTTTTGGTGTAGGTAACGCAGTGTACTTTCCCACCTTTTTAGGTAAAAGGTTGATTGCAGCTTTAGCGGTGAGAAGACACGTGTATGCTTGTCATTCGTCGAGGTGGATGAAGTGGTTGAGACAAGACAAACTTCGAGACGGGCGTAAGCCGACTTCTCTCTTCCTCGTACATGACAATGTTGATTGTCTTTCAAAAGATTCTGACAGTCCTGAAGACTATCTGCCGTTGCTGAGTCTGACCTTGTATTCAGTAGATAGACTGCTGAGATAAGTCTACTGAAGATCAGCTCTGAGTCTAGTGAACTACTTCTGGCGAGTTCGGTTCAGCGACTCTCTCGATATCTTGCTCCGGTGAGTCCAAGATATGCGAGTCTTCTACACCGGTGCCGAGGCCGATGAGCTACCGAGCGCCTTGACCGGAGCGAGTGTCTACCGAGTCTGAAACCTCAGGGACAAATACGAATACAAAGGAATGGTTCACCAATCAGGTAGGGTTTTGGGATCTTCAAATCTTCTCAACGGTTCGAGCACGAGGCTACCGAGCATGATTCGAAGATAGAAGATAAGAGTCATTTCCCACAAGTATGATCATGCCGAGGATTGAATCATCACCCAACAATTTCCCCCTATTTGATGATGCCAAAACCTATCATCTATGTCCTATCAACTATGCTAAACACTAACTTACTCGAAACAGAGCTCCTTACAAATATTACAAGTAGGATCGTGGGTTGTCCGGTAAGTGCTAGACTACTAAGGGAGACCAGGCGAGAACAATTTCCCCCCTTTACAATAATTTCCCCATGCAACAATTTCCCCCTAAGAGAAATAATAACTCTCCGAAAGTCTAGTCTATCGGAGATCTAACCGAGCAAAACCGACAAGTAAATAAACAACGTGTGTGTGTCGATAATCACTTCGATGATTCCGAGTGTTAAAGCATAAAGCAAACACGGCTATTTAGACAACAAGTAGTTGTCGAGCCAACGAAGATTTGTATATATATAATAACTAGTTCAAGACATTACAAATCTTGCTAAGCTAAAAGAAGAACTAAGAGGGAGAACCCTTAAACCTGCTGAATCCTATTCATGAAACCTTGGGATTTATCTTCGGGCGGTGGGACTCCATACATTCCGAACGTGTTCTTCCTCGGCTTCGGTATTCGGCGAAGTCTGCTTGGATCATCTTGTTCTAGTCCTCCGTTCAACGCAAGCATTCTTCACTTCTTGTTCAATCATTCCGAGATGTCTTGAGTCGTCTTGTCTTCCGGGTGGAGGAATGATCCTTGCTTCGAACGCCGACTACTACCCCTTCGATTCTTGCTTCCGTGCATATATGGGTAAAGATCGGGTTCGGTAATGGTCATCCACTCGACATAGGCATCGGCCTTAGACATTTCGAGCCGAATCGCCGTGAAATAATTTCTCTTGATAAACTCTATCTTGGCCGATTCCCATCTCCGATTGTACCGAATAGGCATCCATTCGTCCGATCTCGGCCATCTATGTGTTTTCGGATCGTTTGGCTTCCCGAACCTTCTATATCGATAAGGAATGTCGGCTTTCGAAGGAACTCTCGGCCGGCCTCTTGTTCGATGCGCTTCCCGAGTGCCTCAAGGTGCCGCCAAATGTATCCTCCGTCGCGGCCTCTATCTGTCTAGCTTCCTCTCCTCGGTAGAGATATCTATCCATCTCGAGCAAAGATTTCTTCAATTTACGCATCTTGCTCTTGAGGCTTCGAGGAGCTTGTTCCGATTCGGCAGGGGTACTAGATCTAGATTTGGATGTACCACCGCCTTTCGATATTCTTCTCGCTGCTTGCTCCTTGTCTTTTTCTCTGTCCTCTTCATCTCGTTATGATGAGCTTTCTCGGAGGCGATCCTAGCGGTTCTCTTTCCTCCTCTCGGATGGGGCTTTAGTCTTTCCTTTGGCGAGGCTTAGACTTTGGCTTGTTAGGCCGCTTCGGCCTCTTGCAATTTCTCCGCGCCGTCTCATCCGCAGCCTATTTGGGCTTCCTCCTCGGCAGATATGTATCTTAATCTCTTTGCTTTGGAGGGGTTGGAATTTTAAGCTTCGTTTTGCCCTTGCCTTCTTGAACCGGTGGTGGAATATGAGCCTCTTCTTCTTCCGAGTCCTCCACCGCTTTGTTCGGCGTACTCGGCAACCTCCTTAATAATGTCTTTGGGAGTCCGGGTTGCTCGAGTAGTCTGTTGGGGTCTCGAGCCACTTGGGCCGGTTTCACCTGTGCTCGCAGCTCGAAACACCACGGGCCTCACCCTTCGAGACCGAGTTTGAGGCGGCTTCTCGGTACTCTTCTTTCCTTCCCTTTTTCCTTCACTTTCCCCCTTTTTGGCATCATCAATGAGCACCGGGGTAGGGACTAGGACCGACTTCTTCGAGACTTTTGTAGGAGGTTGACGGCTCATCAAGACGATCGTGGAGCTTAGTCGAGCCTCATGCAACTCGTTCCTCTCCATGGTAAGGTTTTCCTTATGCTTGCTTGTGAGAGAGGTCACGTTGCTTCCTTGAAGTCTTTCGGCTTCTCGGTGATCTTGTCTTCCAAGGCCGGTTGGATAATCTCAAGTCTTTGTTCGGTGGCCTCGGATTGTTCGGTGAGAGCGTCGGTATGAGCCGGTTTAGAAGCCAAAAATTCATCTAGTAGCTTGGCTTGGCTCTCCTTAAAGATCTTGAGTGAGCTTCGAATTTGACTTGCTTTGCGAGCCAACGCTTCGAAATAAGCGCGGAAACATCGGGGCGGGCGATGAAGAGACGAAGACTTCAGCCCCGAAGTTCTTTAGTCGTGGCTTGAGCGATCGCTTCCATGTCCTATGGATAGCCTTCGCAAGATCTCGATTTTTGATCCCTTGGGCGAGTTAAGGCTTTTGCCACCGATCGAGATCTCTTTGCGGTCCGGCGGGCGCCGCTTCGAAAGTCGACTGCGAAGCAAGAGCCGAGCGGGCTCGCCGAGGACGAAGCACCGGCCTTGGACTTCTCGGGACCAAGGATACCGAGAGGTGGAGCGGTTTCGGTATGGGTATCCTTGTCTCGTGGATGTCCCTCATCGGGCTTTCCGGGGCTCGAATCACCGCGGGTGGGTCGTCATGGTCCGACCCGTCCGAGGGTCTTGGGCCGGAGGCGTGCTTGCCGATCATGAATCATGGCCGGCATTGCGCCCTCCAGATTGTCCATTGAGCCGAGGTCTTCGAGGCTCAGAATAGCCTTATCTCCTCTCTCGGTCTCAATTCCTCTTCATGCATGGCGCGAAGGAGTAGTGGAGGACAAGGCGCTATAGACGAGGCCACTCCTGATGTCGCAGAAACATGTGGAGCCTTGCTGTCTTGGCGATGAGCAACAAGTCTGAGTAGTCAGCAAGCTCCGGAACTAGTTGCAGAATTTCTCGGGATGCTCTGGATATAATCACTGAAGCTTCCATCCCGATTGATTCACCTTCAGATACAGTCTCAGACTCCAAGTCTATGTGTGAAGTCTGCTCTTCAGTTGGAGGTATTGAGCTAAGTGGAGGGACAGAAAGGGGGCTGTCTAGGCGCTGAATATCTGCGCTCTGAGCTTCAGAAGCATCCCCTTGGTCCCTTTCAGTGGAAACAATCTTTTTCATTGACTGAGTCTTCTCAGAAGACTCGGACTCATCAACCAGGTGCATGGGCTGAGTAGTCTTCTCAGGAGCCTGTTCAGCAGGCACTTGTGGAACCTCTTCAGTAGCTGGCACCTCAGCGGCTTTCTTCAGTTTCTTTGCCGGTGCCTTAGGAGTTTTAGCGGGAGGGGTTCTTTTCTTTGTAGGCGTAGCCTGCTGAGACTTTGATTTCGGAGAGACTGCTGAGGGTCCTGACCCTATCTGGCGAAGCGCTTCTTGTCTTGTTGTGAAATCCGACCTTCTTCACATTGAAGTACTCCTTGTCACCGTAGGTGATAGGCTCGAGATCCACATAAATCTTCGATCATGATGGACGGTTTGAGTCCATACAAACAATTTGCCCTTTGCGCTCGGCGTGTTCGATGCTTTGTCGAACTTAGCAGCCTGAGCCATGAATTCTCGGAGAAAGAACTCCGTCCAATTTATCTGGGCTCGGTCGTATATGGCCATCATCATCTGAATCTTAGGCCTCGACACTTGGTCAAACGACCACCGCTTGGCTTGTCGGAGGCTGCGTCACTATATAGGCAAGTGCCCCGAACCGAGGCAACATGCTTTGTTCTTCGGAAAAGCGGCTACGAATGTAGTGGGCTTTCCACGGAAGACGGTAAGGTATTCATCAACTCGGTCATCTCTCGTACCCGGTCCATGCTTGGTCCCTTCGGAGGGCGGATCAAAACTCCGCTTCAAGGCATCCTTGATGGACATCTGCTTCAGCTCCATAGTGGTGTTTTGGATAGAATGGGCAACGAATCTCGCCACTATATCTCCAGACACTGCGTCTGAATTCAAATACAGCTCTGCAACCTGTCTCTCGGGAGGAAGAACGAAGGCCTCCTAGACGTAAATTTCTCCGATCTGACTCGCGCAGGCCGAGAAGATCTCATCCATATACTCCGGATCGCATTAATAGAAATCCATGGTGGGTTCAAACCACACGCGATCCTTCTCCGAGAATGTTCTCGCATATCAGTCGGAGATATCATAGAGATATTGGTTTCCGCCATTGTACCTGTTACATGAAGTTGTTATCAGTATCGATTTTTTTTTTTAATAAACTTATATGATACTAATCAATAATGATCAACACATAAGTAACTACATGTAGGCATACCGAGAATTTGATCAAGGTGAAAGTAAGCAAATGAGGGTTTTTGCACAAAGGTATTCTAGGATTTTCGGAGGTAAGATATGATCGAAATGTTAAGT